>LR991082.1:6000000-6342500 GCA_905163515.2 Lymantria monacha
GAAACGAAACCCTATACCAATACGTCTGACCAGCGTGGTATGGCGTAGGTCAGTTTTCCCTCCCTTTACGGAGGAGGCTCGAGCCCAACAGTGGGACTTATATGAGCTGAGATGAATAAAATGTGCTTGATACATAATTATTCCATACAATTTTAGTGTATTTTAGTAATTGATCACATCAATAATCAAATAAAATATTCTATTGAAATAATCGATTAAAAATTAAATGTCTATGAATGTTACTTATAAACATTTTTGTTCTAAAACGGCAAGCCCCATTTTAAGATGACTAGGTACCTACATCATTTAGATAATTTAAAAAAAATATTTATTTAAAAGAATAAATTAAAATTTTAAAACATAATTTCATTTTTATTTTTTACTACAAAGTTGTTTTATTTATTTATTATTTATTTTTTTAAATTCTCGTAGTCGATTTATTTACATGTGTAGGTCTAATACTTTATCGTTTAATGAACCTCGACATTTGACTTAGGAAGTTGTTTATCCTCTTTGTACAATGCAAGTTACAGTTTTTCTAAATATTTTATTTGCTGGTAAAAATTAACCTAACATATGTGACTATTTTCATTATATTCTATTCTATTTTCATAATATAGTGAAAATAATGAGTTTACTATTCTATTGTTATATTATATTATACTATAAATTTAAAATTTAATTATACCGAGAAGGAAAACTCGAAACGAAACCCTATACCAATACGTCTGACCAGCGTGGTATAGTAGGTCAATGTCCCTCTTATTATGGAGGAGGGTCGAGCCCAACAGTGGGACCTTTGAGCTGAGATGATTATATTATACTTATTAAATTTTTCAACTCTTACAGTTTATTTCTTAGGCCAATTGCGCGAAAAGAATAATAATATTATTGCATTTTAAAATAATCACGCTAATAATAACAAAATAAAACATAAAATAAAATACCTACATTATTGTCGAACTGTTTCTCGTCCATATTAATTAAAAACCACTTATTGATTACGAGCACAAATAAATAGTTACACACGTGTTAACACTCTTATTACCGAACACCAAATGATAACATTCGTTTCCCTATGACCGGAATTTATCTAATCATTGTTAAAAACTATACATACCATTAGAAAAGCGTAACTAAATTGTTTAAACGGCTTGTCTTGTTCACATTTTGTTGAATGACTAAATAAGGAACAAAAAAAAATCTTGTCACCATATTTTATAATCTATACGACGTTATATTTTTATTTTTTGATTGGAATTTTTATTGCTCGAATTTTAAGAACGAGAATATCATTTGAATTTTTGTATATATTTATTTATTTCTCTTTTAAGGTTACAATACATGTTACAAGTTTTTTATCTTATTTTAAATAGCCTTAAGAATATATAAGTATAATATACTTACATACATATCATCACGCCATATCCCTTGCAGGGTAGGCAGAGAGAACAGAGTGCCAGAGAACTCTATCTTTGCATACTTCACTCGCTTCCTCAACATTCATAATTCTCTTCATACACGCTCGCCGGTTTCGGAGACTCTTGACTCCACCTTCCTTCAGTACATGACCGATCTGGTCTAGGTAGGTTAGTCTCGGTATCCCCCGGTACCTACATCCTTCCACTTTCGCATTGTATATCTTCTTAACCAGACGTTCGTTCGGCATTCTTTCCACATGTCCGAACCATCGGAGCATTCCCTTTCGCATCTTTACATCAATACTCTCTTTCATACCTACTCGCTTTCTTACGTCGTCGTTACGAATGCGGTCGGTCAGCCTAACTCCACAGATTTTCCGCAGAGATCGCATTTCGACCACATTAATTTTACTTTCATACTCTTTTTTGCATACCCAACTCTCGTTTCCATACAGTAATGTTGGGACAAGCACTGCGTTATGTATTGCTACACGTGCCTTCTGGCTGAGGTGGTGGCTGCCCAGAAGTTGCCCCAACGCTCCGTTCACTCTATTTCCCGCATTCACTCTTCACTCTATATCAGTGGTGTACCTTCCATCTCGGCTAAATCCACATCCAAGATATACAAATTCATCCACTTGCTCTAGTACATCATTACCTATTGTTACTCTTACATCTGTTCTGGCTTCATCTCTTTCAAAGACCATTATTTTGGTTTTGCTCACATTCACGCGTAGACCCCTTTTCTTACAATCTTCTGTCATTGTGTCGACTAGGGTCTGCAGGTCAGTCGCTGACTGTGCCAGCAGGACTGCATCATCTGCATAAAGCAAAGCAATGACCACTGAGTCGCCCATCTGGACTCCCACATTCATATCGTTCAACCTTTGCAGACATTTATCCAGATATATGATAAACAGCCTGGCTGACCGAACGCACCCCTGCTTAACGCCGATATTGACGTCAAACCAAGGCGACATTCCATCATCCAGCCGCACACAGGCTCTACAGCCCAGGTAACTGGACTGCACAGCCTGTAGCAGTTTACCGTTAATACCATACTCCGGTAAAATGTCCCAAAGTTCCTTTCGTACAACCGTGTCAAATGCTCTCTCCAGATCCACAAAACTGCAGAAAACCCTCTGACCTAGGGCCAGATGCTTCTCCACAATGTTGCGCAGAGAGAACACTTGATCCATGCATCCCCTTCCACTCCTGAAACCTCCTTGTGTCTCACACAGTAAACCATCGGACACCATCCTCATTCTCCTTTCAATAATTTTACCATGCACTTTTGCTGCCAAACTGGTCAAGCTTATGGCTCTGTAATTTGCGCAGTCATAACGTGAACCCTTGTTTTTAAACAATGGCAGGATGACTGCGCTATTCCAGTCCCCGGGAACCATTCCCGAGTTCCAACCTAAATTGAGGAGCAACAGGAACGCTTCCCAGACACAGGAACCACCGAGCTTGATCATCTCGGCAGACACCATATCAAAGCCCGCTGCCTTACCATATTTCAAACTTCTTATCGCCCATTCAACTTCATCCATACTGATGTCATCGGAGGACGTCGTTGTCGAATGTTGATCTATTAAAACACATGCGACACCGGCGCCAACCGTAGCAGCCGCATACATATCGCCAAAATATTCACTCCATCGGCTTAACACGTCTTGTGTTTATGTAAGAATGTCTCCACCTTTAGACCTTATTTTATTCATTCTGAAGGCCTACCAACCACCCCGAGACTTCTTCACCTCCCTCCAAAAGAGTTTGGTGTTACCCTCGAAGTTTTTAATCAGCCTATCTTCTGGACTCATACTTGCTCTATCACGTTTCTCTTTCACTAAGGCCTTGGTGTCATTCTTACATTGCCGATATATTTCTTTCTTCTGTTCAGTCATACTGTCATTCAGATTCAAAGAAGAGTCCAGCCACGCTTTCTTCTTTTGCTCTACGGAAGCTGCCACTTCCGCATCCCACCATGCATCACCATTTGTTTTTCTATGCTTCGTTGAACTTCCACATACTTCTTTCGCTGTATCTACCATACTCTCTTTCAATACTTTCCAGCATTCTTCAATGTCCGATTGCGGCTGGCTTGCTATCGTCAGCCGTTCTTGAACACCCTCTGCATACTTTTCTCTTACACACTCTTCTTGCAACCTTTCAACCTTTATTCTTTCAAGCCCTCCGAAGTGGACACGCTCTCGCCAGTGCCTCCACTTTATGAACAGACCACTAAATCTCGCAATAACGAGATAGTGGTCCGTATCGACTGTGGGGCCCCTGTAGGCTCTTGCGTCCAATATTTTGCTTCGGAGGCGACTGTCTACCAAAATTAAATCTATTATACTTTTCTGTTCATTCCTTCTCCATGTATACATATGGATGTCCTTATGTTGGAAAAATGTGTTTGACACAACAAGGTTTCTCTCCATGCATACATCCGCTATGAGCCTACCTGCGTCGTTCACTCTCTTATCACCAAATGGACCAAGTACGTCCTCATAGTCGGGACGCTTGGTCCCCACCCATCCGTTCAAATCTCCGCATACAATCACGCGTTCACTGGTTTCTGCCATATCCAGAACTTCCCTAACATTATCCCAAAACTTCTCTAGGTCTGATACCACCGAGGATCCTACGGGAGCATATGCTACAACCATGAATACCTTGGTGACACCTAGTTTTATACGGACCCAAAGAAGTCTGGGATCATACATTCCGTAATCCTTCACACCTGAGGCCAAGCGAGAGGACAACAGCACTCCTACCCCCATGCTGGCTCGATCGCTTTGTGGTACACCAGACCACAGAGCCATCCCGCCACCAGGAAGATCGCAGGCGTCGCTGCCCCTTCGCTTGGTCTCTTTCACACAGAGCACGTCTAGCTGTTTGTCCGCCATGACGGATATCATCTCGTGCAACTTACCTTCCACACAACCTCGTACATTCCACGTGCCCACCCGGCACTCTACTCTCCTCGACTCGCCTGACTGGGCAAGGCGTGATGGGTGGCGGCCCCCACCGCCGCAACTGCCGAAGTTAGTACCGACGGGGGCGGGTCGGTACGCGTCGCCTCCGGGGACGCCCTAACCCGCACTGCGGTACGCATATCGAGGCGGATTAGCAGTCTAATTAGACTGGCAGGGGATGCGACGAGGACGCTTCGGACTATGCCCCCCATTTTTCTATTTTCTTTAGGGTTATCATACAAGCTGCTATATGTGTATTGAGCCAGTTTTCATTTGCATGCATGCCATTGCACGCCTCATAAGCGAAGAGTTGATGTCTTGCTCTACTCTCGATATACGAGTATGAAAATCAAGTACTTTTGAAACCTAAAAATGATTGTATTTTCCTCACATTGCACTTATAGGATAATATTATTATACATATGTCAAGAAAAACATTCGTTTAAACTTATTCTATAATTTAAAAAAATATTTTTATAAAAACAAAATAATCGCTTTTTTTTACATTTATGTAAACAAAATAATCGCTTTTTTAAATTATAAAATGTAATATAAAAGTAAGAAAGTAGGAGATTAAAAAAATTATCCGAGGACGTCCAGATTAAATATTCTGGATCTGGCACGATCATGACCGTAAATATTAATTTATCAAAATATTTCTATTTTTTAAAAGCTTTATAATCGTAACGCGCTGTTTCCTTTCGAAAATGGCTTGGTAGTTCTTTGTCGTTTAATTGCAATTAATAAAAAACTAAACTGCTTAGTCATTAGTGTATGTATAGCCTATGAAAATTGGGTTCGTTTACATTTTTTGTTCGTCCATTTGGACAGGCAAAGGAAACAAATCCCATACAGACGTAAACGTACAGCTATGTTTAGCACTACGTCGAGAATGGCACGAAATTTCAATAGTATTTCTTTTCTTTCATTTTCATTTATGGCATTGACTTTTTGCGTGCACTATGGATTATCCAAATTATTTTTAATTGATATTACTCTTAGGATGCTGGTCATTTTTAACTAGTAAAGCAAGTTTTGAGTAAAGTGATGGCGCCTTTTTTTGTGGACAGTAAACAACTCGGGGTAAGTAAACAAACTGCGTAGCAAGGGATGTCACTTCACTTGTACACTTCTCTTTGCCATTATTGGGACGGGTCACCTAGTTACCAAGCCACCGGGGACCAAGGATACAGCTAGATCGCTGCCTATTAAAGAAAATCCGATTATAATATTGGGCTTTCAGGCTCTCTCACTCACCGAGCGAAACGCCACATGTTATTTCTATTGCTCAGACGTCTGCGAGAGCGTAGTACTACACCTGATGGTTTAGTCCATTGCCGTAGACAGAAAACTGTTATCAATGTAGCTCTACTACTAATAGACTCAGTAGAGTGATGGCGCCTTACTGAAAACTATTATGTTTCTAATTTATAAATTATTATAAAATAGGATGTTTGTATATATGACAGCTATTGCGGTAGGACCACGCTGTTGACAGTTCTACAGCCGCGGGCCGGTCCGCCCGGGGTAGAACCACATTCTCGCAGAAGATCGACGTCTGAGTAATATATATTGTGCTTCGTTCGGTGAGCGTGAGAGCCGGAAGCCCAACCGGGTGGGTTTTGAGTTTGTATTGGTAGAAAGCCGCCTAGCTATACCTTTGGTATTGCTAAGGTCTATGGGCAGCAGTAACACTTACTATCGGTTGTGCTCCTTGCTCCTTTGCCACCAAAAGCTATAAAAAAAAGTGTGTGTGTCAGCTCCGATGCACGACTGGAGTTTACTCCATAAGTACGATTATTAAAACAGGCGCAAAAAAAGCTCATTTGACTAAAAATAATATATATATTTTTATTTACATTTATTAAATCTGTTCAGTGAAGTATTATCTCACGTCAGAAAGTAAAGGTGCGCAGAATAGGTTGCGCACCAAAAACGTAACGAGGTAATTCGATCACTAGATTTTACTCCTCAAATTTTTGTCATACCGGGCGCCTTATATGAAAATCGATTCTTAAGGAGTAAACTCCAAAAAATCGCTAAACTCGAAAACTATTTAGCCTACCATTATGAATATTGGTATGTATATGTATTTTTTCACGTTGCAGGTTTATATGCTATCCCCATTAATGTAACTCGTCACCAGGCGACGCTGCAATATATCGACTTCTACAAACATGGCAACGGGCTGGATTTGCATTTAATATAATAAAAATGGAATCACTGTTATTTACATACATACGTACATACCACCACGTCATGTCCCTTGCAGGGTAGGCAGAGAGAACAGAGTGCCAGAGAACTCTATCCTTGCATACTTCACTCGCTTCCTCAATATTCATAATTCTCTTCATACACGCTCGCCGGTTTCGGAGACTCTTGACTCCACCTTCCTTCAGTACATGACCAATCTGGTCTAGGTAGGTTAGTCTCGGTCTCCCCCGGTACCTACATCCTTTCACTTTCGCATTGTATATCTTCTTAACCAGACGTTCCTTCGGTACTCTTTTCACATGTCCGAACAATCGCAGCATTCCCTTTCGCATCTTTACACCAATACTCTCTTTCATACCTGCTCGCTCTCTTACGTCGTCGTTGCGATATATTTTTTTTATCGTTACTATTATTTACTCAATATTATATACATTTTACGTTTAGTATTTATTTGCATTACGTAATAAAATCTAAATTATGTAAAATAATAACTTAAAATATTAAAATATTGAATGCCGCTATCTGATATTAACACGTTGTCGTTAAAACTCTGTGTTTATTCATAAACAATATTACTGTTAAGCTATATGACGATTTATAAAAACACTAGACAGCTGTCCCCGGCCCACTTCCCTCCTCTCTAGATTAGTAATCACCAACGTGTCATATACTAAAACCTTCTCCGGAACACGTCGCATGTTATGATATAAGTACTATTCAGATCGGTTCAGTAGTTTTTGCAGTATAGCCGAACAAAAAATCGGATCTCCATTTATTGTAGATAGATTAAACGATCTATAAAGTATTTTCGATAGTGCACAGATGGCGTAGTGGTTATGATACATACCGAACTGTCATGCCAGTGTCCTGAGTTCGATTCCTACGCAGGACAATACTTTGTGTTTAACAAAGTGTTGTTCTAAGTCTGGATGTAATTTGTCTACGTTAATCAAATTACTGAAATTTGGCATTTAATATGCTTGATTATTTATAAAAATCCGATTACTAACGAAAAATTATTGTCTCAAGTGGGATGACAATCATTTTTCGCTCGTACGATTGGAACGGATTTCCAATAGGTGTGGATGCCCATGCCACTTGTGACAATCGTTTTTCGCTCGTAATTGGGTTTTTTATAAATTGTCTACGTTAAGTTTTTTGTTTGTAAAGTTCCCCGCAATACAAGAATTATTTCTTTAGTACAGGATGGTTTAAAACAAACCTTATTAAGTGAAATTAAATACGGGCGTTTTAAAAATATATGTTTGAATATGATATCTACTTCAAGAACGGAAATCATGTGTTCACCTTCCATATGCATATCGTTCTACTGATAAGGTAAAGTAAATAAATACAAGCACGGTCGTGAAGACTTTTGATGAGAAAATAGTCATCAAAGAATAAAATATGTTAATTATATATCAGTCTTCATGTTAATTATATATCAGTCTTCATGGTCCGTACATATGGGCACAGAGAAATGAAACACGGCAGGATATAAGTACGCACCCACCGGTGACAAAATATTCTATTGTTAAATAGTAATAATATTTATTTATAAATTAATTGAAATTTATTTCTCTACGTATTAGTCAATAAATCTATTTGGTTAAAGTAAAGAAACTAGACGCTACTAAATTCAATTCATCATCATCATCAACAGAGTATCACATATGCTCATTGCTGAGTTCGAGCCCCCTACACAATGAGAGAGATATCTGCGTACGACGCTGGGCATAGCGTTTTATTTCGAGTTTGCCTAGCAGGACTAGGTTTTGATGTTAGGGGCCGTCCATTAATCACGTGAGGTTTGAAAGGGGGGGGGGAGGTGTATGACAAAAATCACGAAATATCACGAGTGGGAGGGAGGGTATAATAAGATATCACGTGTATTTATTTTTTCGTCAAACGCTGCGATTTATAAATTGAAAAGCAGCGTGTAGTGTGACTTTGACTTGCCGTTGCTAGGTAACGAACGAACGCTCTATATAGTATACCTATTTGACTTGGCACCGACTTCAAATCGAGTTAGTGGATTTCTAGCATACATTGTAATTATATTTTATAAAAATTAATACATAATTAGAATTAGACAAGAATGAAATAGTTCATCTTATTTTTCGATTTTTAGTGTTTTAAATAATTATGGCTTTTGGCTGATCCTATTTTGAAGTCGGTTTACATTTTTTTTTTTAAAAGTTTAATTATTTTTGAATTTTTAGTGTAAATAGTCGTAGTTAAGTAATAATTTTAACTAGTTCATATAAATTAAATTATTTCTTAAATATAGCACTATGAGTTGATCGACTAAAAATACCTACACATGGCACGAGGAAGAATAGAAGTAGGGAATCAAAATAAAAAAATAAAGAACGTATTTCGAAAAAATGGAAACGATATGCTGTGTCTCGTTGCCAATGGTTTAAATTTCACTGTTTCAATCAATTCGCGTATATACCATATGTGCAACCGATGCGTCACGTGAGGCAGCAACTTAGGTATGAGATACTACCAACATCCAAGTGATGTAAATAATTGTGACGGTTTGATGCAATTGTTAAAACTAGACAATGGTTCCAGAGTAATGGTAAGATGCAATATCTCTGTCATTAAGGGCTTGGTAAGCGGGCAATAGGGATAATATCCAAAACTTGAAGGCTTCCCCTTCATTGTGACCAAATTGAAACAGGCTAGTTACCTGATTTGGTTTTATAAAATTTAATGACGACACTATTGGCACAAAAATGAAAGACAGTGACGGGTTAGTTGCCATAGCGCCTGTGTCAACCATATATCAGGTAACGAAAGTATTAAATATATCAGGCAACCATATATCAGGCAACGAAAGGTTACGGGATAATGAACGGAAAATGTTTCCGTTAATCCTCTGTTGGGCGGTTACGGTATATAAGCTCCAGGGTACTTTACAAAGCCTTAAACAAAGCTGTCATTGATTTAGGCAAAAATAAATTGCCAATGATCAGTTTTATATTGCACTGAGTTGTGTAAAGACTCTAGGGGGACAGCTTTTTGCGACTTAAGGTTTAATAAACTACTCAAATCAAAAGACTATACCAGGAGAAAGCGTAAGCCAAAGAATAAGACGGTCCTAAATAGGTACGATACAATTATCCAATACGGCTGGACAGCGTTTAGGAAACTTAAGAGGATCATCTCACTTAATATATCTGAGTGTCTGAAGGCACAAGTCTATGAACAGTGATGATGTGCAGTGAACATGAAAATGTGTTCCCTAAATGTGGGTCTCGTAACAAAACTCAAAGCTGCTCAGCGTACTATGGAACGGGGTATTTCGCTCGTTTCTGTGCGAGATAGGATTCGAAATACGCTAATTCATAGAATAACGGGTGTAATCGATATATCACGAAGAATTAGCACACTAAGAGGCTATGGGCAGGCCACATCGCTCAACGAAATGATAATTGTTGGAGAATAAAAGTTTGGCAATTTGTGGCGAAATTTGAGAGAAGCTTAAGTTCATATGATGATACACATTTACAACAGTTCGAATTTGAAAAAGGTGAATTGAAAAAGGTCAATCTTTTCAGCTTGGTGTGTTATTTTCTACCTACGTAACAAAGATCATATATCGGCAACATAAAGAATTACCTAACTCCTAATCGTTATGGAGGATAAGGTACTACCTTACATTATCAGCTTACGTGATTAACTTGAAGGAATACAGTTAAAGGTCTATGCGTGTATATGATATTGAAAGAATTGTCCTGCAACTCCTAACCGCTAAGAATTTGTACCTTCCATCACCAGCTCAACTAAATGAGATTATCACTGCCAGATGCAAATATTTGAATAGCTTTGGAAAGTATATGAGACACGTAATATGTGCCTATGTAATTTGAAGGTTGCCCTCGATTTCCATGAATTCACATCATCAGATCATGATTTGGTGACAATGGGACCACCTCGGGAGTTAACTTGAAAGAATACAGCTAAAGGTCTATGCGTACGTATGATATTAAAAGAATTATCCTCCAACTCCTAACCGTTCAGGAGATGTACCTTCCATCACCAGCTCACCTAAATCAAATGTTCACTGCCAGATGCAAATATTTGAATAGCTTTGAAAAATACATGAGACACGTAATATGTGCCTATAAAATTTAAGGGTTGCCCTCGATTTTCAAGAATTTCCATCATCAGATCATGATTTGATGACAATGGAACCACCTCCGGAGTTAACTTGAAAGAATACAGCTAAAAGTCTATGCGTGCGTATGATATTGAAAGAATTATCCTCCAGCTCCTAACCGTTCAGGAGATGTACCTTCCATCATCAGCTCACCTAAATGCATTTATCACTACCACATGCAAATATTTGAAGAGCTTTTGAAAATATATCAGACACGTAATATGTGCCTATAAAATTTGAGGGTTGCCCTCGATTTCCATGACTTCCCATCATCAGATCATGACTTGGTGACAATGGGACCACCTCTGGAGTATACCCTTTAGAAAGAAAAAAAATTTTGAAAATCGGCCTTCAATTGACAAAAATATCGCTAAACATACATGAAAAAAAAATACATACAATGAAACATAGAACCTCCTCCTTTTTGAAGTCTTTTAAAAACTCACGTGATGTTGGTGGGGGAGGGGGGTTCATAGTCTTAAACCTCACCACGTATCACCAAGGGGGAGGGGGGTTAAAAAAATGCTAAAAAGAGATCACGTGATTAATGGACGTCCCCTTATCTGCATATGTTTTAATCGTCTGAAATCCGTCTTTACTGAAAATATCTGACAGATAATAAGAATACGACTCATTGCTTGATAAAAAATTCAAAAATGCTTCATCGTATAATTATATCACTAACACAGTGATTATATATATATATATATATATCTCGTTCTCACCCTACAAACAAAGTCTTAGGCAATACCCTATCAAAGATCCAGTTAAAAACGCAGTTCAAAATTCCAATTTTAAAAGGTCCGCCATGGAACTTGAGGTTTTACCGTTTAAATAACATGGCCAACAGGGGTTTTCAACACTTTGCCCTGCAAGCTGTGAAAAACTTATTCTAAGAGAAAATGAATTTATAAATCTTGATCAGTACCACATTTGCTACGAAAAGTTCCATAGAGTCAAACTTTATCTTCAATGCTATGCTTTCTGCAGAGCTTTGAATTTCAAAATTCAGGTATTTTTGGATGTTTTCGCATTTTTTAGCTAAACTATTAGAGATAAAAGGTTAAAGGACAAATTTGTAGTATGCCTACAATCCTACAAAAAAGTCCTTATTGACTTTATTGTATCATCAGCAACAACAAAGTTCAGGCTCATTAATATTTCTTATTTCAATTTTTTGGATTTGCAAACTGAAATATTTAATTATCTAAACTATATGACGAGCATTTTTTAATCTTTTATCAAGCGATGAGTTAAAGTATCTGATTAAATATGTAATGACAAAAATAATTATCACTCCATATTTAATCAGATATTTTAACCCATCGCTTGATAAGAGATTAAAAAATGCTCGTCATATAGTTTAGATGATTAACTCAGATCGTGTCATGATTATATATATATATATATTGGAGCTTGAATTAGTTTTGAGGGATTTTCGTTAGATGGCATAACTTTTACATTTGGTATCGGATTGTTCTGTGACTATATTCATTTTGAAGCGTCATTCTTAGGCTTACATAGTCAGTATCTGTCATTACATAAAAGTGTAAACAAGTAATTTTTTTTGATCTCCGATAATGTCGACCTTCAAAACGTAAAAAATCATGGTGCCGGCCCGGCGAGCCATCAACATCGACGGCCAAAGCAAATATTCATGGCGCCAAAATTATGCTCTGTATTTGGTGGGACCAGCTCGGCGTAGTGTATTATGAACTGCTCCAACCGGGTGAAACAATCACAGTTGAACGTTACCGTTTGAGTCGAGCATTGAAGGAAAAACGGTCACAATACCTCGAAAGACACGAAAAAGTAATCTTGCAGCATGACAACGCTCGGCCACATGTCGCTCAAGTTGTAAAAACATACTTGGAAACGCTGAAATGGGAAGTTTTACCCCACCCGCCGTATAGCCCAGACATTGCTCCTTCTGATTACCATCTTTTCCGATCCATGTCACACGGCTTGGCCGACCAGTACTTCCGTTCTTTTGAAGAAGCCAAAAATTACATCGAATCATGGATTGGCTCCAAAGATGCAGACTTTTTCCGGCGTGGAATCCGCATGCTACCCGAAAGATGGGCAAAAGTCGTAGCTAACGACGGCCAATACTTTGAATAATGTTCACATTCATTTTGTTACTTAAATAAAGGCTTGAAAACTAAAAAAAATCCCTCAGAACTAATTCAAGATCCGACGGAGTAAGAATACATTTCACCATCACCTATCTGACCCTTATGGTAAAAAACGATTGAGGGATATAATATGCATATGGCATCTGAGCAAGAGAAGGAAACTCGAAAACTCGAAATAAAACCCTATACCAACACGTTTGACCAGCGCGATATAGTAGGTTAATTTCACCCCGGTATAGAGGAGGCCCGAGCCCAACAGTGGGACATGTACGACCTAAGATGATAATGATTAACTTTCTTTTAAAACAATTTCTTGTTTATTGCTCTACTGGAGAGATGTTTTATTTATTTATTATGACTTTAAATTTTGATAGTCAAATTATTTACATAAATCTAATACCTATCTTATCGTCTAATGAACCTCGACATTTGACTTAGGAAGTTATTAAATTTTTCAACTCTTACAGCAAACGCGCGAAAAGAAAATAATAATATTGCATTTTAAAATAGTCGCGCTAATAATGGTATAATAAAAAATAAAAGAGAAAATAAAATACCTACATTATTATCAAACTGTTTCTCGTCAATAGTAATTAAGAACCACGTATTGATTAGGAGCACAAATAAATAGGTATACACGTGATAACACTCTTAATACCGAACAACAAATGACCACATTTCTTTCCCTATGACCAGAATTTATTTAATCATTGTTAAAAGAATATAGGTAAGCTATAATACATACATACATACATATCATCACGCCATATCCCTTGCAGGGTAGGCAGAGAGAACAGAGTGCCAGAGAACTCTATCCTTGCATACTTCACTCGCTTCTTCAACATTCATAATTCTCTTCATACACGCTCGCCGGTTTCGGAGACTCTTGACTCCACCTTCTTTCAGCACGTGACCAATCTGGTCTATGTAGGTGAGTCTCGGTCTCCCCCGGTACCTACATCCTTCCAATTTCGCATTGTATATCTTCTTAACCAGACGTTCGTTCGGCATTCTTTCCACATGTCCGAACCATCGCAGCATTCCCTTTCGCATCTTTACACCAATACTCTCTTTCATACCTACTCGCTCTCTTACGTCGTCGTTGCGAATGCGGTTGGTCAGCCTAACTACACAGATTTTCCGTAGAGATCGCATTTCGACCGCATTAATTTTGCTTTCATGCTCTTTTCTGCATACCCAACTCTCGCTTCCATATAGTAATGTTGGGACAAGCACAGCGTTATGTATTGCTACACGTGCCTTCTGGCTGAGGTGGTGGCTACCGAGAAGTTGTCCCAACGCTCCGTTCACTCTATTTCCCGCATTCACTCTTCGCTCTATATCAGTGGTGTACCTTCCATCTCGGCTAAAACCACATCCAAGATATACAAATTCATCCACTTGCTCTAGTACATCATTACCTATTGTTACTCTTACATCTGTTCTGGCTTCATCTCTTTCAAACACCATTATTTTGGTTTTGCTCACATTCACGCGTAGACCCCTTTTCTTAGAATAAGTAAGCTATAATCATTGTTAAAAATGCATAATCATTGTTAAAAACTAAATAATCATTGTTATAAAATATAGGTTGGCCTATATGGCATTAAAAAAGCGTAACTAAATTGTTTAAACGGCCTGTCTTGTTCCCGTCATTTTGAATACCTAAATACGGAACAAAAAAAAATTATAGGAATTTTTATCACACTAATTTTAAGAACAAGTATAACATTTGTATTTTTTTTCTATTTCTTTAGGCTTATGCTACAAGCTGCTAAGTGTGTCGAACCAGTTTTTTTTTTTTAATTGATATTATTCTTAGGCTGCTGGTAACTTTTAACTAGTCAAAAGTTTTCAGTAAAGTGATGGCGCCTTTTTTGTGGACACCAACAACTCTGGGGGGTGAGGAAGGGATGTGCAACCCTATAACCTGCCGTACACTCGGAAGGAAGTCCTTCCGGGATCATGAACGCTATAAAATATCAGATATAGAACTATACTTATCAGATATAGAAGCCGTAAAATAGTTTTATTTCAAATGTGTAAGAAATTATTTTCAACTCCTTATTCATATTGCCTATAATTAGTTGTCGTATTGGCACACGTAGTGACGGGATAACAAACCAATGACTTATTATCCCTTAGTTCTGATAGCAATCCTAGAAGCCGACTAAAAGATTCCTGTGCTGGAACACTCTTTTAGGCAGTTTATAACATAGTCTAAGATCCATCTGCCAAGTGTATTATGACCTTGCCGTTCCACTCATAGGAGACACATTTCCACCAGGAGAGTAGTCTTTTTTATGGTGACAGGCTATGGTATAGATCAGTGTTGTCATTAATCGTTTAAATTTTGAATCGATTTCCTAATTTGATTATTTTTAATAGGATTAAACTTAATCGTGATTAAATTAATCTGAATTGATTACAATTCAGATTAATATTAATTAATCGTAATCGCGATTAAAAATCAATCACGTCTCATTTATCAAGTTATTATTATATTAATTTGATTAAACAGATTAAAGTACTTTTAATGACAAGCAAATAATTACTTTACTTATATTTTAAGCTAAAAGCTTGTAAATTAGACGCTTTATGAAGATACGTGTAACAAAATAACTACTAAATTACAACCATGCATTTACATCATACGAATTATGTGAGAAATGGGTTATTATGAAATGTAACTTTAATAATTTAACAGGATAATTTAAAAAAAAAATTGAAATACATCATTTTTATATCGCTGATAGTGACCGCGGCTCCGTTCTAGAGCTCACAGATGCCCAGATTTTTTTTATACTTAGTGTTATAATTTGGGCAATATATCTTTATAAACACTATATCTTTATAATTTGTAGTTTATTTGTTATGCCGGTGTATAAGCTATATTACTGTAAAGTTTCATGAAAATCCGTTCAGTAGTTTTTGCGTGAAAGAGTCACAAACATCTATATACCCTCACAATCTTTTACGTTTGTTATAGTATTGGGATTAACTATAATAGCTGTTCGATTGTACCTGTGTTTTTCATAAATAGTCAAATAGAAAATGTGATTATCTACCTTTTTATTTTTGAAATTGTTTCAACTGTTTTATTCGCACATTTTTAATCGTGTTTACCGATTAATAATTATATACAACAGTTTTTTGTTTACGATGAAATTAATTTTAATCGCAAAAGTCATGATTAACTTTTTAATTTTTTGCTAATACTGGTATAGTTACATTCCGCCCAATCCGTCTGGGACGACGGAAAAGGCGGCGCGCGACCTCATAAGCTTGTTACACGTACTTCTCTACGCCGTATGGGTGGACCACCGGCAATTTTCATATTGGTCTAGAGAGTATTCCTGTGAAGTTTGGGAGGATCTATGGAAGTTTTTTATTATATTATTTGATTACCAACATTTGTTTGAGTTAATTTATGAGACCAGTTATTCGCTTTGAACGCTACATCTCTGTGAATAATTAAAATTTGTTGGTTAAAATAATCTATTATTAAATAATAATAATAATAAAAATATATCACAAGATTTACAGGAAGGCCAATAAACCGCAGGGCAGCTTGTGGCGAGCTGAATGTGAGTGGCGACACTGCGGTCCTGAATACTCCAGAGAGTCGATCACGGACTCGTCTCCAGCTGGCCTTCATTGGCTGGCTAGAGTGGAAACCGAAGAGTGCCCGAAGGACTCTCAGCTCTGGCTTGCCTTAAACAGCTGGTCAGAGAGGGGTCGCCAGAGCTATATGCTCGGGGGTGGAAGTGTCATTTTCAAGGGCATAATTACGGGGAAACCAAGGGTCTGTTTATCGCAGACTCAATGGTGAAACCAGCGCCGCACCGCTCGACACCCCTAGCCACTTACACCAATGTTGCCCTCTGTTGCCCGTATGACTAGTGTGTCTGTGGCGACTATTTAGGGGGCCCATTCAGTGAGTTGGCGAGTCACCGTCTGCCACCGTTCATCTCTTAACATGGGTTTGAAGGCAGACGACAGTTTATAATTTCATAGATATAAGATGAACCAATCAACTAAACACCCACTCCCATATTCATATATTAGATACCATCATCACACAACAGTTTTACACTTAGTGCTGGCATTCCACGTATGTTATGTGCTGACGTGGAATGTCATCGGTAGGTGTCCCATCCCAATATTTAGATTAAATTTCTCTAAAGGCCTCTGCGTGTTGGATCCATATCCCCATGTAAGCCTACCAAAGGACCGGGTATCTTCCCTACGGAAGATCCCGTGAATAAAGGGAGATACAATATAATAATAATAATAATGTTTATTACCAATAAAGTCATTACATAAAAATTACATAAACAAAGATTCCCAAACTAGGCAACAGAGCCTGTATCTTGGGATTCAGAGCACAAGTTGATGGTATGTAAGACATTTGATCCTAACTCGTAATAACATTAGGTAAGATGTTTTAAATTTTAAAAAAAGACAATACAAAACATATAACTAAATAGACATCAACCTATGTGGATATGATGACATAAAGGTTGTGCAATACGTTAAGTGTGCGTGTGTGTATGTGTGAATGTACGAGAGTGTGTGTAAATACTGGCGGCATTATTGTTACAAACAGTTTCACAGGTAGGGCGATTTATGTTCCAGAAGATTTTCTGTCGCCTCGTATGATAAGGTAAGTAACCAATTTGTAATCAGTTTTTTACATTTAGGTGCATTACAATTTAGGAGCGCACAGTGCCTGCACACATTATTGTAGGTGTGTGTAAATGGTAATAATATTTATTTATAAATTAAATAAAATAATTTTTTCTACGTATACATCAATAAATTTATTTGATTAAAGTAAATAAACTAGATGCTACTAAATTAAATTCATCATCATCATCATCATAGCTCACATATGCCCCACTCCTCTAGCCTCCTCCACAATGAGAGAGAAATTTACTTACAACTCTGGGGAGACAGATTAATATAATGTTTTATTCGAAATAAAACTCCTCTCCTCTCCTCATGTCTTGATGTTATCTGCATATGTTTTAATCGTCTAAAAACCGCCTTTACTGAAAATATCTGATTAAATATGCAATGATAAAAGTTTTCATCATTCCATATTTAATCAGATATTTTAACTCATCCTTGATAAATAAATTAAAAATGCTCCGTCATGTAATTTAGATCATTAACTAAGATCGTTTCATTAGTTTAGATATTACTGAAATTTATTTAAAAGAACATACTAAATTTATTTTTATTAACTCTTACTCTAAGTAAGAATACATTTCCCAATCCTCTATCTTACCCGTGGGTATCTTAAAAAAATGATTAAGGGATATAATATGCATATATCATCTGTACAAGAGAAAGAAAACGCGAAATAAAACCCTATACCAGGGGTCGGCACCTCTTTTTTTTTTTTTTTTTTTTTTTTTATTGGTGGGCTATGGGTGCGTCTCGCCCCGCCAAATCGGTCCGGGGTGACGGAGAAGGCGGCGCGTGATCCCATAGACCCACCGTAAAATCCTCTCTCTTCGCCGTGCGAGCGGACCACCGGTACCCGATCTTTGTCTTCGGTGGTCCGCTCGGCGGTTTACCCTCGCGGGTTCCTCTCGTCAACGCCCCGACAGATTTCGCCGTCGGGGCGTCGCCTTCACGCGGTGGCCTCGCGTCGGGTGACCGGACAATTCCCCGGTCCGATCACCCGAGGCCTGGGTTAGGGCGGCATCAGGCGCAGGTATTCGCGCCTGCGCCGCCCCGGCCGCTGGCGGCGGCCCGGGTCGCGAGAGTCCTCCCTGACTCGTTCCGCCGCCTCCTTCCGCGAGATGACAGCCTCGCAGAAGGCGGCGACCGCGTCCCAATTCCTGACGCTGTCGACCATCGCCCTCGCGACAGCCGGCAGTGCCAGGTCGGCACCGATAATAGCGACGAGGTCGCGGCGCTGCCCGTCCCAGCCCGAGCATTCCTCGAGCGTATGTTGCGCCGTGTCCTCGTCACTACTGCAATGATGGCAGCCCGGAGTCCACTCCCTGTACACGACCGTGTGCAGGTATTTCCCGAAGCACCCGTGCTCCGTCAACACCTGCACCAGTCGGAAGGTGAGGACCCCGTGCCGCCGCTCCATCCATTTCATCAATACGGACCGGAAGGCTTCGACGGTCACGATACCGTGTCTAGGCCTCTCCAGCCGCGTAACCCAACGGGCGATGACGTCTCGGCGGGCGTCCTCGCGCCAGGTGGCTATCTCGCTCAACGATGGGGAGCCACCCTCCTCGCGCACTGAGGTAACCCGCCGGTAGAGGTCGGAGAGCATCTCCGCCTCTAAGTCCCACGGGGGTGTCCCGGCCAATAGGCACGCCGCCTCTGTCGACACCGTGCGGTACCCGCGAATGGCTCTGACCGCCATGGCTCGCTGTGGCCTCCACAGAACCGCCCTGAGCTGGGCGTTCAGAGCCCTCGCCCACACGGGTGCGCCGTACATGGCCATCGAGCGGATGACCCCCGCATACAGCCGTCGGCCCTCGAAACTGGGTCCGCCCACATTCGGCATGAGCCGAGAAAGGGCGGACGCCGCGCCGACCAGCCGGGGAGCAATCTGTCGGAAATGCTCCCGGAACCACCATCGCCCGTCGAGCACCAGACCCAAGTACTTCATATGGGCCTGGATGTTGATCTGGATGGAGTTGACGACTAACGAGGCGCCGGTTGGCAGCCTTACGCGTGAGGGATCGGCACCTCTGGAGTCGGAAGAGCCAAATATTAGAAATTATAAAAGTTTAAAGTTTTTAAAGAGCCACATTCTTTTGGCTACAATAATTTGTGCCTAATGCTCGTCAATCAACTCAGAACCATTTTTAAAGGTGGTTTTCTTTATAAAATATTGTTTTGCATATAGAACTAAAAAGCCGCAACTTCACATCCAAAAAGCCGCATGTGGCTCGCTAGCCGCAGGTTGCCGACCCCTGCCCTATACCAACACGTTTGACCAGCGCGGTTTAGTAGGCTAATTTTCCTCCCATTATAGAGGAGGCCCAAACCCAAGAGTGGGACATGTATAGTCTGAGATGATGATGATGATGATTAACTTTATTTTAAAACAATTTCTTGTTTATTGCTCTACTACAAAGACGTTTTATTTATTTATTATGACTTTTTAAACTCTCATAGTCGAATTATTTACATAAATGTAACATCTTATCATTTAACGAACCTCGATATTTGACTTAGGAAGTTGTTTTATTAAATGTAAGTTACAGTTTTTATAAATATTTGATTTGCTGGTAAACGTTAGCCTAACTGCCTCTGTCGGAATATAATGAAAATAATGAGTTTGCTATTGATATATTATACTTATTGAATGTTTCAATTCTTTCGGCTATCCATCTTTATAAATACGATATCTTTATAATTGGTAGTTTATACGTTATTCTGGTGTATAAGCTATATTACTGTAAAGTTTCATCAAAATCCGTTCAGCAGTTTTTGCGTGACAGAGTCACAAATATCTATAAACCCTCACAATCTTTCACGTTTATTGTAGTACCTACTAGCTTTTACCCGCGGCTTCGCTCGCGTTGAAGCCCTTAAATAAATATCAAAGAGCATACATTCTAATAGAACTGAATCAATGTGATTCAGTATGTATTTAAATATTGCTACTACATACAATGAATGTTTGTCTGATGATACAATGAATCATTGTTTGTCAAAAAATTTCAAAATCTAGCAACTTCAACGCCAAAAAAGTGCAATTCCTAGGTGCTGTATTACCGGACCACCGAAAACAAAGATCGGGTACCAGTGGCCCGCTCGCACGGCGAAGAGAGGTGTTTGCAGGGTAGGTCTATGGGGTTGCGCGCCGCCTCTTCCGTCGCCCCGGACCGATTATCCGTCCATAGCCCACCGCAAAAAAAACAATCTATGAAAATCTTATTGAATTTAAATTAATGGATTTTATTTAATTTCAACTAAAGCTGTTAATTAATTCTTTTTATTATTCGAAAGGAATACATCCCAAGTTCATCGTCATTATTATCATCATCGCTGGCGCATTCCTGTAGGTTGATGATCAGTTATTTGTCACAGATTATTTCATGAATAATCATTTTTATTTTATAAAAGAAATTATCTTTTTAATATAAAATAAATAATCTTATTAATTTTATAATTGATCTCTGAATATTTTTAATATTAACGCATTTTACTTATTTTATAGAGTAACCATGTGGTTTATATAGGTAATGTATTGGTTTTACTTGTTTTATAAATAATTAATAAGAATGTTATCGATTTATGTTTATCGATTGCCCCATCTCTATCTTATTCTCAGTCCAGTATGATCTTGTACTTGCGTAAGCATCATATTTTTATAAAATGGTTACCAAGTATTTTAAAACATATAAGGTACAAGTTGTGATGTAAATATTCATATTTTCATATTCATAATTTAGTTGAGATATAACTGGCATGTAAAGAATGAAAATTTAGGCGATACAAAATAAAATTGTAAACATGACGCGTATTCATAATTACTTCATCGCTTTTGTCGCTATCTGTCACAGAGATCAAGCTATATTTTAAGGATAGTATACCAAATATACTCTAACTCACTTTTACTCGCGACTTCGCTCGCGTTGAACCCCTAAATAAATATCAAAGATAAACCACTATAATACTGAATTACTGAAACCAACCATTTATAAATACTGAATCACATTGATTCAGTCCAATCGGACTGAATCAATGTGATTCAGTATTTATAGATTACTACATACAATGTAATTACCCTTCGTAAAAAATAAAATAATAATAAGTATCCTATGATGTCCTTTCTAATAACTCGAAAACTATGTGTACAACATTTCATGATAATCAGTTAAGTAGTTTTGGCGTGAAAGCGTAACAAACATTTTTACATTCACATTTATAATATTATAAATAATAGCATCTAACCAAAAAAATTACATCTAACCACAAAAAATGACATCTAACCTCAAAAATTCAAATAGTTTTATACTGCATATATAATGACAGAAAAAAATAACAATAAATATAGAAAAATCCCAATTTTATATTATATGTATGTTTATATTTTCTTTTTCTATTTTCTTTAGGCTAGAGTCAGTTTTCATTTTTAATTGATATTACTCTTAATCTGCTGGTCATTTTTAACTAGTTAAGCAATTTTGCAGTAAAGTGTTGGCGACTTTTTGTTGTGGACACTAAACAACTCGGGGCGGAGGAAGGGAAATCGTCCAAACTCATCACCCACCGTACACTCCTCTCTGTCACTATTGGGACGGGTTACCTAGTTTGATACCTTGTCTTTGGTTTTTATTTACTTGCCAATGCTGGCAAGCGGGCAAATAACAATCTGATAGTAAGTGCTCTTGCCGCTCATGAATATTATTAACACGTTGTCGTTAAAACTCTGTGTTTATTCTTAAACAATATTACTATTAAGTGATATGAGGGTTATATAGGGTCTGTACACTAGATAGCTCTCTCCGGCCCGCTTCCCTCCTTTCCGGATAAATAATCACCAACATATCATTTACTAAAGCCTTCTCCGAAACACGCTAGTAGTCAGTAGTTTTTGCAGTATAACCGAACAAAAAATCGGATCTCCATTTATTATAGATTAAACGCTCGATAAAGTATCTTAGATACTGCACAGATGCCGTGGTAGTTAAGATTACACGACCGACCTTTCATATCAGTGTCGTGAATTCGATTCCTTATCAGGACAAAAAAAAACTTTTTGACCATATTTTCTTCACGTCTTTAGTATCTTTATTGACCGTCAGTAAGTCAAATCATCGATATCAACATTGCTATGGCCACATTATTAATCATATCTTCTGGGCATTTTGGTGGAAAACGAAAATATTGTAAAGCACTTTTATATTATTTTCACTATGTCCATCACATGACATTACATATAATGCTATTTAAATTATCTAATATAATACGTTAAAACACTAAGATATCGAATATAATACAAGATCACCCCATAACAGTTTCAGATTCGCGCCTCGGACAGAAGGTTGCTCCAAACGGATCGGGCGGGATGAGACTATACCATAGCCTGACAAAAAAAAAATAAAAAAAAAAATATATAATTCTTCTGTAACCCCAGATGGTTTAGGTGCGGTGTGACCAGACTCCCAAATAACTGCACGGCACGGCACTGCTAATTTAAGGTCCCTGATCATGTCAGGGGAACCGTATGCCCAAACAATTAGAGTTTGGAAAAAAAAAAAAAAACAATAAAAAATATACCCAAATTCAGAACAATACTTTGTGGATCGCACAAAATATTGTCTTATGTAGGAATCTGGCAGGTACCTTAACTATTACGCCATCTGTGCAGTCAAATAATTACATTATAAGTTGACATAATTTATATAAGACATGGTTATCACAAGCAGGGTTCGAACCCGCACATATTGGAAGTCCGGCCCAATCGTGCTGCCACTTACACCACCGTGAACTATTGTAGGATATGCAAATCTCGCTTCGTATCATATTTACGTCTTTAAGGTGACGTGTGCCATCTACCGGACAATGTTTACACATTGTATAAGGCTTAATAATTCAAACTTTACAGTTAGAATTGTATTAAACGATGAGATAACCTTGTTATTAAAATTACTGAAATTTAGCATTTAATATGTATATAAATGTGTCACAAGCGGGTTCAAATCCCGCTTGTGACATCATTTTTCGTTTCATAATCGGGTTTTTATAAATAATTAAGCATATTAAATGCTAAATTTCAGTAATTTGAGGAGACATGGTCATATTCAGATTCAGTTGTGTGGTAGCGGATACGAATACTACCAACCCTTACTCTGCTCGTGGATGTCGTAAAAGACGACTAAGTGCTTTATATAGAAATGTACCAAATCCATCTGCTGTTATTTGGTTAACTATTACCTTCCTAAGGAGGGTTGACGGCGGCCTTTCATAAAACTATTAACTTTTGTAATATGTACGATGGAATAGGAGTACATATTGCGTTGAGCACATGTAATTGGGAAAAGAGTAGGGAAATGATGGTTATATTCAGATTACTAAGTTAACAATGCACTCAACTAAATGACTTTCTATCCATGGCCATGAATATATCATCATTCTCCTACTCTTATCCCAATTACTTGGGGTCGATACAATATGTACTCTTCTCTCATTGTACATATTGTAAAAGTTATTGGCAATAATTTTATGACAGACATCAACCCTCCTTGGGAATGTAATTATTGACCAAACGGCATCAGATGGAGTTGACCCAGGTTGTTATAAGGCTCTTAGTCGTCTTTTACGACATCCACGAGTAAAGTAAGGGTTGGTAGTATTTTTAGCCGCTACCACACAGTCATGAATATATATTACTAAAAAATAAAAGTATAAGTACAAATCATGTAAACAGATAATATACACAACAAGAGACGAGAAAGAAAAGTCTAAATAAATAGTTATGCCCACATGTCTCGCCAATGTGTTAAGACTTCTCCTTCACTTGGAAGAGGCGTAGGCCCCACAATGAGATGTATTGAATGAGCAGAAGATCAAACGAATTTCTAAAGCATTATTCAGGTCTTTGAATTTGTAATGCTCCAATAGTTCCGACATATGGAAAGAATGTCGAACGAACGTCTGGTTAAGAAGATATACAATGCGAAAGTGGAAGGATGTAGGTACCGGGGGAGACCGAGACTAACCCTACCTAGACCAGATTGGTCACGTACTGAAGGAAGGTGGAGTCAAGTCTCCGCAACCGGCGAGCGTGTATGAAGAGAATTATGAATGTTGAGGAAGCGAGTGAAGTATGCAAGGATAGAGTTCTCTGGCACTCTGTTCTCTCTGCCTACCCTGCAAGGGATATGGCGTGATGATATGTATGTATGTATGTGTAATTTGTATTTCTTTTACTGCGATGTTATCGCACTGATAAGAAAATAGGCAATATATATCTAAAGACTTAAATATATAATTGTTTTTTTATCTTTTACTAAATATAGATAAATTGTGGTTATAATTAAATACTGTGCAAAACCTTCCTGATAAAGGAAGCTGTTTGTAACTGTTGTAGTTTTGTTTGTCAGGAATAATCATCATCATCATCATCATCTCAGCTCATATATGTCCCACTGTTGGGCTCGAGCCTCCTCCATAATAGGAGGGTAATTGACCTACTATATCACGATGGTCAGACGTATTGGTATAGGGTTTTATTACGTTTTCCTTCTCTGGCATAGATGTTATATGCGTTTTTCATCCCTTAGCCGTCTCGTAAGATCACCCGCGAGTAAGATAGGGGGTGGTGAATGGTATTATTACTCCGTCACCACACAGATCATGTCACGAATAATATTTTATATAAATATCCACATCGTCCTATGACGTTAGTCTTCTCAGCTCATAAACAGACGTCCCACTGCTGACCTCAAGCCTCCTCCACAAGATGTAGTTTTGTTTCTTTTTATTTAAAAAGACACCACTCTGCAGGAAGGAAATAATCTTTGTGTTTTGAGGGACTTTACAATTATGCAATTAACGCAGACAAATTACAGAAATACTTGGAACAACACCTTGTGAATCACACAAATTATTGTCCTGCGTGGGAATCCTATGGCACTGGCACTGGACGGTCATAACCACTACGCCTTCTGTCAGGAAATTAACTTACTATACGTCAATGATTAGACCGTTTGGTACTTTTTTTTTATGGGGGGCTATGAAGTGGTTACACCCCGTTAAATCCGTCCGGGGCGACAGAAGAACCGGCGCGCAACCCCATAGACCCGCCCTACATGTACCTTTTTTACACTGAGCGAGCGGGCCACCGGAGCCCGGTCTTTATCTTCGGTGGCCCAGACTATTTGGTATAGTGCTTAACTTTTTTTGCATAAATGTTATACGCATATCAGCCCTTAGTCGTCTTTTACGACATCCACGTGCGAGATTGAGGGTGGGTATGGTGGTGTATTCTTACTTCGTCACCACAGGGAGATTAGTAATAATATAATAATTCTCACAATACATCAATTACAATTTTAGTTATCTATATAGTTGTCATGAAAACAGTAACTGTACAGAATATTATTATCTATATTTTTCGCTTCGATAAAATTTATAGACTCAAATCCTATTTTTTGAATGACAGGGACATGTGCTACGGTATAAGTGTTATGAAGAACTTCAAAAACATTCAATTAACTGACACAAATAATACCCAGACTCGGCACAGTAATTTGTTGATATTAGCCGTTTTCCTTAACCTTCCAAGATATAAAATGTAACACGAACGAAGAAACAGCTCTATAACTCGTACATGTGTAATACAATTACAATAAGGATGTCTTATCAAGGTTTTATCTCCGGCAAATAATGTTAATTGTCTTATATCTCGTTTAGATAAATGAAGAGTGATGATGATGATGATGAATATTTACGTACCAAATGTCTATTCACGTAACAGTTAAAATATGCCTTTTCTAGGGTTCCGTACTCAATGGGTAAAACGGAACCCTATTACTAAGACTCTGCTGTTCGTCCGTCTGTCTGTCACGAGACTGATCCGTGATAGTTAGACAGATGATGTATTTCTGTTGTCGCTATAACAACAAATACTAAAAATAGAATAGAATAAATATTTAAGGAGCTCCCATACAACAAACGTGATTTTTTTTGCCGTTTTTATAGATAATGACGGCATACTTCGTGCGCGAGTGTAACTCACACTTGGCAGGTTTTCTTTATTTTTTGTGGTAGGCCATGGTCTGGACGCCCAATCGGTCAGAGGCGACGGAAAAGCGGCATGCGACCTTGTAACCAAGGTTCCGTAAGGGGTATATGGTCATATGAACGGGACACCAGTTCCAAATCCTTGTCATAAAATGGTTTCCCGTATGGCGACGGGAAAAAAAACAGAAGAAGATAAAAATACAAAAAAGAAAAACAGAAGCTATCCCCTGGGAAATATATAATATCTATTGCGATCACCAACCCGCCTACCAGGCATGGCATTTCATCATTTAATTTTTAATTACCCAGCGTTCTCTTCCGACGGGAGGATGCAGGGAGTCCTCCCGTGACCATGAACGCTATAAAATACTCTATACTTGTGAGATATAGAATTCGTAAAATAGTTTTGTTTCAAACAAGCCGACCCGGCAAAGTTCCGCCTAACAGTCAATGAATGAGCAGATTTCGATTAATTAAAAGTTATTAAGTTTTTTTTTTTTAAATTATAAATATAAATAATGAATATACATAATAATCAAATTTAAAAATCAAAAATTTTAATGAGAATTACAGCTTTGTAGGGAAACATTAGACCTTTTTGGTCAAAGGATTGTTATTAATAATTTCGACGCAATAAGATTTATTATAATAATACTCGTAATAGCTCGTAACAAACACATCGATCGAATTCAACTTTAATTTCTCAGCATCGGACATGCTCGAAACCCGGGTTGACATAATCGACTCTAACGCGTGAGTATGGCCGGCAATACAACTGTTTAATATGTGTCAAACTCACGATAATTTTAATACTAAAATATATTATCCTATTCACGATGAAGACGAATCCAAAAACATAAAAATCATATAAATAGGTAAAAGCTGTTCTTGAGTTTTAAGTGGTGCAACTAACACGACTTTCTTTTATATATGTATATAGATGTGTAAGATATTATTCTCGATTCTTCATTCATATTGCCTATAGTTAGTTGTTATATTGGCACTCTTGGTGACGGGATAACAAAACAATGAGTCATTATCTCATAGTTCCGATGGGAGTCGTAGAAGCCGTCTAAAAGATTCCTTTGCTGCAGCACTCTTTTAGACAGTTCATAACAAAGGCTAAGATCATCAATCCACCTGCCAAGTGTATTATGGCCTTACTCTCTCACAGCAGACACATTTCCAGCAGTTGATGTCAATCTACTTGATTCACATAAATCAATGACAATAATTAAACTATTTTTACAGATTCTATTGCATTTGTGTTTGATTTTTAATTTCCCGACGTTTCAAACATTATACAGAGTTCATGGTCACGGGATGACTGTTTTAAAACAACAGATACCATAATGATGATGATGATCTTAATTTACATTCCCTATGTACACCAGTGGCTGGTCCGATTTTCATGATTTTTACAGAAAATTTTCAGATTTTTTTTTTATGACCAGGCTATTGTATAGTTACATGCCGCCCAATCCGTTAGGGACGACAGAAGGGATGGTGCGCGACTTTATAAGCTATGATACACACACTTCTCTACGCCGTGAGGACCACCGGAAATCTTCAGATTAGTCTAGAGAGTAATCCTGTGTAGTTTGGGAGCAATCGGTTCTATGGAAGTTTTTATTATATTATTTGATTACCAACATTTGTTTGAGTTAATTCATGAGACCAGTTATTCGCTTTGAACGCTACATATCTGTGAATAATTAAAATTTGTTGGTCAAAATAATGTATTATAATAGTAATAAAATTTATTTATAAATTAAATAAAATTTATTTCTCTACGTATACATCAATAAATTTATTTAGTTAAAGTAAAGAAACTAGACGCTACTAAATTCAATTCATTTCATCATCATCATCATCATAGCTCACATATGCCCCACTCCTGGAGCCTCCTCCACAATGAGAGAGAAATTTATTTACGACGCTGGGGAGACAAATTAGTAAAACTTTTTATTTCGAGTTCGTCTCCTCATGTCTTGATGTTATCTGCATATGTTTTAATCTGCTGAAATCCGCCTTTACTGAAAATATCTGATTAAATATGCAATGATAAAAATAATTTCATCATTCCATATTTAATCAGATATTTTAACTTCTCACTTGATAAAAAATGCTTCATCATATTATGTATAATTTAGATCATTAACTCAGATCGTGTCGTGATATTTAGGCACGTGTTTTTTTAATTAAAATTCTTAGGCGTTGCCGAAAAAAAAATATTTATGACTATCCTATATACATATATAAACTCATTTGCAAAAAAAACGGGCGGTTTTGATTTTCATTCATATTTAAAAAGATACAATACCAAAAAGGTTTCAATCGTTTGTACACGTTACTGGCCGGTTTTAAAAATGCTGTGGTATTTAAAAAAGTACGCTCTAAATTCAATTTTTCATTTGATGTTCATTTTTACAGAAAACCCCTTTTTATCCTACATTTTTGGCGCGAAGTTCCAGAAGTTAACATCGACTTTCATAACTTTTATTCAATTTTTATCGATTAATTTCATATCCTTGACTGTCAAAGCTTTATTTAATGCTGTTTGGCTGTATCAAAAATGGTAGATAAAGTGGTAAAAGCTACCAAAATTATCGCGCTGCTTGAAGAGGGTTGCAGCCAATGTTTCGTGGCTAGGAGGCTAAATGTTAGTCGCTCGACAGTCCAAAGGACCTGGCAGCGATATCAGGAGACTGGTTCCGTCGAGAGAAGGCCTGGTTCTGGAAGAAAACCATGTACCCAACCACGGGATGATCGTTTTCTTGTGAGTCGCGCATTGAGAAATCGCAAATCTTCGTATGTGGATCTTAAGAACAACCTCCAAGAAGTAAGAAATGTGCATATTAGTCTATGGACGGTCAGGAGGAGGCTTCTCGCTGCCAATATACGCAGTCACCGCCCGGCCCGCGGCCCCAAATTACTCCGTGAGCACAGAGTTCACAGGCTTAGGTTCGCTAGACATTGTGAATCATGGACTCAAGACGATTGGAATAGGGTTTTGTTCTCTGATGAAGCCAGGATATCTCTGTTCGGTGAAGATCGACGTCGGCGAGTGCTAAGAAGACAAGGAGAACGCTTTGCAGAGGCATGTTTCGAAGAAATCACACCTTATGGTGGGGGCTCTGTTATGTTTTGGGCAGGAATAAATTCAATGGATCGTACAGAGTTAGTCTTCATTGAAAACGGCTCACTGACTGGGCATCGATACATAACGGAAGTTCTAATTTCTCATGCACAACCCGCATTGGCCGCTCTAGGTGAAGACTCGATTTTTATGGACGACAATGCTCGCGCCCACCGATCCCGCGATGTTAATGCGTATGTGCAAGAGGTCGGCATTCGTCGTTTGGATTGGCCAGCTCGAAGTCCCGACCTCAATCCCATAGAGCATGTCTGGGACGTTCTGAAACGGCGTGTGAGATCAGTACACCCAGCTCCGCAGACCATCAGAGAGCTGAAGAATGTGATTACTGCGGAGTGGGAACGTATTCCGCAAGCAAGTATCCGGGATATACTCGCTAGCATGCCCAGACGAATTCAAGCTGTGATTTTAGCTAGAGGGGGTCACACTCGATACTAAACATTTATCTGCTTTTACTTTATTAAAGAAAAACAAACAAAAAAACTTTTTTATTTTTACTTCATGAGCATATGCACTACTAGCGAATATACACTACTAGCGAGGTTTAGCATTATTTCCCATAAATTGTATCTAAATTTTATGAAATACTGATGAAAACGATTATTTTCTTATTAATTTACCAAATTGTGTGGATAAAACTACCTATAATTATCAAACAAAGAAATATTAACATTTGAAATGGTTCATTGCTTAGGTGCCCGTTTTTTTTTGCAAATGAGTGTATATGGGTTATAAAAACCCGATTACGAATTATAAATAATTAAGTATTAAATGCTAAAATTTCAGTAATTTGAATAACAAGGTTGTGTCATCGTTTAATATAATTCTAACTGCAAAGTTTGAAGTATTAAGCCTATAACAATGAGTAAACATTGTCGGGTAGATGGCATACGTCACCTTAAGACGTAAATATGATACGAAGCGAGATTTGCATGTCCTACAATAGTTCACGGTGGTGTAGTGGCAGCACGATTGGGCCGAAATCCCAATAGGTGCGGGTTCGAATCCCGCTTGTGACATCATTTTTCGCTTCGTAATCGGGTTTTTATAAATAATTAAGCATATTAAATGCTAAAATTTCAGTAATTTGTATATATGGGGTTTTCCATGCCAAATAGGCAATTTTTTTACTACACCCCCTTCGATTTCGCTAAATATGTTTTATCTTTTTCTAACCCCTGAGAGACATTTTTGAGAATTTTTCATATTTTTTTTCCGACAAAAAATGTTACAATTTTGAAAACTGCTCCTTTTTTTTAAATGAAACTTTTTTAAATATTGGCTGTTTAGGACCTTTTTTTAAATGTTTGTTTTTAAATGTAGGTTTATAATAAAATATGAAATAATTTTCAGAATCCCAGATATATGAAATATTTTGGGATTTTTAAAAAAACTGTCATTTTCTCCAAAGTCTGATCGTTTTCTTTTATTTATATTTTGCTTAAAAAAAACTTCAACTAATTCTGCAATGATACCTGCCAATTTGAAGATGTGATTTTTGTCCATAAAGGAAATAAAATAACTCCTTCCCCTCATTGACGTGATTTTTTCACCCTTATGAACGTTCTTTTTATTGTACTGAAATGTAAGAACTTAAAAACGCTCATACATACATCCATACAAACATATCATCACGCCATATCCCTTGCAGGGTAGGCAGAGAGAACAGAGTGCCAGAGAACTATATCCTTGCATACTTCACTCGCTTCCTCAACATTCATAATTCTCTTCATACACGCTCGCCGGTTTCGGAGTCTCTTGACTCCACCTTCCTTCAGTACATGACCAATCTGGTCTAGGTAGGTGAGTCTCGGTCTCCCTCGGTACCTACATCCTTCCGCTTTCGCATTGTATATCTTCTTAACCAGACGTTCGTTCGGCATTCTTTCCACATGTCCGAACCATCGGAGCATTCCTTTTCGCATCTTTACACCAGTACTCTGTTTCGTACCTACTCGCTCTCTTACGTCATCGTTACGAATGCGGTCGGTCAGCCTAACTCCACAGATTTTCCGTAGAGATCGCATTTCGACCGCATTAATTTTACTTTCATACTCTTTTCTGCATACCCAACTCTCGCTTCCATACTGTAATGTTGGGACAAGCAATGCGTTATGTATTGTTACACGTGCCTTCTGGCTGAGGTGGTGGCTACCAAGAAGTTGTCCCAACGCTCCGTTGACTCTATTTCCCGCATTTACTCTTCGCTCTATATCAGTGGTCTACCTTCCATCTCGGCTAAATCCACATCCAAGTTATACAAATTCATCCACTTGCTCTAGTACATCATTACATATTGTTACTCTTACATCTGTTCTGGCTTCATCTCTTTCAAAGACCATTATTTTGGTTTTGCTCACATTCACGCGTAGACCCCTTTTCTTACAATCTTCTGTCATTGTGTCGACTAGGGTCTGCAGGTCAGTCGCTGACTGTGCCAGCAGGACTGCATCATTTGCATAGAGCAGAGCAGTGACCACTGAGTCGCCCATCTGGACTCCCACAAGGGTGAAAAATAACGTCAATAAGGGAAAGGAGTTATATTTTTAACTTTTTTGAAAAAAAAAAAGATTTTTGGACGATTTTTTGAAAATTTGATTCTTCAACTTTTGAGGTTATACGAGGAAATAAAAAAAAGTCATAGCAAAGTGTTATCGCCCATCGAAAGGTGGCGATTCCAAGAGTGTGCTCTGGCAACATTAGCGTTACGGTTGAGTAGTTTCGTGGCAAAAACGGGTATAAATAGTGGTTACAGACGCGTAGACGGGATTCTGTTGTGATATCTAATCTGTGGTAGAAAGCCTGTTAATAAGTTATAAGTAGTTATGGAGGTTTAGGTGTACGAGTATAACTATGTCATTTGTTTGGTGCTACTCTTTCATCAGAAGTGGGATGTGAATTACTGCCCACACAAAACCCTCCGTGCTGCATTCTGATTTCTACTTGAGCAATCTCGCTGAAATATTACTATGTTCTTACTATAAATACATACTTATAACAATTAACGTTTCCATTACATTTCCCCTGTAGTGACGAAGTAAGAATACAATTCACCACCTCCTATCTTACCCGTGGGTGTAAGACAAAAATGTGGGTAAAATACGACTCAGGGATAAAATATGCATATAATATCTATGCAAAAAATGGAAAACTCTAAATAAAACCCTATATACCAACACGTCTGACCAGCGTGGTATAGTAGGTCAATTTCCCTACCATTACGGAGGAGGCTCGAGCTCAGCAATGGGATATATATAAACTGAGATAATATACATTACACAATTATATAATAAAATCTGATTAATTCAATTTAGCAAGCAACAAAATCGTTCATATAACATTTTGTAGTGAAGGAACAATTACTTTGAATTTATTCATAACAAGAATAACAAACGATTTTAATTAAATATAGTACCTATAATAAGTAATTTAGTATCCCAGGAAAACAAATGATAATTGATTCGTTTTGTCGTTGACGACAGGGCTGTCAAGTTTCGTTTCAAATATAATTATTTTAATTTACGATATCTTCATGTCGCGGAAGCAGGTGGCGGGGAAAAGTAGAATGGTAACTTTCTATGCTGACAAAGTTCATGAAAACCTCTTGACTCGTTATCTCAAATAAGTAAAGCTAACTAAACAAGCAGATGACGTCACTGCAAAATCGATAAATATATGCCAATTATACCAAGTATTCGAATATAAAGTAATGGTTCCGTAAATCCTATGGTGCCAGGGTCACGGATTTGATACCTATCTACTTTGTATGACGCACAAATTTTTGTTCTAAGTTTGGATGTAATTTGTGTCTATATGTTTTACGTGTGGTTACAGAGTAAGAATACAATTCACCACCCTCTATTTTACCTGTGGGTGATCGTAAGAGATGACTAAGATATAAAACACATATAACATCTATGTGAGAGAAGGAAAATTCGAAACTAAACCCTATACCAACATGTCTAACCAGCGTGGTATAGTAGGACAATTTCTCACCCATTATGGAGGCTCGAACCCAATAGTGAGTTAAGATGATGATGATGAAATTATATGTTTGTAAAGGCCCCCGCAATACAAGGATTATTTCTTTACTGTCAGTTGTTGTATTTAAAAAAAGAAAAGAAAAAGATATTGTTTATAGTTAAAACCGTAGCATTCACATTGCAGTTATCTTAGAATCGAGATCCTTTAATATAATATGGCTTCAAATAGTTTGAAAGCATATTTATCAAGAAAACACAATAATTTAATAAACTTGTCTTATTATTTATAAATCAAGTCCATGTAGTGACTGAGTAAGAATACAATTCACTACCCCATATCTTAAACCGTGGGTAATCGTACGAGACGACTTAGGGATAGAAAACGCATATAACATATAGATGTTGCATAGGCAAGAGAAGTAAAACTCGAAAAAAAACCCTATACCAACACGTCTGACCAGCGTGGTATAGTAGGTCAATTTCCCTCTCATTATGGAGCAGGCTCGAGCCCAACAGTGGGTCATATATGGGCTGAGATGATGATGATGATAATTATTTATAAAAAAATTACGAGCGAAAAATGATTGTCACCCGTGGGATTCGAACCCACATCTATTGGAAATCTGTTCCAATTGTGCTGCCACTTACACTACCGTGAACTATTGTAGGACATTCAATTCTCGCATAATATTATATTTTCGTCTTTAAGGAGACGTGTGCCATCTACCCGACATTGTTTACATATTGTACAGACTTAATACTTCAAACTTTGCAGTTAGAATTATATTAAACGATGACACAACCTTGTTATTTAAATTACTGAAATTTAGTATTTAATATGCTTGATTATTATTTATAAAAATCTCGCTCGTAATCGGGTTGTTGTTGGACCAGTTTTAGTGCTTTTTACTTATTATTAGGGGTGTGCGAATAATTCGAACTTACGAATTATTCGTTCCGAATCGAATACTAATATTCGATTCGAAACTCGAATCGAATAATTCGAAATTTCGAATTATTCGAAAGTTCCCGAATAATTCGAAAAATTTCGAAGAATTGGAAAAATTTCGAATTATTCGAATAATTTCGAATTATTCGAATAATTTCGAATTATTCGAATAATTTCGAATTTTTCCGAATTATAATATTATTCGCAAATTTTTATTGTATTTTAAATTCGGAGTTTGTTATGTTCGATATTCAAATATGACATTAATAATTAATAAATATTTTATTTAAACCATGAAATATAACTACATGAATAGAACAATGAGTATGAACATTTGGTACAAATTTTTATTTAAAAATAATAAATACGATACTGAATCTGGTGATAATGAAGTTCGTTTATCAGATACAATATCACCAGCAGTGGAAAATAATCTTTCACTTTCAGCAGAAGTACAAGGTATTCCTAAATATCATCTCGCCATAAGTGACAATCGGGGATATTTATTTTTTTCGAATTATTCGAAACTTTTCGAATTATTCGAAATTTTTCGAATTATTCGAAATTTTTCGAATTATTCGTTTTTTTTTGAATTATTCGTCGAATTTCGAATAATTCGAAAATTCGAATTATTCGATTCGAATTTCGAATCGAATATTAATATTCGATTCGATTCGATTCGAACGATATTCGCACACCCCTACTTATTATAGCTTTGTACTTCTATTGAAAATGAATAATAAAGAATTGATATAACATTTGTCCCATGTGATGACATAGTAAGAATACAATTCACACCCCCTATCTTGCCCGTGATCGTAAGAGACGACTAAGGAATATGAAATGCATATAATATCTATGCAAGAGAAGGAAAACTTGAAACAAAACCCTATACCAACACGTCTGACCAGCGTGGTACAGTAGGTCAATTTCCCTCCTATTATAGAGGAGGCTCGAGCCCAACAGTAGGACATATATGAGCTGAGATGATGATGATGATAACATTTGAAGGGACGCACATATATACATTTTTTCCGTTTTTTTTCCCGCGCTATGACGGAGTAAGAACACAATCCACCACCCACTATTTTGTACGCGTTTCTCTCCTATTGTGAAGGAAACTCAAGCTCAATAATGGGACTTACCTATATGAGATTAGATGATGATATACTTTTTTAATTCGGGTTGTTATTAATTTTTTTTTAGTTTATGATAATTATAGTTTTTTTAAATCTACTATATATATGTTAGGATTCCTCACAATATTTTCCTAAACATTAGATTTATTAGTGTGTTGGCAGTATTGGAGACTTTTTATATGATCCATCCATCCATCGGCATACCGATCCACTCTGATGAACAGTTCGCGAATTATAGGTACGTTTCTTAAGTTTCAAATGAGAATACTGTTTCCATTTTCTCTGGAGAACCTTTAGACAGTTAGAATTTACATTGGAAAGTAAGGCGTGGTGACACACTATTCTTTAATCTCCACACAAGGAATATAATAGATACTAATATTTATAACACTTTTAATACGTCTCGTATTATCATATCATCGTCGCTATTGAGAGCTTTCTGTCTACTACTGCGCCCCGGTCCGTCCGGGATAGTACCACAACCTCGCAGAAAATCGACGTTTGAGCAGTTTCATTGGGTTAGCAAAAGAGTCGAAAACCCAACTCTTTGCTTGGGTTTTAGTGGGTAGGTGGCGGACTAGGTGTACTCTGGTGTTGCAAAAGTCAGCAGTAACATTTACTATCAAGTGTGTTGCTTGATCAATTGCCACTATAATCCATAAAAAATCTAGTAAACATGGTAACCTTTATTACCTGTCACAACGGATGTACGCATAAATTACCCATTACTACCATTACTAATTAATTCGGTAGGTCATGGATAAAAATGGCCGATTTGTTTTTATTTTGGTTTCAATATTACAAAACAGGAAGTCATGTTGACAATTATAATATTTTTTTACTCTAGTCTAGCAAGATTAGACAATTTAATGTTTTTTTATAGCTTAATGATTTTAATTATCAATTAATAATATTCGGCAATATCTTCTCGATCCTCTGATTCATATAAAAAAGATAAGCTATTATTTGTCAAAAGTCAATTATAAGCCGTTGGGTATTTACATATTCTTAATTTTGTATCATAATAAAATTATTTCTTTTATATGATAATTTACAAATGGATTGAAACACGATCTACCGCAGTAGTCCAAGACAAAAAATGTTGAGAAATAATATGTTTTTTTAAGAACACGATTCGTCACGAATCGTTTGGCGACAGTACAAGAATACCACTGTCGTGTGGCGACGGGACAAGAATACCATTGTCGACGAGAGAGTCATCGAGCTGGAAGAGGAATTGAGCAAAATCCGCTGAGACATTGTAGGATTATCAGAAGTACAAAGCGAGAGTGAGGGCACGATAATCCTCCGGTCTGGAAACGTGCTCTTCTACCGGGAGGGCGATCACCCATCCTAAGGCGGTATAGGGTTTATTGTTCGCAAGTCTCTCGTAGGTAATGTGTCGAGGATCGAGAGTGTATCAACAAGGATAGCGTGCCTTATACTCAGAATTACCAAGAGGTATTCGTTGAAGATCATACAGGTCGGCGCACCGACCTCGGCAAACTACGACAACGAGGTGGAGGTATTTTACGAGGACATCTCGAAAGCCATACACGCGTCCAAAACCCAATTCACGGTGGTTATGGCGAACTTTAACGCAAAACTAGGCAAAAGGAGTGATGCTGAGTTGAGGGTGGAAAAACATGGATATGGACAGAGGAACCAGAGGGCCCAGCAACTGGCTGATTTTCTGGAGAATAAAGCCTCTGTATGATGAATTCCTTCTTCAGGAAGCAGCCGCAAAGGAAATGGATCTGGATTAGCCCCGATGGTTCAACAAGAAACGAGATAGCCTTCATCTTGTCGGACAAACGACAGATATTCAATGATGCCTTAGTGATCAGCAGGATTAAATCTGGGAGCGATCATCGAATAGTACGAGGCATATTAAATATCCATACAAAAGTCGAACGGTCACGCTTGATGAAGTCTACCCTCCGACCTTCATCTGTCCAATACCAGAACCTCGACAGCTTTCAACTCGAACTACACAATCGCTTCCAATGTCTAGACGAGTGCGAATCGCCGAACGATATGAACAACAGGTTTGTGGCAACTGTCCACGCAGTTGGGTCGAAATTTTACAAGGCTCACCGCGCTAATAGACCTAAAAAAAATTCAGACCACACTCTCGAGCTCATAGAGCGAAGAAAAGAAATGACGATGCAGTCTTCAGCCGATTGGTCCGAACAAAGACAGCTAAATAGGCAGATCTCCAGGTCTGTGCGTCGCGGCAATCACCGATTTAATACGCTTCGTGTTAAAAAAGCGACAGAGCGGAACCGTGGCTCGAAAGTGTTCGCACAAATGACAAACCAAATGACTAAGCAAGGCAAAATTGAATGACTAAGCTGAAGACGGATGACGGCACTGTCATTTCATCCCAAAGTGAGATCTTATGAGAGATCGAAAGGATCTATAGACAGTTAGGTATATAAATCATCCCGAAATCCTGTTGTCGGCTTGGTGCAAGATCCCAGATCGAAGCTAACCCGGCACTATACCGAAGAAATCCTGGACTATACCGAAAAAATCCGGGCAATCCAGCTTATGCGAGATCAGAATGGCTTTCAAACAACTAAGAAACGTTAAGCCACCGGGAGATGACGGAATTACGGCAGAGCTCCTGAAGGCAGTTGGCAGGTCTTCAGAAGCTATTTAGTACCGTTTATCTCGGGGGCGACATTCGTCGTGGACCAGGAGTGTGGTGGTGCTGTTCTTCAAGAAGGCCGACAAAAATTTTCTAAAGAACTACAGATCCATCTCACTCGTTAGCTACGTCTACAAGTTGTTTTCGAGGGTTATTACCAATCGACTCACGTGTATGCTTGATGACCTCTAGTTGCCCGAATAAGCTAGCTTCCGAAAGCTATAGCACCATAGACCATATCCTCACGCTTCAGCAGATTATCCAGAAGACCGAGGAGTACAATCGCCCTCTGTGTATAGCGTTTTTGGACTATGAGAAAGCCTTTGATTCAGTCGAAACTTGGGTGGTGCTGTTCTTTCAGGGGTCCCAAATCGACCATCTTTATATCGAAGTGTTTGTATAGGAACGCCACAATGTCAGTCCGTATCCGGGATAAGAGTACAAAACCGATTCAGTTGCAGAGAGGCGTAAGACAGGGAGACGTCATCTCTCCAAAACTGTTCACCATTGCACTGGAAGACGTCTTCAAGGTCTTAGATTGGACCGGACTCGGCGTCAACATCAATGGCGAATACATCACTCGCCTTCGATTTGCATACAATATCGTCATTATGGCAGAATCCATGGAGGATCTTGGCACCATGTTCAACAATCTCAGCAGATCCAATTTCGAGAAAGAGGTCAGCCGACGAATCCAACTCGGTTTGGCAACGTTCGGGAAACTTAAGAGGATCTTCTCGTGCAACATACCTCAGTGTCTGAAAACGACGACTGTCTACGACCAGAGTGTGTTATCAGTGATGACATACGGCACGGAAACGTAGTCCCTAAATGTAGGCCTCATAACCAAAGTTGCTCAGCGTATGGAGCAGGCTATGCTCGCGATTTCTCTGCGAGATAGAATCCGAAATACAGAAATCCGCAGAAGAACGGATGTAACCGACGTAGCACGAAAAATTAGTACGCTGAACTGGCAATGGGCAGGTCACATCGCTCGACGAACCGACCGCTGGGGAAGAAAGGTTCTCGAGTGGCGACCACGTACGGGACGACACAGTGTAGGACGCCCCCCACTAGGTGGACAGACGACCAGGTGAAGGTTTACTGGGCGTCGATGGATGCAAGCGGCATAGGACCGCACTCTATGGTGTAACATGAGGGAGGCCTATCTCCAGCAGTGGACGGCGATAGGCAATGAAATAATGAAGAACACGATTCGTACTTATCATTCATCATTCTTGACGCAATATAGGTACTCTCTATCTTTTCTTCTATTGTACATATTGCAAAAGTTATTGGTTTTAGTTTTATGACCGCCTACCCGACGTCAATCCTCCTTGGGAATGTAATTGTTGACCAGACGGCATCAGATGTAGTTAGCCCAGGTCGATATAAAGCTCTTACTCATCTTTTACGATATCCATGAGCAAAGTAAGGGTTGGTATTTCGTAGTTGCTACCACACAGAAACGATTAGTGTTATAAAAGAAATATTTATATCGCCAGGCACTATACAAACATAAAATTAACGGACACAAATACAATACAAACACAGAATATTAATTTGTGATTCACTGTTGTACTTCTCATAGAAAAACGTTACCTTTTTAGTGGTAGGACTACGCTTTTGACAGTTTTCTGTCTACAGCCGCGCGCCGGTAGGTGACTTTACAAACATGCAAAATACAAATGATTCCTAGACTCGGAACAAAAAATTGTGGATCACACAAATTGTCTTCCTTCATTAACTAACGAGACGGTAGATTGGTTAAACACCTACTTTCTTGCCCTTGGCTTGCCTTGTAAAAGACTAGTAAAGGATGTAATATGCGTATAACATAAACAAAAACTATGTGAAAACTTGAAATAAAATTATATAACAACCCGCTTCAATAACGCGGTAATGTAGGTCATTGTGTAGCAGATTAATTTTTCTCCTATAGGAGGAGGCACCAGCCCAGCTGTGGGACACATACACATGAGCAGAAAAGAAACTATACATTCATTAAGATTCGAAGAAAAGCTACCAACAAAATAGAAATAAAACCTCAACTAAGCGCTCATATTGGCACGCTCGTCGCCTCTGATCACTGTTTTCATATTTATAATATTTATCCACATGTTTCTAGTTTCTACATTCACAATACTTGTTTTAGTTTCATACAAATGCGAATTATATATGGCTAATTAAATATATTTAGTAGTGATTTAAATTGAATATTGTGATTAATATTTTTTTATGATACCAAACAAGTATAACTTCTTACCCAAGTTTTTTTTTATATATAGTACATTTTTACGATATTACACACGAAAACAATATAAATGAGGATGGTGTCCGATGGTTTACTGTGTAAGGCACAAGGAGGTTTCAGGAGTGGAAGGGTATGCAAGTGCATGGATCAAGTATTCTCTCTGCGCAACATTGTGGAGAAGCATCTGGCTCTAGGTCAGAGGGTTTTCTGCAGTTTTGTGAATCTGGAGAGAGCATTTGACACGGTTGTACGAAAGGAACTTTGGGACATTTTACCGGAGTATGTTATTAACGGTAAACTGCTACAGGCTGTGCTGTGCAGTTACATGGGCTGTAAAACTTGTGTGCGGCTGGATGATGAAATGTCGCCATGGTTTGACGTCAATATCGGCGTCAAGCAGGGGTGCGTTCTATCAACCAGACTGTTTATCATATATCTGGACAAATGTCTCCAAAGGTTGAACGATATGAATGTGGGAGTCCAGATGGGCGACTCAGTGGTCAGTGCTTTGCTCTATGCAGATGATGCAGTCCGGCTGGCACAGTCAGCGACTGATCTGCAGAGCCTAGTCGACACAATGACAGAAGATTGTAAGAAAAGGGGTCTACGCGTGAATATGAGCAAATCTAAAATATTGGTCTTTGAAAAGATGAAGCCAGAACAGATGTAAGAGTAACAATAGTTAATGATGTACTAGAGCAAGTGGATGAATTTGTATATCTTGGTTGTGGATTTAGCCGAGATGGAAGGTACACCACTGATATAGAGCGAAGAGTGAATGCGGGAAATAGAGTGAACGGAGCGTTGGGGCAACTTCTCGGTAGCCACCACCTCAGCCAGAAGGCACGTGTAGCAATACATAACGCAGTGCTTGTGCCAACATTACTATATGGAAGCGAGACTTGGGTATGCAGAAAAGAGCATGGAAGTAAAATTAATGCGGTCGAAATGCGGTCTCTACGGAAAATCTATGGAGTTAGGCTGACCGATCGCATTCGTAACGACGATGTAAGAGGGCGAGTAGGTATGACAGAGAGTATTGGTGTAAAGATGCGAAAGGGAATGCTCCGATGGTTCGGAATTATGGAAAGAATGCCATACGAACGTCTCTTGACTCCACCAGTCAAGAGTCTCCGAAACCGGCGAGCGTGTGAATGTTGAGGAAGCGACTGAAGTATGCAAGAATAGAGTTCTCTGGCACTCTGTTCTCTCTGCCTACCCTGCAAGGGATATGACGTGATGATATGTAAATAAATATATAGATCCATTTCTGAAAAGTTGTAAGAAAAATAAAGTTCTACGAAATCTTCTATAAAATAGAAAAATTAAGTATGCAAGTATGATGTCACTCCTAGTGTCTGCTGACTGTTGTTCATGAGAAGATTGAATAAGAGAATTTCGATACCTGAGTGCCGACTTTTAACTGAAAATTTTCTTAGCGTCGATATTGGAACTACTATTTGTATGATGACGGACTAAGAACATAATTCATCCTGACTTTTTTTGTCAGATAACATCTATGTGAGAGAAGGAAGCCTCGAAATAATCTGGCATCATTAACGCTGTCTAATTTCAAGTTCAAAATTTACTTGAGTCGTTTGTCAGCTAGGGCGACAACATTACGACATAAATCGGTTGTAGGAATCAAGAAATTTTCCTTATCTAGATCAAATCAGTCTCAGAATACTAATCATCATTTCATCATTTCAGCTCATATATGTCCCACTGTTGGGCACGAGCCTCCTCCACATTGGGAGGGTAATTAACCTACTATACGACGCTGGTCAGACGTGTTGGTATAGGGTTTTGTTTCAAGTTTTCCTTCTCCTTCTTCTCAGAATACTATAGTTCCAAAATCCTTTTTGCCATTGAATATCTACTAATACTAGGGTATTCGCCGTATAAATCTGTTGTTCCAGTTATGTCTGACTAATAACATTTAAAATTTTAAGTTAAACATTCACACATTCAGTGCCGACAAAATTCGGCACACAGCATGCTGGGTGACGAACCCTCGGATCCTAATACAAAATGAACGGGACGCTCGCTCGGATCCGAGTACGAGGCGCCGCTACTATAGTCCCGCCCCACTCGGGTCCGAGTGGTTGACACTAAACTTGTTGGTAATCTAAAGATCATGTTGAACATAATGTCAATCAATCATTGATATATGATGTCATATATATTGCCTTAAATGTTAAATATGTAGGTATTTCTAGTGAAAATGGTCATTTCAATGTGAACCTTTTGTTTGGGGGACGTATGGCCCGGTCACACGGTTGATATCGAAAGAAACTTTGGACAATAATATCTTTTACCAAAATACTTCAGTCACGGTACATTCGGATGCGTAGCCAATCGTTCGAATGAAGTAGGGATTTACAACGGACTCGATCTCTCAAACATCGAATGAAATTTGATCGTAGATTAGCCCTAAGTAAATATGTAAAATCGCAAACGTCAAATCGATTTCCGTAGTACCTACTTTGCTGATAGAACGACAAACGAACGGTCTTCGTTCGAACTCCAATTTTTTTTTATTTCGTGGTAATATTCGGCTTAGTCTGTTGATAGTTCTTTGTCTACAGCCGCAGGCCAATCCGTTCGGGGTAGTACCACACCCTCGCAGAAAGTCGACGTCTGAGCAGTGGCAATGTACTACTGTGCTTCGTTCGGTGAGCGAGAGAACTGGCAGCCCAGCTTTCTGGGTGATTTTGGGGTTTTCATTGATAGGCAGCGGCCTAGATATATCCTGGTATTGTAAAGATCCATAGTCGGCCGTAACACTTACCATCAGGTGTGCTACTTGCTCGTTTGTCACTAACAGAAATAAAAAAGGCAACAGCTGTGGGTTAAGGTTGTTCTTTGCCTTTTATCCCTACTCCTTCATATCATATCATCATCATCATCACAGCCCATATATGTCCCACTGTTGGGCTCGGGCCTCCTCCGTAATGAGAGGGAAATTAACCTACTATACCGCGCTGGTCCGACGTGTTGGTATAGGGTTTTGTTTCGAGTTTTCCTTCTCTTTGAAAACTCTCTCTTTCCTTCCTTGCTTGGTCGTCTCTTACAATCACCCACGAATAAGATAGGGGATGGTGAATTGTATTCTTACTCCGTCACCACACGGATAGAATCATGAATCATATGGGTCAATCATCATATCATAGGGGTGTAAGAAAATAAAGCACACAACTATAAAATATTTTTTTTTATTCTTTTTCAAAAAATATTAACTATAAAAACTACAAATATATACGAGATATATTTTAATTTTCAATTGAATTCAAATCAAAACATTTTGTGTTTCATTTACTTTATTTATTGTGAAAAATAATTGTTAATTTTTCATTTTTATATTTCAATATTGACCTTGTATTAGCACCAAATTAAATTATATTGTTTTATAAATGTAAAGTTTAAGATATAAATCTTTCTCAACTTATAAAAAAAAACTATAGACACACAGTCTAATTGACAATTCATTCATTCGATTCTCAATCCTTCGTTATCACTATCTAAATATATATTGTAAATAATAATTACTTGTGATTTTAAAATAATCATAATTTAAAAGACTAAAACATTCAGTCGTAAATCAACATTAAATTCCATCACTAATGCCGAACAGAATGACATAAACTAATTAAATTTTTTAATCTATACCTAACCAATAAAAATAATGACATTAGAAAAACGCGGACGATTAATAATTTCGTCTATGGTCTATGTAATCATTTTATTAATTATTTAAAATATATATTCGGATTGAGCTAATTTGATTAAGTTGTCGTTTTCTATTATAATTATAATTATAATCTAACGTTTATATTTACCCCTTCTAAGAGACATTACACTAAAAATACTGACCATAAATATTGATAATAGTTTTATTATTAGCCATTATGAAAATTGACGAGGTTGGAGCAAGGTGTTAGAAATATCTCAATACCAAAAGTCAATCTAAACCTTATCGTTTGAACTATATAATTAAAAACTATTAATAGGAAGCTTTCATATATATAATAATTACATTTACAAAATTATATTGTACATATCACAAAGCGATCACATTAGGCACTGTTTAATATGTAGGTAAGCGTAAAAATATTGACATTAATTTTAATTGAATGAATAGCATTTTCTACTTCTGACTCCTTCATGACCTGAACCTGTAGTTGTTATTCCCCTGTAATTATGCCCATGACTTTAAATTTCTAGCTTACTATGAGGAAATTTTTCTTTCGAAAATATTTTAGACATGATTGTTCCTAAATTACTCAGTTGACATTATATCACAGGCAATTCGTGACAGAAAAAAGTACTTACAAAAAAAAAACAGATGTAAAATTGGTTATAACGTTTTGATTGAATAATAAAAGGAGTTTTTTTAAGTAAAAACTAAGATTCATTCAATTATTTATTGTTTTTTTTTACTTCGCTTACTATTTGACCTTGGTCAACCAAGCTTAAAGCAATTTAATCTTAAAATCGCCTGCCATTATTGCAATGATTGTGAGTAAGCCGAGCATGTCCTTTTCCTCGTAAGGGTTTCGGTTTAATATTACGACTGACTGTTTAATGTCAAGTCTTTAGGAACTTTCATCGATTGATTGCGACAGTTTAACAATATTATTACGGTTAAAAGTTGACAAGGTTGACTGATGCAAATTTATTTGCATATTATATGCCTTAGGACTCGACTAACGCGCTTAGGAGATCACTGGTACATAAAATGACATTGATGTTATCCGAGTATTATGCATACGAAATAAAACAAATATTTACGAATTTTATTGAGTTCGTATTTGATATTTACTTACCGGGCGTTTTGAACACTTTTCCAGCATGAACGATGTAAACTGTTCGAAATATCAACGAATTAAAAATCAAATACAAGCCCGATAAAATCCTTAAAAAATAGTTTTATTTACAAGTACTATTATAAAAACAGAGGTACTATTGATTAATTTATTTTATGTTATAATTAAATCTTTTATAAGTTATGCTTATTTTATATCGAATGCTTCATAATTCGAAGATTTATTGCATATAATCTGCTTTTTTTAGCGTGAATCAACTTTTTTGGTACTTTATTTATAGTAGTATATATAATATAAGGACTGCTATGTTTAGCACCTATAAAGGTCACTTTAAATCTTTAAAAATAACTTAGAACATGTGTTTATATTATTACATCGTATTTTTTGAATATTATAAATTATAACTTAATACAGTGAGCAGTTGACTAATTTTATTATGGCATATATATATGTATGTATATAAAATAGACTTTAGACTATCTAACTATATTGATTTGTGAAAACAACATTTATTTGTATAGTGAGATAGTTAATGGCATATCGATTTTAATAATTAGACAAAGAGAAAAATAATAATACGATGACGTACGTTACAATTACCATTCTAATCTGCGTGTGCGCTAAATAAACATCGTTTTGCTAGACAAGGATAGAATATAGCACTCTAATTACTTCTAAAACTTCTATAATTATGTACCTACCATATATTATGTTTATTATTGCAATTTTTCTCTTAGATTTAAATGTACTATAAAAATATTAATAACAATGTAATATTTTGATAATTATAAAATAGCCAACGTACATAAATGAACCGTTTAATTCCATATGATAGCCGTTACGAAAATTACAAAGCCTTAATATAGCTTGCGAGTGTTGTAATAATCGAGAGATTTATATCGTGCCAATTTCAACAAGAATTGTGTGGTAGAAGATTATATTCCCGAGGCGGGTTGTCGTATAGGACGTTGATTAAACCACATTATTTTTCAGCATGCTTTGTTCTACATTCAGCTGTATGAAAGAAGACATGCCGCACTAATCCGAATTCAAATTCGAAAAAAATGCTCCGTAATATTATGCCAATATGTCAAGTCAAGAAATCTGTAGCAATTGCCTATTTAATAGACTGAGATGAAAGAAGAAGATGAAATATGGTAAATTATGGTGTCCTACACCGCTTTCTGTCTCCTCTGATGGTGGAACGCGAAATAGTCAGATTATAGATGTCCAAAACAAAAAAATAAAACGGTATTTATTAATTACGTTACCTAAGAAGCCGGTGCTTGATAATATTTCATATGACTGTGAGACTAGATTTTCTAAGACCACAATTAAACTATCATTTTTCAATAATGGCTGACTACGGGGAGCGCGTCAGGGACGGTCCAGCCTTTTTTTTTGCGGTGGACTATAGACGTGGTCCCGCCCCGCCAGATCGGTCCGGGGCGACGGAAGAGGCGGCGCGCAACCCCATAGACCCACCCTGCAAACACCTCTCTTCGCCGTGCGAGTAGGCCACCGGTACCCGATCCTTGTCATCGGTGGCCAGGGACGGTTCGGCCTGGATTCCTGTTCTAATAATGCTACCAAACGACAATATACACGTCTGAATTTATAAACGTTTAAGATCGAAACTTTCTGTAAACTATTTTAAAACACAATCAATATATATTTAGATGGTTATTTAAATGCAGTTTAGAATTTTACGGCTCTATATTTTACGATAGTATTGCTGCATGCTGCTAATCATGATTGCTGCAAACATGAAGTGATATCCTTGTGGCGATATCAAAATCATATCACCGTCATTCAGAATCACTCTTTTCTATGTACCGGAGGGTAAACGGGTCTAGACACGGTGTCGTCACCGTCGAGGCTCTCCGGCCCGTATTGATGGAGTGGATGGAGCGGCGGCACGGAGTCCTCTCCTTTCGACTGGTGCAGGTGTTGTCGGGGCACGGATGCTTCGGCTTTTACCTGCACACGGTCGCGCAAAGGGAGTGGACTTCGTTCTGCCACCATTGCAGCAGTGACGAGGACACGGCGCAACACACGCTGGAGGCGTGTCCGGGCTTTGACCGGCAGCGCCGTGACCTCGTCGCTGTTATCGGTGCCGACCTGGCGCTGCCGGCTGTCGCGAGAGCGATGGTCGACAGCGTCAGGAACTGGGACGCGGTCGCCGCCTTCTGCGAGGCTGTCATCTCGCAGAAGGAGGCGGCGGAACGAGTCCGGGAGGAGTCCCGCGACCTGGGCCGCCGTCAGCGGCCGGGGCGGCGCAGGCGCGAATACCTGCGCCTGATGCCGCCCTAACCGAGGCCTCGGGTGATCGGACCGGGGAATTGTCCGGTCACCCGACGTGAGGCCACCGCGTGAGGGCGACGCCCCGACGGCGAAATCTGTCGGGGCGTCGACGAGAGGAACCCGCGAGGGTAAACCGCCGGGCGGGCCACCGAAGTTAAAATCGAGTACCGGTGGTCCGCTCGCACGGCGAAGAGAGAAGGTTTTACGGTGGGTCTATGGGGTCATGCGCCGCCTTTCCGTCACCCCGGACCGATTCAGCGGGGCGAGACGTCCCGCCCACCAATAATAAAAAAAAAAAAAAAAAAAAGGGTAAACGGGGGACCCGTCATACTGAACCGTATGACCGGTCCCCCGTTTAGCATCGCCGCCCCAGACTCCCAATAAACTTATTCCGCTACTGTTTTTTATTAAGCTCGCTCGACTTATAACATAATTGAATGGCAGCTATGATTAATTAATGCGTGATAGAGTCTTACTATATTATTTAATAAAAGTAATATATCTACAGATCAACTTTTTAAATACAAGCATTTAAAAAGTTACTATTAAATAATACGAAAATCTATCAATACGAAATCTACTATTGTTTTATATACGGATAACTTGCTTAATTACAATGTCTTTTAAATATTCCATAGTGATAATATTCACATACTGCATTAGGAAACAAACCAGGTGGAAGATGTTACAATTATATAACAGATAAAAATTAAAAAAAAAAACTATTTTGTGTAGCACAAAGGATTTTCTTTGGCAATTGCATTCAGATAATATATAAGGGTGCTATTTAGAAAATTGTGTCATTTAGACAATAATTATAATTATATTTTTATAATTGACGATATTAGGCGTAAAAGTGGTGGGAAAGGAAGGAAAAATAATATAATATATATTTAATAAAATTAAAACTAAAGATATGTTTTTTTTGTACGATGACTTATAAATTTCATATTCCTGATATATCTCTTGTGTTGTCTTCAAATACTGAAGTCGATTGCTTATGAATTTAAAACGGGCGTTACCTTGTGGTAACGTTTCAGAAGAAAAAAGAATCATTCACAAACAAAGAAGTCCAAACCTTCTTAAAAACATATATTGTCGAAGTGTGGACCTTCTTATTTATAAAGACGGTAATAAAATTATAAAAACGTTTATAACTTTTAAGTACTTTTTTGTGTTGGTTTTATACATTCAATAACTAACGTTACGAAATTAGCGCCTTCTCTTTGTCGCTCACATATTCCACTTCTTCTATATCTTCTGATTTCCTGAAATAATAAATACGGAAATAGAATCATCATTTCAGTTCAGTCCTATTGCTGGGCTTGAACCTCCTACGTAACGGGAGAGAAATTGACCTACTATACCACGCTCGTCAAACGTGCTGGTATAGGATTAAGTTTCGAGTTTTCCTTCTCTTACATAGATGTTATATGCGTTTTATATCCCTTAGTCATTTCTTACGATCACCCACGGGTAAGATAGGAGGTGGTGAATTGTATTCTTACTTCGTCACCACACGGAAAAATCTCGGTAATATAGAATATTTTGCTAGCTTTAGCATTTTCGTTTTTCTTTTAATGAACCAAACATGAAATCCCACACAGATCAGCAAGCAATTAAATACAAAAATACACAGAAATTGCAATAACTATTTGTATTTGGATCGTATAAAAACCTACATGACAGTTAAACCCATCATGCCTGGAACATTCTAGTATTAATTAAACTAATACACGCTCTGTGCCTTCATCAGACAATCATAATTCATGCTCGTACCATGTGATCGTTTTAAAAAACATAAAATAAATGTTGTCATAGCAAATATGTTATGACAACAGTTTATCAGTTTCGTCTGAATTTAAAGGTGTGATATGACATCACTCGTTAGCGTGTAATCTTTATTAAGTCCCAAGTAAACACATCGTACTCTAGTACCAACAGTTATTAATATTTTTAGGCATAAATTAAAAGTAGTGTAGATAGGCAGATTTATAAAGACGTAAATGCAAGTTATATTTATCTATGTTTTTAAAAAAAAATATTGGTCTCTAATATAATTTCATTACAATAATTAAATTAGGTTTTTTAGTTATTGACAGGCTATGATCTGGACATACGCCATCCGTTCCGTTCGGGTCGACGAAAGGGGGGCGCGTGGCCCCATAACCCACCGTTCTTCCTCCCTATCGGTCACTGGTGCCAGGCCGTGCGCGTCGACAGCGGATTGGACCCGAAAGGGTAACTCGCCGGGCTGGCCACGGATATCAAGGAAGCGGTCCCAATGGCTGGCCGGCAATGGGGAGGGGAATACGGTGGGTACAACAAAAATAAAAATAGGTAACAATAAAAATAGTAATAAGAGAAAAACACGCGTCATACTAACCTACATAGCGACCTTTCTCTGACGATCTTCTCGCTGTCAGCCATAGTTTGTGGCATAATTAGACCTTTAGTTTCTGGCAGCAACAAACTCATTCCTGATCCTGATAATCCCACAATACCTAAGATCATTAGCGGTAAGGATGACCAAGCTATCTCCTGTGAAAGTTTAAATAATTGGTTATAGAATTAACGGGCCTCTATCTATCTACATTATAGATTTTGCAGAAAAACAGATATGCCTCATATTTCTTTTTCTTTTTTCGTGACTTTATTTGCTCCGAGAGAACACGATTATATGTAGTGCTCCACCCAAATGACGATAGATATTTCCTTTTTTGATTCTGTTCCTCCGTACCGTCAGGCAAAGGAAACACAATTATTACAATTTTCTTTACAAATTATTTAACACTTCATATTTAATAGTTTATTCATAGCCACTATCCGTCAGTTAAGTCGTTATCATTAATTGGGCATTGAATTCCAAATTAATTGGCATTATTGCAGAACATGAAAATACATAACGTAAGCCACTATTATATAATTTTCACTATACTTCAACATTTTAACTGTATTTATATTACAAAAAAAAAACAAGCTAATATATTTAATATAACACTACAAAAAGAAATTGATATAATTTAAGAGCGCGACATGATACTTCCATATTCCCGCCAAAACTACATGGCGACCAATAAATACAAGAGGTTATGTGTTTATCGTCCCTTCTTCCGTCCTGGACAGTTTGGGGTATATGTGAAGCTACCATAGTATATCCCAAAAAAACATAGTAATTGCGGAGATAATTTTAAAATATATAATAGCGAAAGCTTACCGAATAGACGATGAATGGTGAGATGACCGTTGCCACGAAACCACTCATATGCAATGAGGCAGACCCTGACGCTCTCACTGGAGTTGGTAATAACTCTGTCACCCATTGTATTACTGCATTGTATGACATATTAATACAAAAACGTGCCGCGATCGCCAATGATGCTTGAGGAATACCTGGAAGATGACAAGTTACTATTAAATTACTTTTGCCTACACCATCACGATCTCATTTTTAGTAGTAGTTCTCACTACTAGTTACAAGCAAGAAAATAGTGGAAAGTAACCCATTGAATGAGAAAATCTGTACAGGAGGTCATTATAAGGAAAATATGGCAAAGATGGAAGGGAAATACGATTGCTTAAAGGCAAAACTCTAAGAGAAAATATAGCTACAAGCTGCCTGGACTTTTGATTTACCTCCTCCATAATAGAATATAAGAAAATGATCGAATATATTACGCTAGACAGACCGGTGACTATCTATCTGAGCCAGCTCCGTCTGATGGCCTCTCGTCAGCAATTATACTCTCAAGGGTTGACAGCGTATATTGGATCGGCTAGTATGCTTGTAAATTACTAGTATCCTTGTGAATTATTAGTATGCTTGTGAATTATTAGTGTGCTTGTGAATTACTAGTATGCTTGGGAATTACTAGTATGCTTGTAAATTACTAGTATGCCTGAAAATTACTAGTATACTTGTAAATTACTAGTATACTTGTAAAGTACTAGTATGCTTGTAAATTATTAGTATTCTTGTAATTTACTAGTATGCTTGAAAATTACTAGTATGCATGTAAATTACTAGTACGTTTGTAACGACTTTCTACTTACTAGTATGCTTGTAATTTGTTGTTATACGGAAACACATTATTTACAGTTTTCTATCTACAGCCGCGGACCGGTCTATTACATATAGTATCGACAATAGTAATATATATATATATATATATATATACAATAGTAGGTATATGTACAATATATATATGTAGTATATAGACAATAGTAATATAGTAATATATCGACAGTATTATTAGTAATCGACATCTGAGCAGTGGTAATGTACTATTGTGCATCGTTCGGTCAGCGAGAGCCAGCTGCCCAACTTTCTCGATGGGTTTATAATTTTTATTGGTAGCCAAAAGTAGTAAAATAGATAGAAATTGAATAACAGACCTTTAGGAACGAACATGGCGATGACAATTAGAATACCAGATATGCTCATAGGACCAGCTGTTAGATTTCTTCTTCCCCATCTGCAAAAACAAAAATATGTAGTTAATTTTTATTAATTTCCATTCAAGTTTCTTTGCTTTTTTTTTAGTAATATCTACTTCACTATTAGGCAAGAGTCTCTTACACAATAACGGCAAATAATCTGTTATTCCAACATATCAAGATAGGTTGACTGGTTTAGTTTTGAGTTTTCCGTTTCTTGCAGTGCAGTTATTGACGTATGTACATTCTTTTATCGTTTTATACGCATAATGGTGTGAAAGACGGGGTGACGACACAATGTATCAGTCAACACACTCAATGTTTAACGTTACGTTTAAAACAAAACTATTTTTACCAATTCTATTGCGTTTTTATTTCATTTTTAATTCACCGACGTTTCGAACACTTTGGTCACGCTGTAAAGCTTATTTCAAATGTTTACTCGAGTAACGTAAACAACAGAAATCGTTGTTTCGTTTCGTTGCCTGAGATTTAAAAAAAAGGAAATGGTGAGTACTTAAGACCAAGTGAATATTATCGGGTTATTCTGTGATTCTCGATGCCTACTTAAATATACGCGGCAATAACGCACTCTACATACTGCTATCTATTTAAAAAGTTTCAGCAACTATTCAACATGATCCAAAATTCGAAAGCCAACAACAACAAAATTTAACTCGTTTAACTTCCTAGAATTTAGGTTACTAGTTCCTCTAACTATTAATCTAAATTGAGTTATTGGTGAAATCTTGTGAATGCTATTAAAAAGAAAAGGTTTTAGTTTTGGAATTTACTCCTTAAGAATCGATTTTCATATAAGGCGCCCGGTATGAGAAAAATTTGAGGAGTAAAATCTAGTGATCGAATGACTTCGTTACGTTTTTGGTGCGCAACCTATTCTGCGCACCTTTCACTTTCTGACGTGAAATAATACTTCACTGAACACTTTTAATAAATGTAAATAAAAATATATAGATTATTTTTAGTCAAATGAGCTTTTTTTGCGCCTGTTTTGATAATCGTACTTAAGGAGTAAACTCCAGTCGTGCGTTGGAGCTGACACACACACACACACATTTTTTTTAATAAAGCATTTTTACAAGTATCGAATTTCAATTAGATTTTTTTTTAATTATATGTTCGCCTGCGAATCTTAATATTTTGTAACATTGCTTAAAACTATTGAAATATAGAATAAAAACGTACTCTAGTGTTTATTATAAAGTAAAGTATAATATAATCTAGATTTTATTATAAAGTAAAGTATAAACTATTTTTAAGGATTGTGATATTGTTTATATTTAATTTTTATATACACACAGCAAGAAAAGGAAAACATAAATGTAAAAATCAAACAGCAACGCGATAAAATCTGCAAAATAGTTTTATTTCATAAAATCTTATGCCAATCCATTGTAAGTAAATTTCTCTCCGACTGTGGAGGACATTCGAATCCAGCAGTAGGAAGTACATATATACACTCATTTGCAAAAAAAACGGGCACCTAAGCAATGAACCATTTCAAATGTTAATATTTCTTTGTTTGATAATTATAGGTAGTTTTATCCACACAATTTGGTAAATTAATAAGAAAATAATCGTTTTCATCAGTATTTCATAAAATTTAGATACAATTTATGGGAAATAATGCTAAACCTCGCTAGTAGTGTATATTCGCTAGTAGTGCATATGCTCATGAAGTAAAAATAAAAAAGTTTTTTTGTTTGTTTTTCTTTAATAAAGTAAAAGCAGATAAATGTTTAGTATCGAGTGTGACCCCCTCTAGCTAAAATCACAGCTTGAATTCGTCTGGGCATGCTAGCGAGTATATCCCGGATACTTGCTTGCGGAATACGTTCCCACTCCGCAGTAATCACATTCTTCAGCTCTCTGATGGTCTGCGGAGCCGGGTGTACTGATCTCACACGCCGTTTCAGAACGTCCCAGACATGCTCTATGGGATTGAGGTCGGGACTTCGAGCTGGCCAATCCAAACGACGAATGCCGACCTCTTGCACATACGCATTAACATCGCGGGATCGGTGGGCGCGAGCATTGTCGTCCATAAAAATCGAGTCTTCACCTAGAGCGGCCAATGCGGGTTGTGCATGAGAAATTAGAACTTCCGTTATGTATCGATGCCCAGTCAGTGAGCCGTTTTCAATGAAGACTAACTCTGTACGATTCATTGAATTTATTCCTGCCCAAAACATAACAGAGCCCCCACCATAAGGTGTGATTTCTTCGAAACATGCCTCTGCAAAGCGTTCTCCTTGTCTTCTTAGCACTCGCCGACGTCGATCTTCACCGAACAGAGATATCCTGGCTTCATCAGAGAACAAAACCCTATTCCAATCGTCTTGAGTCCATGATTCACAATTTCTAGCGAACCTAAGCCTGTGAACTCTGTGCTCACGGAGTAATTTGAGGCCGCGGGCCGGGCGGTGACTGCGTATATTGGCAGCGAGAAGCCTCCTCCTGACCGTCCATAGACTAATATGCACATTTCTTACTTCTTGGAGGTTGTTCTTAAGATCCACATACGAAGATTTGCGATTTCTCAATGCGCGACTCACAAGAAAACGATCATCCCGTGGTTGGGTACATGGTTTTCTTCCAGAACCAGGCCTTCTCTCGACGGAACCAGTCTCCTGATATCGCTGCCAGGTCCTTTGGACTGTCGAGCGACTAACATTTAGCCTCCTAGCCACGAAACATTGGCTGCAACCCTCTTCAAGCAGCGCGATAATTTTGGTAGCTTTTACCACTTTATCTACCATTTTTGATACAGCCAAACAGCATTAAATAAAGCTTTGACAGTCAAGGATATGAAATTAATCGATAAAAATTGAATAAAAGTTATGAAAGTCGATGTTAACTTCTGGAACTTCGCGCCAAAAATGTAGGATAAAAAGGGGTTTTCTGTAAAAATGAACATCAAATGAAAAATTGAATTTAGAACGTACTTTTTTAAATACCACAGCATTTTTAAAACCGGCCAGTAACGTGTACAAAAGATTGAAACCTTTTTGGTATTGTATCTTTTTAAATATGAATGAAAATCAAAACCGCCCGTTTTTTTTGCAAATGAGTTTATATGAGCCTATTTTCTTTTTTTTTTTAAAGACAATATAGCCTACGATAAGGTAATAATCTTTGTAGTAATACATTTAGGGGGATTTTACAAACATATAATTAAACGGACACAAATTACATCCAGATTCAGGTCAACAATTTGTGGATAGCACAAAGTATTGTCCTGCGTAGGAATCGAACCCACGAAACTGGCACGGAAGGTACCACTACCACTGTGCCAGCTGTGTCATTCATCAGGCGGCAGCTTAGGCTATAAGACGAATATGACGGTCAATTAAAAACGTTTCCTAGCGATACTTATAAGCTGTGTGGTAGCGGCTTCGAATACTACCAACCCTTACTTTACTCGTGGATGTCGTAAGAGACATCTAAGAGCCTTATAACTGCCACCAAAGACAAAGATAGGGTACCGGTGGCCCGCTCGCAAGGCGAAGAGAGGAGCTCGCAGGGTGGGTCGATGGGGTCGCGCGCCGCCTCTTCCGTCGCCCCGAACCGATTTGGCGGGGCGCGACCACCTCCATAGTCCACCGCAAAAAAAGGCCAATTCCATATGATGCTGTTTGGTTAACAATTACATTCTCAAGGCGGGTTGACGTCTGGCAGGCGGCCGGTCATAAAACTGTTGCCAATAACTTCTACAATATGTACTATGAAAGAGTACATACTGTATCGACCCCAAGTAATTGGGATAAGAGTAGGAGAATGATGATGACTTATAATATATTAGCTTTTACCCGTAACTTCGCTAGCGGCGAATTCCTTTTTTTTTTTTTTGATAGGCTATGGTCCGGACTCACGCCGCCCGTTCCATCCGGGGCGATGGAAGGGCAGCGCGTGGCCCCATAACCCACCGTATTCCCTCCCCATCGTCATTGGGCCAGCCACTGGTACCGGTTCCTTGCCATCCATGGCCACCCTACCGGCAGGTTACCCTTTCAAAGATTTTACGGAGGTAAAAATAAAACATATAGGCAGACATGATTGTTTGTTAAAAAAATTGAAAATCTAGCAACTTCAACGCCAATAAAGTGCAAACCCCAGATACCCGAAAATTTTAGTTGTATTTTATTTGCCAGAGGAACAAATTTGTTTTAAAATAGCTAGTGAACATTTTAAGTAAGAATCACCCTCTTGACACGCTTTTTTATATTCACCATAATTATCAACATGGCTTTGAGAACTGAAATTTGTAGCTGGGTTTTCTCGTATGTCCACAATTTGTTCCTCATAGAAAATAATCTTAACAAAACAAATAGCGAGAAATGGGAGGAGTCGGCTCGAATTCTCAAATTTTTGCGCGATTGCCGAAAACAGGACAATTTTGCATCCCAGAGTTCATTTCGGGGACACTGGGACACGTTATTATAAAAAGGGACAGTCCCGTTCAAAACGGAACATTTGGTCACATTATGTATTACCAACGGTCAAATTATTATATCTTATCGACTATAACTTCAGCTTACCATGCCTGCCAAAATACTTTTTTTATACCCTCCGTTAATTTTTTTTTAATAGTAAGTAGTCTATGTTCTTTCTAATATCTCTAAAACTATGTGTACAAAGTTTCATGATAATCGATTAAACAGTTTTGGCGTGAAAGTGTAACAAACAAATTTACGTTCACATTTATAATATCAGTAGGGATTCTAATAGCTATCATCATAAAACCATTTATACTTTACCTATCAAGTAACAGCGTCAACAAGGTGATGGAAGGCACTTCAGTCGCCGAAGTGAAGGTGAAGGTGATGAAATAATTCAATCCAAACGCATTAGACATTCGGACGAGACCATCGAAAATGATTGAGCAAGATATATAAACTAGCAACAAAAGTATCATAGTGCTACGAATGAGAGGACTCTTGAATAAAACTAGCATTGATTCATTGTCCCGCTTCGTCTGATTTGATGAGACCTGTAAAATAATATTTAAACGTTAGCTATTTGTATGAAGCTTTTGATGTAAACTTTAAAATAAATGCATCTCAGATCATATGTGTCGCACTGTTGAGCTCGAGTCTCCGCTATATTTTTTTTTATTGCATATTGTGGTAAACAAGCAAACAGCACAGCTGATGGTAAATGTCACCGCCGCCCATGGACCTTTACAATACCAAGGGTATAGCTAGGCCGCTGTCTACCAATAACAACCCCTAACCCACCAAGTTGAGCTGCCGGCTCTGTCGTTCACCGAACGAAGCGCAATAGTACATTGCCATTACTCAGATGTCGATCTTCTGCGAGAGTGTGGTACTACCACGGACGGACCGGCCCGCGGCTGTAGACAGAGAACTGTCAACAGCGTGGTCCTACCACGAATTATTGGGAGAGAGATTCACCTACTATACCACGCTGGTCAGACGTGTGTTGGTATAGGGTTTTGTTTCGAGTTTTCCTTCTCTTGTATAGATGTTATATGCGTTTTATATCCCTTTGTCGTCTCTTATGATCACCGACGGGTAAGATAAGGGGGTGGTGAAGTGTATTCTTACTTCTTTACTTTCTACCACACAGAAATAATATATATTACTGAAATTTAATATTTGAAATGGTAAAAAATGGAATATTTAAAATAAAGCCTTAGCGAATATTAATTGGTCTGACCAGCATATATTATAGTAGGTCAATTTTGTTTCAAAACATCACATCATTTCCTATCCGTAGATATTAAAAAAGATGACTATAGGATATGATATGCAGATAACATTTATACAAGAGATGGAAAACTCGATATACCAACCTGTCTGATAAGCGTGGCATAATGGGTCAATAAAACTCCTTTTGTGGAGAAGGCACGTACCCAGTTTAAGTACTAATCTGATGTTGATGAAGTAAAATATACTTACAATAAATTCATCCATTACATCTTCAGGTATCTTTGTCCCATTCACACGTTCGAACTTCTTTAAGACTTCAACAGCTTGATTGACTCGGCCACGACTAATCAGCCACCTTGAATGTTAAGTGATATCTACTTATTATAATATTTATCTCAATAGCTGACGAACTATTTTTATATCTTGTGTGGTAGAAGATACGAACACTACCAAACCTTATATTGCTCTTGGATGTCGTGAAAGACGACCAAGAGCTTTATATCGACCTGGGTCAACTCTACTTGATGCCGTTTGGTCAACAATTACATTCTCAGGGAGGGTCGACGTCAGTCAAAAGGCTAGCCATAAAACTATTGCCAATAACTTTTGCAATAGCTAATTACCCATACAAAAAGGACTTTTTGGCAAGTTGGATACATCCCGTCCATTCTGTCCGATGTGACGGAAGAGTGGCGTAGAGCCACAAAACCACCCCCGTGTTCTCTCCATCGCCATTGGGTCGTCCACTGGTATCGATTCCGTGACATCCGTGGCTGACCTGGCGGGTTACCCTTGTGGGTACAAATCTTATCAGTAACAAACAACGGTGTTGCCGGGGCATCGCCAACATATTGTCCTGCCTGGGAATCAAACTCACGACTCTCAAAATGATAGGCATATCTTAACGATTAATCCATCTGTGCAGTCATAGTTCTATCTTTATTTAATCTGTATTTACTTTTAATAAAACTATAAAACAACACTTTACTTAATGCACAATTACACTGTCTTATATAGTGCGAAATTTCGATACTCTTAAAAATACATATATTTTATTAAATATTGCCAATTTTACTTATATTATATATGTATGCAATGTTGTTATACTTATGTTAAAATTATTCATACATCGTTACACACACACACACACATACTCTGACACTTTTATACTTGTCATGTTTTTAATAATTTCTTTAAAATATACCAGGTGTTGGTTGGTAGTTGGTTGTGGTTGGTAGTATCAGCGCTATTTTATAAAATAAAATAGCCAAAGCTGGGCCAATAGCCTTTTTTGTTTCTCGTTAATGTCATTTTATACCAGAAGTTGTTTTCTTTAGTTCTGTTTATTTTCATTAGTTTTTAACGAGAACAAAATAAATAATTTTCTTTCTTACTTCTACCACTCGTGTTAGAGAAAAAAGATATGATTAGCCAACACCAAAGATATTAAATTATTGTCAGTTGAATGGTGATTTTAGAACCTACCTGGCACTCTCCGGTACGAACAGCGGTATAAATACAACAGCAGCCATAGGAAGGGACGTGAACCACAACAGCTTCCGCCAGTCGCGCAGCCACAACGCGATCCAGGGGAGAGAAAGGCATCCCCCGCCGAAGTACAGTGCAATTGACATATTCGCTACCCACGTCCGATGACGTGGACCAACGTACTCCAAAACTGAGAAAACAAAATATTATTGTTGTCAAAATTGATTGTCTCGTTGGCCTAATAATTGCTAACCGTGAGATAAAGCGTTTTAATCCTGAGTCAAGTATTATTGAATGCGTCAAGAAATACAGTCGATGTCAGCCACTATGCCCGGTAGATTATTCCCTTTTTTTTTTTTTTTTTTTTTTATTGGTGGGCTATGGGTGCGTCTCGCCCCGCCGAATCGGTCCGGGGTGACGGAAAAGGCAGCGCGTGACCCCATAGACCCACCGTAAAACCTTCTCTCTTCGCCGTGCGAGCGGACCACCGGTACTCGATTTTAACTTCGGTGGTCCGCCCGGCGGTTTACCCTCGCGGGTTCCTCTCGTCGACGCCCCGACAGATTTCGCCGTCGGGGCGTCGCCCTCACGCGGTGGCCTCACGTCGGGTGACCGGACAATTCCCCGGTCCGATCACCCGAGGCCACGGTTAGGGCGGCATCAGGCGCAGGTATTCGCGCCTGCGCCGCCCCGGCCGCTGACGGCGGCCCGGGTCGCGGGATTCCTCCCGGACTCGTTCCGCCGCCTCCTTCTGCGAGATGACAGCCTCGCAGAAGGCGGCGACCGCGTCCCAGTTCCTGACGCTGTCGACCATCGCTCTCGCGATAGCCGGCAGCGTCAGGTCGGCACCGATAACAGCGACGAGGTCACGGCGCTGCCGGTCAAAGCCCGGACACGCCTCCAGCGTGTGTTGCGCCGTGTCCTCGTCACGGCTGCAATGGTGGCAGAACGAAGTCCACTCCCTACACGCGACCGTGTGCAGGTAAAAGCCGAAGCATCCGTGCCCCGACAACACCTGCACCAGTCGAAAGGAGAGGACTCCGTGCCGCCGCTCCATCCACTCCATCAATACGGGCCGGAGAGCCTCGACGGTGACGACACCGTGTCTAGGCCTCTCCAGCCGCGTAGCCCAACGGGCGATGACGTCTCGGCGGGCGTCCTCGCGCCAGGTGGCTATATCGCTCAGCGATGGGGAGCCACCTTCGTCGCGCAGTGAGGTCACCCGCCGGTAGAGGTCGGAGAGCATCTCCGCCTCTAGGTCCCACGGGGGTGTCCCGGCCAGTAGGCATGCCGCCTCGGTCGATACCGTGCGGTACCCGCGAATGGCTCTGACCGCCATGACTCTCTGGGGTCTCCACAGAACAGCCCTGAGCTGGGCGTTCAGAGCCCTCGCCCACACGGGTGCGCCGTACATGGCCATAGAACGGATCACCCCCGCATACAGCCGTCGGCCCTCGAAGCTGGGTCCGCCCACGTTCGGCATGAGCCGCGAAAGGGCGGACGCTGCGCCGACCAACCGGGGAGCAATTCGTCGAAAATGCTCCCGGAACCACCATCGCCCGTCGAGCACCAGACCCAAGTACTTCATATGGGCCTGGATGCTGATGTGGACGGAGTTGACGACTAGCGAGACGCCGATTGGCGGCCTTACGCGAGGCCCATGGAACAATAGGGCCTCCGTCTTATTTAGGGCCACCCTGAGCCCCAGCGCCTCGATTCGCCCGACCATCTCCTCGGTGCCGAGAGTGGCCAGGCTCGCCGCCTCTTCGAGTGTCCTGCCCCGGGCTGTGACGAGCGTATCGTCAGCGTAGCATATCACGCTCAGCCCGGGGGGGAGACTCCCTCTCAACGCCCAGTCGTACCCGATGTCCCACAGAGTCGGCCCCAGAACCGACCCCTGTGGAACGCCGCACGACATGGACGTCCGCACAATGTCCCCTGCGGGACTCGCGCAGAGGACACTGCGCCCCTCCAAATAGTCCGCCACCAGCCGCCTCAGGTACAAGGGCACCCCATGAAATCGGAGCGCCTCCCTGATGCAGCTGAATGGCAGACTATTGAATGCGTTGGCGATGTCCAGCGACACCGCCAACAGCACTCCCCCGCCGGTGACAGCCTCCGCGGCCGTCTGCCTCAGTCGTAGCAGGGCCCCGATGGTCGAACGCCCCCTTCTAAAACCGAATTGAGCGTCCGACAGATCGGGCCCCACCTCCTCCAGGTGCTGGACGATGCGGGCAGCGAGGATGCGCTCCAGCAGCTTACCCACATCGTCGAGGAGCACGATGGGCCTGTAGGCCGACGGCGAATCCGGGGGCCGTCCCGGCTTTGGCAGGAGAACCAACCTCCCCTCCTTCCAGCACTCAGGGAACCGTCCAGACGCCAAACAGGCGTTGTACAGCTGCCTGAGGCGAGGCTCGAGGTGCTCGAGGAGCGACGTCAGCACCCGGACTGGTATTCCGTCCGGGCCGGGGGCCGTGGTCGCGGAACGAATCCGCGCCACAGCTGCTCCCACTTCCGTCTCCGTCACGGGCGGAACACTCTCGTCGTCAGCCTCCCGGTCTTGTTCTGGCGAGGCCATGACCGGGGGCGTGTGTTCCGACTGCCGTGGAAACAGCTCCTCGACCACCCTACAGAGGAAGTCGGGCTGGAGGGTCTCGGTGAGGGGGGGGGGGCCTGCGCGCGAAGCTTGTTCAGCGACGCGCGATACGGGCGACCCCAGAGGTCACGGTCGAGACTGTCCAGCATCTCCTGCCAACTCGCACCCTTGGCGGCTCGGATGGCCAGCCGAAAGGCCGTCCGCGCATCGCGGTACGCCTCATACAGCTGGCCCTCCCGCTCAGCGTCGCGGTGACGCTGCCGGCTGCGGGTGTAGGACCTTCGGGCTCTGATACATGCCGCACGAAGGTCCGCCAATCTTGGGGACCACCAGTAGACCCCCTGCCTCGGAGGTAGACGCCGCCGCACTCTGGGCATGGCCGCATCGCAGATCTGCGTTAACGCACTGCGGATGCGGACAGCCTCGGCGTCCACCCCGTCCGCTGGGGGCGGTGAGGACAGCCACGTGTGAACGATGGCCGCCTCCGCCAGTAGGTCCCTGTCAAGACGACCCACAGCCCACCGCGGAAACGCGGGAGCTCCGTCCGCCCTGTGACCCCTACCGGGGTCCCGGAGAGGGGAGACCTCCATCCGGATGTACCGATGGTCCGATAGGGTCTCCGCCTCCTCCAGGACACTCCAGTTCCTCACCCGTGGTGCGACAGCGGGGCTAGCGAACGACAAGTCCACTATCGACCCGCCCTGCTGCCGCACACACGTGTTCACTGAGCCCCTGTTAAGAACACAGAGGCCCAGTGAAGCCGCCCACTCGATGACCGCCCGCCCGCGGTCGTCCGTCATAGGGGACCCCCACGCCGTGGATTTGGCGTTGAAGTCCCCCAGAACCAGGACGAGGCCCGGTGCCAGTCGCCGTATCGAGGCCTCCAAGTTGGTGAGGGAGGCCCCGAAATCGTCCATTCTCCTGGTAGGGGAGAGGTATACGCTGTAGAGCGTGACCCCTCCCCACTCCGCCGCGACAAATTCCTCGCCCCTATCCAAAAGAGACAAGGACGGGAAGTGCCGCTGCGTAGAGACGACGATTGCCGCAGTACCGTTTCGGCTGACCACCCAATTGGGGCGATCAGGCACGCAGTACGGTTCCGCGACTACGGCTGCACCAATCGACCACTCCGCCATGGATTGCAGGAGTAAGTCCTGCGCACCGGCGGAGTGGTTGGTGTTGGCTTGCAAGAGGTGGTGCATGGATGGTGTAGCCATTAACGGGCTGTATCCATGACCTCCCCCTCGCCGGCGGGCAATCGGACCGCGCTAGGAGCGGGAGCGGCCGTGGTCGGAGGGCCGCCCCGCCCCTTTGGGGCCGAAGCTGGAGGTTTGCACGCCCCAGAGCCCATGCGGTGCTTGGCGGGCTTATTGCCCGCCGCACACGCGGGGCAGTGGGGCGGGGCGGCGCAAGATGCCGCCACGTGCCCGGTTTGACCGCAGCGGAAACACAGTCCGCCGCAGTCGAAGCAATTAGTGCACGTCGGTCGAGTATGTCCGACCGCCATGCACTTATAGCACCTCGCAGGCCGGTGCTCAAGCACGGTCACCCGCGCCGAGCTCCAGCCCACGAGGAGCCTGCCTGAGCCGGCCAGTTGCCTGACCGACTCCACCGGGCACTGCGCCCAGGCGGCACCTACGCCGCCCGGACCGGGGCGGATGACACCAACCCGGACGGTGTCTATGGGACACACTATGGAGAACCGGTCTCGAGGCAATAGCCTCCCGGATGTCTTCCACCGTCACGGAGTCGTCCAGACCCGCGATGCGCATTTCGGGGCACTTGACGGGCCTGGCGATCCTGATGCCACCCTCCTCGGCAAACAAACCTCGCAGCTTGTCAGCTACGCTGTCGGCCGTCTTGGAGCCCTCGGCCCCGGGGAACTCGAGGATTCGAGCCCCTGTCCGGCCCTTGCGGGTCCTGGCTTCGACGCCTCCAATATCGGAGACGTCTAGCTCCCGCCGGGCCTTCCTCAAGACGGCCTCGTAGCTGAGGCCCTTCTCAGCCGCCTCAGGCAGCACAGTGATCACCACTGCGGCTGTCTTCGGCGACTTGAGCCCCTTGCGCGGCCTCTTCTTCTTACCGGCTCCTGCCTGTGGAGCGGGAGCGGGGACCTCAGCGGCGCGCTTGGCCTCCGCTCTCCTCCTCTGACCGCGACTCTTCCGGTCGCGCTCGGCCACCTGCCAACCCTCGGGCGCAGCAGGCGCGACAGGCGCGGAAGGCGCAGTCGTTGACGCGCTGGTCGTCGCCGGCGGTGTTGTTGCCGACGATGACTGCGGTCCGGCAGGAGCCGGTACCGTCCTCTTCCTTGGCTTTGGCGCGGGCCCCTTGGGCTTGGGCGCCGCCGCGGCCGTGGCGTAGCTGCCCCCCACGCGGCCACCCTGACAAAGGCAGCGGGGCGGGGGCTGATGCCACATGCGGCCGCTTGTCCGCGGCGAGAGGCGGCCGGACACGTGGTTCTGGAGGCAACCTTGCCTCCAGAACGGCCATGCGCGCATCGACGAGTTTTCCGACTGCGTCGATGATTTGGCGCAGGGCCTCGTCCGGTAGGCCTCCCACCGCAAGTATCGGGGTCGGCTGGGCCTCTTCGGGGGCCCGTTCCGCGGCGTCTGGCGGCTTTGGCGCCGCAGGGACGCTAGCCGGTGGCATGCGGTCCGCAGCGAGAGGCGTCATCCTCACCACGGGGACCAGTTTAGCCGCGGCGGCTGGGCCAGCGCCAGCCAGCGACGCGCGCTTCGCAGCGGCTGGCGTCTTTCTCGCCATGGGCACGGGTGTTACCGTCACACCAGTGCCCAACGTCGTCGGCACCGCGGCGCGAGGCGGCTTTGGCGCTGCAGCGGCCGCTGAGTGGCCGGCCTTGGCCGGTGGCGCAACTGGCGCAGGCGGCGCGAGCAGCGCCATTTGCGCCTTTAGGTCGGCCACGTCCTTTAATAACTGGCGGTTTGCCCGCCGCATCCCCGCCAGCATATCCCCCAACTGCCGGTTCCGGGTCCGAATGGCGGACATCTCGCCATTAAGGCGGGCATTTTCGGCCCGCAGGTCGGGGGGGTCGCCGTTGGCGCGGGCAGCAACCGCCGCCGCCCTTTCCTCTCCCGAGGCCCCTCGCCCTCTTCGGGAGGCGACCTTAGGTGGCGGCATGTTGGCCACGCTCCCTTCAGAGTCGGCACCCGAGCTGCCACCCTTACTCAGGCGGCGCTTCCTCTGCGAGGGGAGGGCCTTCTCCTTGGTCGTCAGCGTTGTCATTGTCGGCGCCGGGCTCTTTGCCACAAGACGCGCTGACGACCTGGCAGGGGCTTCAACAGCCGGCCTGCTATCCTTCTTGGACGGCCCTGCGGGAATGTCACCGCCCTCGTCCATTTTGGCGGTAGAACCGCCACCCCCGTCTTCTCCGGACGGCTCTGCGACATCGCTGTCGCCCTCGTCCGTCGACGGCTCCGTTTCGGCTCTACCGCCGTCTTTCCTCGCTTCCGCGGCGGCAGCCTTTCTGCGCGCTCGCCGCTCCTCCAAACGCCGTTTGAAGCTGGAGGTCTTCCCCCGGCTCCTCCTGGGCGACCTCCGCTTCGATGTTGTTTGGGCCTCTGCGTGTTGTGCCGGACCCTCGGCGGACGCCTCGAGTCCCGAGGACGAGGCATCGTTTCGGTCAGTTTTTCGTTGGCATGACCGGGCCTTGAGGTGGGAATCACTATGATCCACGTAGTTGTTAAAATTTAATTTCAGAGTATCCATAGTTAAACCCACGAGTATGGGAGATACTATTACGTCGACCCGGGCAGAGATCCCTGTACCCGGGCAAGCCTACATTTACCAACCAGGGGGGCAGCCGGTACCCTGGCTGGAGCGTGCTAAGAACAGAACAACCCATCTGCCATGCATCTTCTCGCCGCACGCCAAAACTTAAGATTATGAGTGATTTCCGAATTCGAATGTACATTCGAAATTCTTTATAGAGGTTGTCTTCCTCGCGGTCCGGGCGGTTAAGCCAAGACCCTCGTTCCTGAAACTAAGACAAGCAAAGAATCAGGTTTACGATTTGACGACGGTGGCGGTGGAACATGCCTGCCCAGCCCTCAAATGAATGAGTGACTGAGCCCGTCGCGGATTCGCGTCCGGTCACCTTCTACGGATAGAAGGCTAGGAGCGAAGCGCCAGATATTCGCTACGGACGACAGTACAACAGAAGAACTGGGGACCGCCGTCCGCACCCAGGGTACACCGCGTGGAGGTTTCTGACATCGTACCCCCGGTAGATTATTCCCTTCCGAGGAGTGACTTATATCCAATAGTGTACTTAAATGAACAGATGTACGGATGGATATATTGAGTATCAATTTAGATATTAACCGTTAGAATGTGGAGAAGCGCCATAGCTGCATTCGTCAATAGTGAAAAATGCGACGCTATTCATCATCATCATCATCATCACTCGGGCCTCCTCCGTATTGGGAGGGAAATTAACCTACTATACCGCGCTGGTCAGACGTGTTGGTCTATACCAAACGAGGAAAACTCGAAACAAAACCCTATGGTTTTGTTTCGAGTTTTCCTTCTCTCACATAGATGTTATATGCGTTTTATATCCCTTAGTCGTCTCGTACGATCACCCACGGGTAAGATATGGAATGGTGTATAGTATTCTTACTCCGTCACCACACTGACGCTATTACGCCGTCAAATTTAGTGTCTCTAATTTTAAGTTGAGTTGAGCCCTTTGCTACTCAAGCTATGAGCGAACATGGAAATGGGCCAGTCCTTTTGAGTTCCGTCCTATTGTTAGTAGAGTAAAAGCATTAGGTAGGTAATACAATACCCGACGATAAATATTGCACGTCGAAATTAAGTAAGAGGTAATCGGTTAATTTCAGCTTCGTAGAGTTGTCTCTATTGTATACAATCTGTGTGACATTTGTCAGTTATTGTACAAGCGTGAATGTTGTAGTTCAAAAACAGAGTTAAATCTTCAACAAATTAGAAAAAAAAAGCTTGTAAAATAGATATATTGTATGTAATAATAAAAATTGCAATTAATTTAACAGCTCCTAATAGATACCAGTCAGTAATTCGTACAAAGTCAAATAGTTGCGACAGAGACCACGCTCTACGAAACCAAAATAGTCGATTGTCTCTTTCCAAAGGTCGATGTGCAATATTTATTGACGGGCACCGTACTAACCTATTGAGTTGGTAATTAACTTATTAAAAACTTACCTAATATATACATCATCATGAAGACGTTGTCGCATGACATACCGACAAGGAAGCGGCATATAATGAAGTCCCATAAACTAGTTGTGTAAATTGTGGCTATGCCACCCAATGCTCCAATCAGATTTGATCCTGACAGAAAAATGATATCAAAGAACCCTTTTCGTAAAAATACTGTTAGAATTCAAGTCACAATTCTTTTCGTACAAGTGACGACTATGTAAGCGAATAATATTATCGCACCGTCCCTCCGTCGCCCCGGACGGAATGGATGGCGTATGTCTAGACCATAGCCTGCAAAATTAAAAAAGAATCACACTTTTAAAAGTTTTCTATCTACAGTGACGGGCGGGTCCGTTATGGGGGTACCGGTGGCCCGCTCACACGGCAAAGAGAGGAGAGTTGCATGGTGGGTCTATGGGTCATGCGCTGCCTCACCCCGGACCGATTTGGCGGGACGAGACCACGTTCATAGTCCACCGCGACAAAAAAAAAAAGGGTCCGTCAGTTGTGCAGTTGCGCTACATTTAGATAGAGATTTTTAGGGAGATTAGTTAGGGAATGGTGAATATATGAATATATTAAATAATGTTGTAAAAAATAAATTGTGTATGAATATATGAAATAATGTTTTAAATAAAGAATATAAAGTTAGCTAAACATATGTATAAAAACTATTGATATATTTTAAGAATAAATTGACGTTCTATTGCCATATTTTAAGAATATTTCGACGTTATCAACATACCTATCAGAGCAGGTACTCTGCCGAAATTATCAGCAAGCCATCCAAAGAATATTCCACCTGCAAAGGAACCAGCGAAGAACATCGCTTGGGCAATAGGCCCGTAACTATCGTATTGACACACCCAGCCTCTCTGTAACAGAATATTACTAGTATTATACAGAATGCAGTTCAAAAATTCATAATAAAGCATTATTATATTTTATTTTGTTAAGGGCTACACGTTCTTGTGATAACGGAGTAAGAATACAATGGTGACCAGCTTCAATTTCTCTTTCTGTTGGTAGGTACTATAAGAATCAATTAAACGATATAAATAGATAACATTATTGAAAAAGAAGGAAAATTTTAAATACAACGTATGCGAAGCTGTATTGGCAATCAGCTTGTCACGAGGCATTTTTGCCAATGTCGAGTCACGGATTTCTTCACATTTTTAGCTAGCTGCGTAGCCAGACTGCGGCGGCCAGATCATATGACGTTCTATGGGAGCCCGCGCACATAACAACCCCGAACTTCTGGCTGCGGCAGCCATACAAACGCATCTGTTGCACGGCAGCCCCTTTGCTGCGCGCAGCCAGAGCGAGTGTTGGTGAATGTATGTCGGTGTCAGTCTCCGCGCACTTGTTGTAGCAGCCAGACATTTTTTTTACAGCCAGACATCTTTAAGATAGATATAGAATAAGCCTTTTGAGTGCCGTTATAGAAAAAGAGGATTAATCCAATGTATTTTCTTTGCTGGCGTTTTTTTACGAGATAAATAAAAAAATATAAGTTCTTTCGCGTCCATATCGCTCGACGAAAATATCACAAATGGCCGTCGATTGGCTGCTATAACTGGCTGCTCAAATATTCCGGCCGCCGCAGCCTGGCTACACAACCAGGCTGCCTAGTGCGCGGGGAGCTTTAGTGTCTTTCATTTAGTCAATGTCCGTCAATAAGTCAATTCGTCACCATCAACAGTACTATGATCATACTGTTAATGGTATCATCTGGGAATTTTGGTGGAAAACGCAAAACTTTGTAAAGAACTTTTATCGATATCACATTCACTTTATCGTAACAGTTTCTTCGCATCACATTACATAATATGCTACTAAAATTATTTAATATTCATACACATACATACATATCATCACGCCATATCCCTTGCAGGGTAGGCAGAGAGTACAGAGTGCCAGAGAACTCTATCCTTGCATACTTCACTCGCTTCCTCATCATTCATAATTCTCTTCATACACGCTCGCCGGTTTCGGAGACTCTCCACTCCACCTTCCTTTAGTACATGACCAATCTGGTCTAGGTAGGTGAGTCTCGGTCTCCCCCGGTATCTACATCCTTACACTTTCGCATTGTATATCTTCTTAACCAGACATTCGTTCGGCATTCTTTCTACATGTCCGAACCATCGGAGCATTCCCTTTCGCATCTTTACACCAATTCTCTCTTTCATACCTACTAGCTGTCTTACGTCGTCTTTGCGAATGCGGTCGGTCAGCCTAACTCCACAGATTTTCCGTAGAGATCGCCTTTCGACCGCATTAATTTTACTTTCAATGCTCTTTTCTGCATACCCAACTCTCGCTTTCATATAGTAATGTTGGGACAAGCACTGCGTTATGTATTGATACACGTGCCTTCTGGCTGAGGTGGTGGCTACCGAGAAGTTGTCCCAACGCTCCGTTTGCTCTATTTCCCGCATTTACTCTTCGCTCAATATCAGTGGTGTACCTTCCATCTCGGCTAAAACCCCATCCAAGATATACAAATTCATCCACATGTTCTAGTACATCATTACCTATTGTTACTATTACATTTGTTCTGGCTTCATCTCTTTCAAAGACCATTATTTTGGTTTTGCTCACATTCATGCGTAGACCCTTTTTCTTACAATCTTCTGTCATTGTGTCGACTAGGGTCTGCAGGACAGTCACTGACTGCACCAGCAGGACTGCATCATCTGCATAGAGTAGAGCACAGACCACTGAGTCGCACATCTGGACTTCTACATTCATATCGTTCAACCTTTAGAGACATTTATCCAGATATATGATAAACAGCCTGGTCGATAGAACGTACCTCTGCTTAACGCCGATATTGACGTCAAACCAAGGCGACATTCCATCGTCCAGCCGCACACGCGCTCTACAGCCCATGTAACTGGACTGCACAGCTTGCAGCAGTGTACCGTTAATACCATACTCCGGTAATATGTCCCAAAGTTCCTTTCGTACAACCGTGTCAAATGCTCTCTCCAGATCCACAAAACTGCAGAAAACCCTCTGATCTAGAGCCGGATGTTTCTCCACAATGTTGCGCAGAGAGAACACTTGATCCATTCATCCCCTTCCACTCCTAAAACCTCCTTGTGCCTCACACAGTAAACCATCGGACACCATCCTCATTCTCCTTTCAATAATTTTAGGATGCACTTTTGCTGCCAAACTTGTCGAGCTTATGGCTCTGTAATTTGCGCAGTCATAACGTGAACCTTTGTTTTTAAACAAAGGTACGATGACTGCGCTATTCCAGTCCCTGGGAACCATTCCCGGGCTCCAACATAAATTGAGGAGCAACAGGAACGCCTCCCAGACACAGGAGCCGCCAAGCTTGATCATCTCGGCAGACACCATATCAATACCCGTTGCCTTACCATATTTCCAACTTCTTATCGCCCATTCAACTTTATCTATACTGATGCCATCGGCGGACGCTGGTGCTGAATGTTGATCTACTAGACCACATGCAACACCGGCGCCAACCCGAGTATCCGCATACATAACGCCAAAATATTCACTCCGTCGGCATAACACGTCTTGTGTTTGTGTAAGAATGTCTCCACCTTTAGACTTTATTTTATTCATTCTGAAGGCTGACCAACCACCCCGAGACTTCTTCACCTCTCTCCAAAAGAGTTTGGTGTTACCCTCGAAGCTTTTAGTCAGCCTATCTTCTGCACTCATATTTGCTCTATCACGTTTCTCTTTCACTAAGGCCAAGGTGTCATTCTTACATTGCTGATATATTTCTTTCTTCTGTTCAGTCATACTGTCATTAAGATTCAAAGAAGAGACATAGTCCAGCCACGCTTTCTTCTTTTGCTCTACGGAAGCTGCCACTTGCGCATCCCACCAAGCATCACCATTTGTTTTTCTATGCTTCTTTGAGCTTCCACATACTTCTTTCATTGTATCTACCATACTCTCTTTCAATATTCTCCAGCATTCTTCTATGTCCGATTGCGGCTGACTTGCTATCGTCAGCCGTTCTCGAATACCCTCTGCATACTTTTCTCTTACACACTCTTCTTGCAAACTTTCAATCTTTATTCTTTCAAGCCCTCGGAAGGGGACACGCTCTCGCCAGTGCCTCCACTTTCTGAACAGACTACTAAATCTCGCAATAACGAGATAGTGGTCCGTATCGACTGTGGGGCCCCTGTAGACTCTTGCGTCCAATATTTTGCTTCGGAGGCGACTGACTACCAAAATTAAATCTATTATACTTTTCTGTTCATTCCTTCTCCATGTATACATATGGTTGTCCTTATGTTGGAAAAATGTGTTTAACACAATAAGGTTTCTCTCCATGCATACAGCCGCTATGAGCCTACCTGCGTCGTTCACTCTCTTATCACCAAATGGACCAAGTACGTCCTCATAGTCGGGACGCTTGGTCCCCACCCATCCATTAAAATCTCCGCATACAATCACGCGTTCACTGGTTTCTGCCATATCCAGAACTTCCCTAACATTACCCCAAAACTTCTCCAAGTCATGCCATCGAGGATCCTACAGGAGCATATGCTACAACCATGAATACCTTGGTGACACCTAGTTTTAGACGGACCCAAAGAAGTCCGGGATCATACATTCCGTAATCCTTCACACCTGAGGCCAAGCGAGAGGACAACAGCACTCCTACCCTCATGCCGGCTTGATCGCTCTATGGCACACCAGACCACAGAGCCATCCCGCCACCAGGAAGATCGCAGGCGTCGCTGCCCCTTCGCTTGGTCTCTGTTACACAGAGCACGTCTAGCTGTTTGTCCGCCATGACGGTTATCAGCTCGTGCAACTTACCTTCCACACAACCTCTTACATTCCACGTGCCCACCCGGCACTCTGCTCTCCTCGACTCGCCTGACTGGGCAAGGCATGATGGGTGGCGACCCCCATCGCCGTATCTGCCGATGTTTGTACTGACGGGGGCGGGTCGGTACGCATCGCTTCCGGGGGAAGCCCTAACCCGCACTGCGGTACTCATTTGAGCCGGATTGAAGTCTAACTAGACTGGCAGGAGACGCGACGTGCACGCTCCGGACTATGACCCCCGTATATGCTTATTTAATATAAATACATATAACATTAAGATATTGAATATAATACAAAACCACACCACCCGGTTTGGGTGTGTGCATTCGTATTCCCTAAAATTTATGAATAGTATTAATGAGGTAATTTATTTTTATTAATTAAATATTAAATAAAAGCAAATTTTTATATGAAATTAAGAATCGTGTCGCATAACATCAAGTGTTACATAACTATACATAACATCAGTGATAAGTGTTACATAAAGTTTAATCAGCGTTGGAGTAAACAAGCAATAGGCCCAGATTTATATGTGCTTATTAAAAGGCTTCCGAACGTTTTCTTTCACATTGTTCTTATTCACATGACATTCTAAGCGAAGTAGTTCTATTGGCGCGAAGTTTCAATATCTCGCGATAAATCGCTAGCCGCGATAATTCTCCAGTACCTAACTACGCCGTGCGAGTGGGCCACCGGAACCCTGTCTTTGTCTTCGCTGGCTCACTCAGCGGTCTACCCTCGCGAGTATCTTCTCGAGTCGACGCCCCGGCAGCTTCCGCCATCAGAACATCGTCCTCACGCGGTGTCCTCACTCCGTTCGACCAGACTAATCCTCGGTCCGGTCACCCGATGCCTCGGCTAGGGTGACATCAGGTGCAGGTACTCATGCCTGCGCCGCCCAATGCGCTGGCAGCGGAGCACGTCACCGTAAAGGCGTTCCTCACAGATCCGCTACGCCGCCTTCTTCTGCGAAATGACTGTCTCGCAGAAGGCGGCGACCGCGTCCCGTTTCCTAACGCTGTCGACTATCGCTTTCACGACGGCCCACAGCGTTAGGTCGGCACCGATGGTTGCAACGAGTTTACGACGCTGCTTTGCCCTCTGGTCTCTGGTCAAGCAGACCTCGAGCGTATGTTGGGTGCAACCGCACTGTTAGCAGGACGGAGTCGTCTCCTTCCTTGCGATTGTGTACAGATACTTGCCGAAGCACCTATGCTCCGACAAGACCTGCACCAGCCGGAAGACGTGTTGGTATAGGGTTTTATTTCGAGTTTTCATTCCCTTTTAAGGCACTATATATTATTTGCTTTTCAAATACTATATTTACTAATAATTTGATTACTCTGATTCGATTTGAAAATTCGCGTTAACCTTCTTTCTAAAGAGGGGGATGGACTTTAATAAGGCCAGATGTGTCCGCATATGATTTTATTCAAAAAATTTCTTCTCGTCTTTATATTATCTCTTGTTGTTTCTCAATTTGTGTCTTAAAAAACCTGCAGAAATGGAAGGGCTTGACATAATGGTAAGTATATAGCTCACCTCCGATATAACAGTCTCATAAGGTATATCACTCAGTTCAAACTCCCAACCATGCTTACAAGGCACTGTAGGCGTACCATCTGGCGGTGGTATCATTGTCTGCAAAACATCAGTCCAATTTACGTCGAAAGTTTTACAGCTGTCCCATACGCCACCTGATGCTGCACCGGGAGCGGAAATATTTCGCCTGGAAAGAGATAAAATTCATTTAATGTTTTTTTTTAAACATACGCCCTTTGAAAAACAAAGACTTAAATTCTGATTTTCAAAGAACTTTACAAACATAGAAAAAACTGGTCAAGTGCGAATCGGACTCGCACACGAAAAGTTCTGTATAATTATCTATAAAAAGTCAAAAAAATCACGTTTGTTGTATGGGAGCCCCCTTAAATATTTTTTTGTTTTATTATTTGTTGTTATAGCGTCAACGGAAATACATCATCTGTGAAAATTTCAACTGTCGTAACTATCACGGTTCACGAAATACAGCCTGATGACTTACAGACGGACGGACAGCGGAGTCTTAATAATAGGGTCCCCTTTGGGTACGGCACCCTAAAAAAGACAACGTCACTCACTATGGAATAGATTGTTTCTTAAGGGACTTTACAAATATATAATTAACACACCAGGACTCAACACAATCATGGTGGGTCACACAAATAATTGCCCTATGTGGAGATCGGACCCATGAAACTGGGCATGGGAAGCTACCTACTACGTTATCTGTGTAATCAGATTTAGATCAGATTTACCCAGAAAAAATGTTCTCCATGTATTGACGAAGTAAGAATACAATTCACCACCTTCTATCTTACTCAAGGATGTTGTAAAAGATAAATAGGTATGCATATAACAGCTATGCAAGAGAAGGAAAACTTGAAATATAATTCTATATCTACGCGTTTGACCAGTGTAGTATAGTAGGTCAATTTCTCTCCTATTTAGGATAAATCTCGAGCCCAGCAATGGGACGTATATGAGCTGAGAAAATGATAATTTTATTGTCACTACTAACGTTTCCCGAAGTTGACTTGCTTAGAAGAATCTATAATTAATTACGTTAACTTAATTTATTCATGCTCAACTAACAATATCTTTTTCATTATCATTTATATATAGAGGATTTCAGAGAATATCTTTTTGGGTTGAGAGTTCTCAGCGCTCACCCACAGTTCAGGTAAAGTTGTCATAGGCATCTGAGGTTAACCACTAAGTCACACAAAAAAAAAGGAATATCGTTGATATTCACTGCCAAGCAACTAAGGGTGATGCAGTCACTTAGTAAAGTACAAGAATATTATATGAATGATCGATTTAATCCCCATAATTAATAAATAAAAAAAAAAGTGTGTGTCAGCTCCAACGCACGACTGGAGTTTACTCCTTAAGTACGATTATTATTTACATTTATTAAAACTGTTCAGTGAAGTATTATCTCACGTCAGAAAGTGAAAGGTGCGCAGAATAGGTTGCGCACCAAAAACGTAACGAGGTCATTCGATCACTAGATTTTACTCCTCAAATTTTTCGCATGCCGGGCGCCTTATATGAAAATCGATTCTTAAGGAGTAAACTCCAAAAACCAGTATGTTACGCGATATATCGCCTATGTTTACGCGAATATAACGCATTTGAAATAAAAACATAAAAACAGGGGGGCATAGTCCGGAGCGTGCTCGTTCGCGTCTCCTGCCAGTCTAATTAGACTGCTAATCCGGCTCGATATGCGTACCGCAATGCGGGTTAGGGCGTCCCCCGGAGGCGACGCGTACCGACCCGCCCCCGTCGGTACGAACTTAGGCAGTTGCGGCGATGGGGGCCACCACCCATCACGCCTTGCCCAGCCAGGTGAGTCGAGGAGAGCAGAGTGCCGGGTGGGCACGTGGAATGGAAGAGGTTGTGTGGAATGTAAGTTGCACGAGCTGATATCCGTCATGGCGGACAAACAGCTAGACGTGCTCTGTGTAACAGAGACCAAGCGAAGGGGCAGCGACGCCTGCGATCTTCCTGGTGGCGGGATGGCTCTGTGGTCTGGTGTACCACAGAGCGATCGAGCCAGCATGGGTGTAGGAGTGCTGTTGTCCTCTCGCTTTGCCTCAGGTGTGAAGGATTACGGAATGTATGATCCCAGACTTCTTTGGGTCCGTATAAAACTAGGTGTCACCAAGGTATTCATGGTTGTAGCATATGCTCCCGTAGGATCCTCGGTGGCATCAGACCTAAAGAAGTTTTGGGATAATGTTAGGGAAGTTCTGGATATGGCAGAAACCAGTGAACGCGTGATTGTATGCGGAGATTTGAACGGATGGGTGGGGACCAAGCGTCCCGACTATGAGGACGTACTTGGTCTATTTGGTGATAAGAGAGTGAACGACGCAGGTAGCCTCATAGCGGATGTATGCATGGAGAGAAACCTATTTGTGTCAAACACATTTTTCCAACATAAGGACATCCACATGTATACATGGAGAAGGAATGAACAGAAAAGTATAATAGATTTAATTTTGGTAGACAGTCGCCTCCGAAGCAAAATATTGGACGCAAGAGCCTACAGGGGCCCCACAGTCGATACGGACCACTATCTCGTTATTGCGAGATTTAGTGGTCCGTTTAGAAAGTGGAAGCACTGGCGAGAGCGTGTCGACTTCGGAGGGCTTGAAAGAATAAAGGTTGAAAGGTTGCAAGAAGAGTGTGTAAGAGAAAAGTATGCAGAGGGTGTCTGAGAACGGCTGACGATGGCAAGCCAGCCGCAATCGGACATTGAAGAATGCTGGAGAGTGTTGAAGGAGATTATGGTAGATACAGCGAAAGAAGTATGTGGAAGTTCAAAGTAGCATAGAAAAACAAATGGTGATGCATGGTGGGATGCGGAAGTGGCAGCTTCCGTAGAGCAAAAGAAGAAAGCGTGGCTGGACTATGTCTCTTCATTGAATCTGAAGAACAGTACGACTGAACAGAAGAAAGAAATATATCGGCAATGTAAGAATGACACCAAGGCCTTAGTGAAAGAGAAACGTGATAGAGCAAGTATGAGTGCAGAAGATAGGCTGACTAAAAACTTCGAGAGTAACACCAAACTCTTTTGGAGGTAGGTGAAGAAGTCTCGGGGTGGTTGGTCAGCCTTCAGAATGAATAAAATAAGGTCTAAAGGTGGAGACATTCTTACACAAACACAAGACGTGTTAAGCCGATGGAGTGAATATTTTGGCGATATGTATGCGGATGCTACGGTTGACGCCGGTGTCGCATGTGGTTTAGTAGAACAACATTCGACAGCGGCGTCCTCCGATGGCATCAGTATCGATGAAGTTGAATGGGCGATAAGAAGTTTGAAAAATGGTAAGGCAGCGGGCATGGATATGGTGTCTGCCGAGATGATCAAGCTTGGTGGCTCCTGTGTCTGGGAGGCGTTCCTGTTGCTCCTCAATTTATGTTGGAGCTCGGGAATGGTTCCCGGGGACTGGAATAGCGCAGTCATCGTGCCTTTGTTTAAAAACAAGGGTTCACGTTATGACTGCGCAAATTACAGAGCCATAAGCTTGACCAGTTTGGCAGCGAAAGTGTATGGTAAAATTATTGAAAGGAGAATGAAGATGGTGTCCGATGGTTTACTGTGTGAGACACAAGGAGGTTTCAAGTGTGGAAGGGGATGCATGGATTAAGTGTTCTCTCTGCGCAACATTGTGGAGAAGCATCTGGCTCTAGGTCAGAGGGTTTTCTGCACTTTTGTGGATCTGGAGAGAGCATTTGACACGGTTGTACGAAAGAAACTTTGGGACATTTTACCGGAGTATGGTATTAACGGTAAACTGCTACAGGCTGTGCAGTCCAGTTACATGGGCTGTAGAGCCTGTATGCGGCTGGATGATAGAATGTCGCCTTGGTTTGACGTCAATATCGGCGTTAAGCAGGGGTGCGTTCTGTCAGCCAGGCTGTTTATCATATATCTGGATAAATGTCTCCAAAGGTTGAACGATATGAATGTGGGAGTCCAGATGGGCGACTTAGTGGTCACTGCTCTGCTATATGCAGATGATGCAGTCCTGCTGGCACAGTCAACGACTGACCTGCAGACCCTAGTCGACACAATGACAGAAGATTGTAAGAAAAGGGGTCTACGCGTGAATGTGAGCAAAACCAAAATAATGGTCTTTGAAAGAGACGAAGCCAGAACAGATGTAAGAGTAACAACAGGTAATGATATACTAGAGCAAGTGGATGAATTTGTATATCTTGGATGTGGATTTAGCCGAGATGGAAGGTACACCACTGATATAGAGCGAAGAGTGAATGCGGGAAATAGAGTGAACGGAGCGTTGGGGCAACTTCTCGGCAGCCACCACCTCAGCCAGAAGGCACGTGTAGCAATACATAACACAGTGCTTGTCCCAACATTACTATATGGAAGCGAGAGTTGGGTATGCAGAAAAGAGTAAGAAAGTAAAATTAATGCGGTCGAAATGCGATCTCTGCGGAAAATCTGTGGAGTTAGGCTGACCGACCGCATTCGTAACGACGACGTAAGAGAGCGAGTAGGTATGAAAGAGAGTATTGGTGTAAAGATGCGAAAGGGAATGCTCCGATGGTTCGGACATGTGGAAAGAATGCCGAACGAACGTCTGGTTAAGAAGATATACAATGCGAAAGTGGAAGGATGTAGGTACCGAGGGAGACCGAGACTAATCTACCTAGACCAGATCGGTCATGTACTGAAGGAAGGTGGAGTCAAGAGTCTCCGAAACCGGCGAGCGTGTATGAAGAGAATTATGAATGTTGAGGAAGCGAGTGAATTATGCAGAGATAGAGTTCTCTGGCACTCTGTACTCTCTGCCTATCCTGCAAGGGATATGGCGTGATGATATGTATGTATGAAATAAAAACAATTTTTATGGGTTTTATCGTGTTTGTATTGGATTTTTTTTTATTTCATGATGAGACGTCTCCTTTATAATCTAGATACAACAAAGCATGCTGAATACTAAATTCCAGTAATTTGAATAACAGGGTCGCGTCATCGTTTAATACAATTCTAACTGCAAAGTTAGAGTATTAAAAATCTGTATAATGTGTAAACATTGTCGGGTAGATGGCACACGATACCTTTAAAGATGAAAATATAATACGAGCCGCGAATTGAATAATAACATACGACAGCTTACACTTGTCTAAGTGGTAGGTAGGTAGGGATTTCCAATAGGCGTGGGTTCGAGTCAAAGGTGTGAGATTAATCTTTTGATCGTAATCAAGTTTTTATAATTTATAATTTTTTTTTAAAGGTAACTCCTGGTACTAACGATATAATACTTGTATTGCTAAGGACTTTACAAACATACAATTTAACGAACACACATTACGTCCAGACTCAGAACAACAATTTCTGGATTGCATAAAATATTTTTCTACGTGAGAATATGGTTCCATAATGGGCAATTGACCTATAATATCACGCTAGTCAAATGGGGTGGCATAGGATTTCTTTCTCTTGCATCGATTTTGCTTACATACATTACATATTACTTAATGATCTATTACGACATTCCATCCAACCATCCATCCATCCATCAGCCCGTAAACGTCCACTGTTGGACATAGGCCTCCCCACGAGAATGCCATCTATAACGGTCGTGTGCCACCTGCATCCAGCGGTTTCCTGCGACCTTGATGAGGTCATCAGTCCACCGAGTGGGGGGTCGTCCTACGCTGCGTCGTCCGATTCGTGGTCGCCACTCGAGAACCTTTTTTCCCCAACGGTTGTCGGTTCGTCGAGCGATGTGGCCTGCCCATTGCCACTTCAACGTGCTAATCCTTAGGGCTATGTGGTTACACCCGTTCTTCTACGGATTTCCGTATTTCGGATTTTATCACGTAGAGAAATACCGAGCATAGCCCGCTCCATAGCACGCTGAGCGACTTTGAGCCTTTTTATGAGGCTGACATTTAGAGACCACGTTTCAGTGCCGTAAGTCATCGCTGGTAACACACACTGGTTATAAACCTTTGTTTTCAGACACTGCGGAATATTAGACGAGAAGGTCCTCCTAAGTTTCCCGAACGCTGCCCAGCCGAGTTGGATTCGTCGGCTGACCTCTTTCTCGAAATTGGATCTACCTAATTGGACTGTTTGTCCTAGGTAAACATAGTGATCGACAACTTCGAGAATCGCATTCCCAACCAGGACCGGTACAGAAATGACATGGGCATTAGACATGATTTTCGTCTTGTCCATGTTCATTTGCAGCCCTACTAGTTGGGAGACCTTGCTGAGGTCATTAAGCATGGTGCCAAGGTCCTCCAGGGATTCTGCCATGACTACGATATCATCTGCTTACGACATTCACAGATAAAAAAAAACAAAAAAGCAGTCATAAGGACTGCCGACAGGATTGAAAACTTAAACCTATGAAACGACGCTCACATTGTTTACTTCGCTGCATAGCAAGAATACCACGCGCATGTGCTTGGGAACTACCGACTCACTCTCTTTTTCTCTCCTACTATCTACCTTTGTGTATCTTTCTTTCTCTCTCCCTCTTGCGTTGGAACATTGGACGCTACTCGTTGCTAACGCTCGCGCTGGCCTGTAACAGGTATACTACATGCATGTGTTCGAGTGCCATTGCGTTAAACGTTTAACACAACTTTGTTGGAAGTCGCATTAGAAGTTTCACATCAAAAAAAGATGTTGAATTGTATTCTTACTTCGTCACCACACGTATAGATAGTTCAGTATAGAATAAATTTTTAACTAGGTATAGATAAAATATTTATTGTATGTAAACAATTTAATCGCAGTCAATGTTGACATTTTTTTGTTTTATCTTCGATAACATATCGAATATATTGTAGTAATTTGTTTGATCTAAATAAAGTATTTGTTTGATCTAATTAAAGTTGTAATTGTCTTGTTGGCAATGACATTTTGCGTAATAAAATAATCTTAAACCGTTAATCTTGCCAATAACACATTTATTATATTTATATTATTTCTTTTAGTATTATATCCTTATATCTTTCAATATTTTTCTTTTGTTTTAATTTGACTGCACAGATGGCGTAGTGGTTAAGACCAACCGACCTACCGTGCTAGTATCGTGAGTTCGATTCCCAACGCACGATATTATTTTGTCATCATCATTCTCCTACTCCTATCCCAATTACTAGGGGTCGATACAATATATACTCTTCTTTCATAGTACATATTATAAAAGTTATTGGCAATAGTTTTATGACCGGCCGCCTGCCAAACGTCAACCGTCCTTGGGAATGTAATTGTCGAGCAAATGGCATAAGATGGAGTTGGCCTAGGTCTTCATAATTTTGTGTGATCCACAAATTGTTCTTCTAAGGCTGTGTGTAATTTGTGTCTGTTAATTGAATGTTTGTAAAGTCCTCCACAATAAAAGGGCTATCTTTTTAGGATAGAGTACGTATGACTATTTTTTAGTGTCTAAAAAGACATATGTCGATATGCAAGTAAGGTTAGGTATTATCTAAATAGGTATATAAGAATGCTACCTAATATATAATGCATACAACCTAGTTTGTGTGACCTCCTCGGAACATTTGCAGTCAGTCCACAACCTGCATATATTATTTTCTGGTTTGGTATGAATAATATATTTACATACATACATGTGATCTCAAGATATTTTCTAATTCCCACAAAATATTTTTTAAGCAATGACCAGCAATGTACTAAATAATTTTTTTAAGTAAGTAAATTTTACCGGCTGTATACTACCCATTGCTTTTGCCCATCATTACTTTGTATATCCTTGGCGTAAAAAAAGATTTTGAAAAAAAAAAGAGAAGAGAAAAGAAGAGTTTAATTTTTAAACTCTTTGAAATTTGTGAAGTGCTTTTTACTTGTTGATTAAAGTTCATAATGACTTGAAGGAATAATTAATTCGCAACAAGGAATTCAACCTCTAACCCCTATGGGGTAGATTATTAATTAAATTTAGTTTATGAGTCCACACTATATGACTTTCGTTTGAATTTATAAATATATCATTGATTACTGCTGATATTTGTTTAGAAAAAAATAACGTCATATTATTTTATTAACCGACGAAAAAAACGGAGGAGGTTCTCAGCTCTCAAATCGGCACGTATATATTTTTTTATGTACAACCATGTACAACTTTTTATAGAGTAGTCCGATTGTGATAATTCTTTTTTATTGGAAAGGGTATACTCCGAAGTTGGTCCAATATAAATTGGAAAGAAAATAAAAGTAGGGAAACAGTAGATGATTTAGAGTTCAATCACAGCCTCATGAGATTCTCGACAAAAAATTTAAAGTTTAAAACTGTGCCTGGTTCTCGTAAATAGACTCGCCATTTATTAAGTAAAACTTAAATATTAAGATGGATGGATAAGATGCTGGATGGTGGAATGTCGCCTTGGTTTGACGTCAATATCGGCGTTAAGCAGGGCTGCGTTCTATCAGCCAGGCTGTTTATCATATATCTGGATAAATGTCTCCAAAAGTTGAACGATATGAATGTGGGAGTCCAGATGGGTGACTCAGTGGTCTCTGCTCTGCTTTATGCAGATGATGCAGTCCTGCTGGCACAGTCAGCGACTGACCTGCAGACCCTAGTCGACACAATGACAGAAGATTGTAAGAAAAGGGGTCTACGCGTGAATGTGAGCAAAACCAAAATAATGGTCTTTGAAAGAGATGAAGCCAGAACAGATGTAAGAGTAACAATAGGTAATGATGTACTAGAGCAAGTGGATGAATTTGTATATCTTGGATGTGGATTTAGCCGAGATGGACGGTACACCACTGATATAGAGCGAAGAGTGAATGCGGGCAATAGAGTGAACGGAGCGTTGGGGCAACTTCTCGGCAGCCACCACCTCAGCCAGAAGGCACGTGTAGCAATACATAACGCAGTGCTTGTCCCAACATTACTGTATGGAAGCGAGAGTTGGGTATGCAGAAAAGAGTATGAAAGTAAAATTAATGCGGTCGAAATGCGATCTCTTCGGAAAATCTGTGGAGTTAGGCTGACCGACCGCATTCGTAACGACGACGTAAGAGAGCGAGTAGGTATGAAAGAGAGTATTGGTGTAAAGATGCGAAAGGGAATGCTCCGAAGGTTCGGACATGTGGAAAGAATGCCGAACGAACGTCTGGTTAAGAAGATATACAATGCGAAAGTGGAAGGATGTAGGTACCGAGGGAGACCGAGACTAACCTACCTAGACCAGATCGGTCAGGTACTGAAGGAAGGTGGAGTCAAGAGTCTCCGAAACCGGCGAGCGTGTATGAAGAGAATTATGAATTTTGAGGAAGCGAGTTAAGTATGCAGAGATAGAGTTCTCTGGCACTCTGTTCTCTCTACCTACCCTGCAAGGGATATGGCGTGATGATATGTATGTATGTTTGTATGTAAATATTAAGTAAGGCGGATAAATTTTATACCTCTTAACACTGCTTCTAGTAAAAAACTCTAAGACCATTAATTAAAAAGTAAAGTATGGATGAATACCGACCTCAATTCCATATCCAAATGCTGCAGCTCTGGTATCTTGCACCAATAGTTAGCTGGAGTAACGGCTATAAACATTTGTACGAAGTAAATGAAAGCGAAGAAGAAGCCGAAGGGCATCATAGAGACGAAAAGAAACTTCTGGTATCTCCCCATCTCTCCAATATGTTGTAGAACTGTTTCCAGGACATCTTCATTTTTGGAGTTCTTTCTACCTTGATTCGATACCTGAAAATAAATATTCATAAATTACTGTAAAGCCATGATAATTGATGAAATATTCAATAAATAATTAGTCTTTTTCTTTTCCCATTAACGTTTCAAGAGAAGATTAAACGATGCTTAATCATCATTCTCCTGCTCTTATCCCAATTACTTGGGGTCAACACAATATATTCTCGTACATATTGCGATTCTTTTTTTGTGTTTTAGTTGTTAACCTCAGATGGCTATGACAACTTTACCCGGACTGTGGGTGAGCGCTGAGGGCTCTCAACTCGACATATTGCAAAAGTTATTAGCAATATTTTTATAAACATCCGCCTGCCTGATGTCAACCATCCTTGGAAATGTAATTGTTGACCACACGGCTTCAGACGGAGTGGAGCCAGGTCAATATAAAGCTTTTAGTCGTCTTTTACGACATCCACGAGCAAGGTAAGGGATAGTAATATTCTCAGCCGCCACCACAGAGTACTGTATGCACAAATGTAATAAGGTATATTTTTTGGGCAGGCTATAGTCTGATCACACTCCCGCCGCCTGTTCTGTCCGGAGCGACGAAAGGGCGGCATGTAACTCCATAACCCCTCCCCATCGCCTCCTTTTGCGAAGTCACTGTCGTGCAGAAGGCGGCGACCGCGTCCCAGTAATAAGGTAATATAATATTGTAAAAGAAGAAAAAAAAATAAAACCAGTATGGTTAGTATGGTATATTAGCATCTCGTCGGCGCGGCATCCGCCCTTTCGTGGCTTATGCCGAATGTGGGCGGACCGAGCGCTACGTGCCGACAGCTGTACGCGGGGGTCGTCCTGGCGATGGCCCTGTATGGCGCACCGTTGTGGGTGGGGTCCCTGACCGTCCGACTCAGGACTCTTCTGTGGCGACCACAGAGGGCCATGGCGGTCAGGGCCACACGCGGGTACCGCACGGTGGCGACGGAGGCAGCTTGCCTGTTGGCCGGGAGTCCCCCGTGGGACCTGGAGGCGGAAATGCTCGCCGGTTTGTATCGGCAGGTGTCGGGGGTGCGAGCGGGGGGCGGTGTGGTCTCATTGAGAGAGCTCACCGCCTGGCGCGTCGACGCCCGCCGAGACGTCTTTGCCCGTTGGGCAGTCCGGCTAGAGAGCCCTCGGTTCGGTGTGCGGACCGTGGAGGCCTTCCGGCCGATGCTGATGCGGTGGTTGGAACGGCGGCACGGGGTGCTCTCCTTCCGACTGGTGCAGGTTTTGACGGGGCATAGATGCTTCGCCAAATACCTGCACACGGTCGTTAGGAGGGAGAGTACACCGTCCTGCCAATACTGTGACTGCGACGAGGATACGGCGCAGCATACGCTTGAGGCTTGTGCAGCTTGGGCAGAGCAGCACCGTGAACTCGTCGCAATCATCGGTGCTGACCTGACGCTGCCAGCCATCGCCAGAGCGATACTCGACAGCGTCAGGAACTGGGACGCGGTCGCAGCCTTCTGCGAGACAGTAGTCGCACGCACTCCGCCGCCTCCTTCTGCGAGACTACTGTCTCGCAGAAGGAGGCGGCGGAGTGCGTGCGCGAGGAGCGTCTCCTCGACGTCGCGAGCTGTCGCCGGCGACTGGGGCGGCATAGGCGCGATTAACTGCGCCTTATGCCGCCCTAGCCGAGGCCGCGGGTGACTGGGCTGGGGAATTAGTCCGTCACCCGCCGAGAGGCTGACCGCGAGGAAAAGACCGACGTCCTCCGCGAGGGAGGGGATGTCGCTCAAGAAGAGGTTACCCCTCAGGTGGTATTCCGTCGGGCCGGCCACTGACGACAAGTTCACGCTGCTCCGGTGGCCGGTCCAACAACGAAGGCGAGGTTCACGGGTGGGTTACGGGTGTGCGTGCTTACGCCCGTCTGTCGCCCCGGACGGAGTGGTGCGAGGAGCGCGACGACCGTAGTCCACCCCACAAAAGCAATAGCGGGAGAATACCTTTTCATACTTTGAAAGTAATGGCTACCTGCCAATGACAGTTTAGTTATTTCCTTACATATATGTAATAATTGTCATGTTAGTTTAATAAGATAATTGTACTATAGTAGTGGCATGGTTGGTTACTGACAAATCTCCTTATTATTAAAATAGAATTTTTTAAAAAAGATATAGTTGTGAGTTATGTTTTATGATAAATAGCTTGAGCCCATTTACTCACAACAATCTAGATGGTGGATTCTAATATTTATAATGAAGAGTTCATCATTGTTGATGACGTAGAATATACTTCATTCTCCTACCAAACGTAGAAAAGTTACATTACATTTCCCTTTATAGAGAAAAGGGCATATCAAAACAAAAACATAAAGCAGTCATGAGGACTGCCAACAGAAGTGAAAACTTAAACCTATGAAAAAAACAAATATAAAAAATAAAAAAGCGTGCCCCAGAGAGTGTGACCATGCCATAGTCAGCCGTCAAAAAATAATTATTAATTATTAACGAAGATAGATTGAAAATAAAACTAGCACTAGATTATTAAAAGCTATTGAATAAAAACTATTGAATAATTGATAATAATTAATAAGAATAATTATTAATTATTAAATATAAATTGAATATAGTAAATACAGCGACACAGCAGTGAAGAGCAGCTGACTGTATCTTTATCGTTCGTGTACACGCGGCGGTCCCGAGTTCACCCGACCGAGCATTTCACTTTCGAAACGTGACGGATCAGTCTCATTTACAGCCTACGAAAAAATCTGTGTGCAGTGCGCCAAAAGAAGTTTTCACTTCACAACTTGCAGAGCTATCACCAGAAGCAGAAACATGTTGCCTCACTATCTAAATATCTGTCCATTGAAGAAAACTATAAACAATTGGTGACTTGAATACATTGCATTCGTTTTACATATTTTATTTTAGATCCAGTAGACAATAGCAGGTCAACAACATCGGTTATTATTAGCGTTTCAATGATGAGAACGAATAAATAATAGCATAAAAATATGCATACAAATTACTTATGTGCATAATATTAATTTTTGTTTGAAATGATATCGTTTTGTTTTGTTTATTTACTTAAAGCACATTGTTTAAAAGATTCACACAGTTAAGACTAATAAATAGATAATTACTCACGTTATGATGATTTATACTACTATTGCAAAAATCTGCATCGTCATCACCTCAGCTCATATACGTCCCACTGTTGGGCTCGAGCCTCCTTCGTAAAGTGAGCGAAATTGACCTACTATACCACGCTGGTCAGATGTATTGGCATAGAGTTTTATTTAAAGTTTTCCTTCTCTTGCATAGATGTAATTTGCGTTTTATATCCCTTTCGTCTCTTACGATCACCCACAAGTAAGACAGGACACGGACGACTAAGGTATATGAAACACATATAACATCTATGCAAGAGAAGGAAAACTCGTAACAAAACTCTTTATTAACACGTCTGACCAGCATGATATAGTAGGTCAATTTCCCTCCCATAACGGAGGAGGCCTGAGCCCAACAGTGGGACATATATGGACTGTGATGATGATGATGAAGATGATGATTTATAGACCACGTCTTCGTGCCATAAGACATCAAACATTAAACATTTGCTTTTGGAGACAGATATTTTGAGTGAGAAGATCCTCCTAAGTTTCCCGAAAGCTGCCCTGGGAAATCAATTTATTGGGTAACTTATTTCTTGAAATTGGGTCTACCAAACGCAATTGCAATAATTCCAAAAAAAAATCGTACTTGACTAGGACAGATATTGGAAGCATTAAATATGACTTTTATCTTGTACATTTTCTTTTATAGACCCACTAATTGGTAGATTTAAACTTTAAGCACTGCATTTCCCATAACGACCATATAATTGCAAATCAAATATAAGAGAAAGAATAGAAGATATAAACCCATTGACGATGTTTGATCCGCTATATAGTCTTATCCCGAATAAGGATTAGATGATGGCTGCTCTAGTAAACTAGTGATCGGATACCGCTTATGGAATCTGGTGAACCCATAATCTTTTACTGTATTTCAATTTTACATTATATCCGAGTTCGAAGAGACTAGAGCTAATTTTTACTAAACATGTATTATTTTTTTTTTATAAAAAGAGTCAGTAAAGTAATAGCAATAATAATAAACAAAACCGCCCAATTTCTAAACGAATCTTCTCAATAACGGTTACGTACCACCGGATGGTGGTAGTTTATTGAATTAATTTAAAATATTAAAATTAAGAATATGTCAATGCTATCAGGACTTATATACATAATTACATATATATACTTATATTTACATAATAAATCATTTTTTTCTCAAACATGCTTGGAAATTTGAGCATTATTTTGACAACCTTCTTCGAGATAAATCGAAATTGCTGTACTGACCAAATACATGCGAGCAGCGGCCGGCAAAAAATGTATGAAAATCCATATCTGTCGTGTTTTAGCGGTCAAATAAATATATATGTAAATTCATATCTATCGTGTAGAGTGAAGTATGCAGAGATAGAGTTCTCTGGCACTCTGTTCTCTCTGCCTACCCTGCAAGGGATATGGCGTAATGATATATATGTGTATGCATATCTATCGTGTATTTTAAAAATGGAACGATTTGTTATTTCAAAATATGGTAACCAAATAGGCAACTTATCAGAGTTTTATTTAAATTTCGTACTGGCTTGAAAAAGAAACCTGTTTGATAATGAAAAAAAAAACAAATGAACCCTTTAGCACGTGAAAAATGTTGTTAGTCCAATCGAATTGTTGATTGACCCTTTTTTTTTCCGCAGGGTGGACCATGGATGTGGTCGCGCCCCGACAAATCCATCCGGGGCAACAAAAGAGGCGGCGCGCAACCCCATGGACCCACCCTGCAAACACCTCTCTTCGCCGTGCAAGCGGACCACCGGTACCCAATCTTTGTCTTCGGTGGCCCGCCCAGCGATTCCTCTCGTTTCGACGCCCCGACGGCGAAAGCTGTCGCCTGTGTGCTGTCGTCGCCCTCACGTGGTGGCCTCACGTCGGGTGACCGGACAATGCCCCGGTCCGATCACCCGAAGCCTCGGTTATGGCGGCATCAGGCGCAGATATTCGCGCCTGTGCCGCCCCGGCCGCTGATGGCGGCCCGGGTCACGGGAATTTTCCCGGACTCGTTCCGCCGCCTCCTTCTGCGAGATGATAGCCTCACAGAAGGCGGCGACCGCGTCCCAGTTCCTGACGCTGTCGACCATCGCTTTCGCGACAGCCGGCAGCGTCAGATCGGCACCGATAACAGCGACGAGGTCACGGCGCTGCCCATCCCAGCTCGGACATACCTCGAGCGTATGTTGCGCCGTGTCCTCGTCACTACTGCAATGGTGGCAGGACGGAGTCCACTCCCTATACGCGACCGTGTGCAGGTACAAGCCGAAGCAACCGTGCCCCGACAATACCTGCACCAGCCGAAAGGAGAGGACTCCGTGCCGCCGCTCCATCCACTCCATCAGTACGGGCCGGAGGGCCGCAACGGTAACAACACCGTGTCTAGGCCTCTCCAGCCGCGTAACCCAACGGGCGATGACGTCTCGGCGGGCGCCCTCGTGCCAGGTGGCTATCTCGTTAAACGATGGGGAGCCACCCTCGTCGCGCACTGAGGTTACCCGCCGGTAGAGGTTGGAGAGCATCTCCACCTCTAAGTCCCACGGGGGTGTCCCGGCCAATAGCCATGCCGCCTCGGTTGACACCGTGCGGTACCCGCGAATGGCTCTGACCGCCATGACTCGCTGTGGCCTCCACAGTACAGCCCCGAGCTGGGCGTTCAGAGCCCTCGCCCACACGGGTGCGCCGTACATGGCCATTGAGCGGGTCACCCCCGCATACAGCCGTCGGCCCTCGAAACTGAGTCCGCCCACGTTCGGCATGAGCCGCGATAGGGCGGACGCCGCGCCGACCATTGTTGATTGACCCAGGAAAAATTATAAGTAGAATTTTTCCTTCGGAATTCGTTAGACTCTGGTCACTGGGAGTCTACATTTCGGTTTTCAAATTCCCAGTGGTCTTGCATTTGCCGCCATCTTGATTTTAAGGGTGGTTTTTGTTTTTTAAATAACTCGTTTATTTTCAATTTTACACGAAAAATGGTTATTACCAAAGTTGTTCAGAATTAAATTTCCTACAATTTTTATTCTCATCATTTTTCCGTAGGATCGATATTTTTCGATTCACACCCGAAAAGAAAGGATGATTTTTTGTTTATTGAATAACCCTTTTTTTTTCAATTTTACACGAAAAGAGGTCATCACCAAAGTTGTTCGAAAGTAAATTTCCAACAATTTTTGTTCTTATTAATTTTTCTGTAGAATCGATATTTTCGATATATGCCAGAGAAGAGGTGGGGGTGAAATTTTATTATTGCATTATCACGTTTTTTTGCAATTTCACGCGAAAAATGGTTATTAATTTAATACAAGCCTTGGCCACAACTAGGAATTGATGGACTTACGTACTTTTACTACTTACGTACGTTTACACGTTCCTCCATCAATGCCTCTTTTGCTGGCCGCTGCAGTAATATAATATAAATTTGCATTTGATGGCGTCCCCAAAATAAACAATTCAGGCCATCGATATATAAATGAAGGCCCTCGATTCAAATTTAAAAGTTAAATACCTTAAGAAATTACTTCTATCAAGATAACGTTATTTATAGCTAATTGCCGCACTAATTTCCATTTAACCTTGTAAACTTATCAGTTAACTTTTTTATCTAAATAGTTAAACGATTTAACAGTTTGGAATAAATATACTATATAACAACTTGAACTTTCACGAAAGGTTGTAGTCATGGTGACTAAAATAACAACTGCAGCACGTCTGGTAGATGTTGAGAAGAAATCACGTCCCTTTTGCCGGCGAAGACAAAGATCGGTGGCACACTCGCATGGCGTCGAGATGGGTGAGTTTATGGGGTCGCGGGCCACTTCATCTGTTGCCCCGGATGTATTTAACGGAGTGTGGATGAATTTGTATATCTTGGATGTGGATTTAGCCGAGATGGAAGGTACACCACTGATATAGAGCGAAGAGTGAATGCGGGAAATAGAGTGAACGGAGCGTTGGGGCAACTTTTCGGCAGCCACCACCTCAGCCAGAAGGCACGTGTAGCAATACATAACGCAGTGCTTGTCCCAACATTACTGTATGGAAGCGAGAGTTGGGTATGCAGAAAAGAGTATGATAGTAAAATTAATGCGGTCGAAATGCGATCTCTGCGGAAAATCTGTGGAGTTAGGCTGACCGACCGCATTCGTAACGACGACGTAAGAGAGCGAGTAGGTATGAAAGAGAGTATTGGTGTAAAGATGCGAAAAGGAATGGTCCGATGGTTCGGACATGTGGAAAGAATGCCGAACGAACGCCTGGTTAAGAAGATATACAATGCGAAAGTGGAAGGATGTAGGTACCGAGGGAGACCGAGACTAACCTACCTAGACCAGATCGGTCATGTACTGAAGGAAGGTGGAGTCAAGAGTCTCCGAAACCGGCGAGCGTGTATGAAGAGAATTATGAATGTTGAGGAAGCGAGTGAAGTATGCAGAGATAGAGTTCTCTGGCACTCTGTTCTCTCTGCCTACCCTGCAAGGGATATGGCGTGATGATATGTATGTATGTGTGTGTGTAACCGAATCATAGCCCACCGAAAAAAAAAAAGAAAGGCTGAACAATCAACATCATCATCATCATCATCTCAGCTCATATGTGTCCCACTGTTGGGTTCGAGCCTCCTCCATAATGTGAGTGAAATCGTCCTACTTTACCACGCTGGTCAGACGTGTTGGTATAGGGTTTTGTTTCGAGTTTTCCTTCTCTTGCATAGATGTTATATGCATTTTATATCCCTTAGTCGTCTCTTGCGATCACCCACAGGTAAGATAGGTTGAATTGTATTCATACTCCGTCACCACACGGAAAGCCATTGGCAATGAAGAAGAATGGCCATTGGGAATTTCTTAGATTGCTGCCAAAGATATTCTTACAAAATACAGAGAATTTGCTTTACCTATGGTTCGTAGCTTGTGTTGACTAATTAGGAATAAAAAAGTTACCACTGCTTCTTTCCTCTTAAGTAATTCTAAACGACATCAAGGATCGCAAACAGACAAAATTATTACAATAGAAAAAAAAACACTCGAAATAAAACGCTGTACAAATTCATCTGACCAACATGGATATAATAGACCAATTTTTTCATCGATCTCTTTCTCTTTGTGGTAAAAGTATAAACCCAGCAGTGAGACACATATGAGCTTGGAACTAGAAGAAAGAATTATCTAAAATTATCAAATTTAGACAGAGCTTCAATACAGCCCACGACAACATTAGATTTGTAAGGTCTGCGCAAACATTGGACGATTACTAGCCGGATATTGCGTGCAAAGAAAAATACTCATAATTGACTTGGTAGTTAAGGTAGATATCCACTATGTTGCTCTGACTTGCGATACCTCAGTAAACAGTCAGGAACACATTCGCTCCTGAGGCGCTACGTACTTTTTGTTCAATTTTAAAATTATTTATAATGTACTTTGCAGAGCACTTACATATTGTTAATTTTATGTTAAACTAGCTTCTGCTCTCGGCTTCGTCTGCATAAAAGGTTACTTTCCTAAAGATTTTTATCCCCTATTTTTATTGGACCCCTTAAGGGTAAATTTTTACGAAATTTTAATATCATATTTATTTATATCTAATCAATAGCCTAAAAATAAGTTTCAAGCTTCTGGCTTTAAAAATGACGATATTTCCTTACAACTTTTCAACCCCCTTTACAACCCTTTTATTGTATTATAAAGTAGCCTATGTCCTTTACCAGGGCTCTAGACTATCTGTGTACCAAATTTCATTTAGATAGATCCAGTAGTTTTGGCGTGAAAGAGTGACAGACAGACAGACAGAGTTACTTTCGCATTTATAATATTAGTAAGGATTAGGTAATCTAAACACTGAATCGGAACACTGCCGCCATTATGAAGATTTGGTACAAATTATGCAGGTATGGATTTTTTTTTTATATATAATTTTACATAATTATATACAATATGTTTAGCTAATAGTAGCTAGAGTATGATGCCTTTCAAACCAGGAGAAATGCTAGAACATACTGCAAAAGATGGCTCGACCAGATCTCACAAGTGGCACTTGATCATGAGTTAAAGCAAGCTTTGTCGCTGCGTGTCTATATAAATTTATAGGGACTTTTGCTATACTCTTCCTTGCCGTACAGTCTTATTTTAAATAAAATATCAACTTGTCAGTTATATATGTATAATAAAATATATATAATAGCTAAATTAAAGCATTATATATAATAGCTAAATTATATAATAGCTAAATTTATATATAATAGCTAAATTAAAGTCTCCGTTTGGCTTGCCAGCAAAAAAAAATTAGCACACTTGAAACTTGAATACACATCAATATGAAATCCATTCTTACTAATTAGGCCAGTGTAAGTAGTTACGTATCGTAGCTAAATTTTATCTCGTAATTTTTAGCGTGAAAGTTTTATATGTCATCTATGAGAAAATTTTCATACATTGTTCCGATATAATACTTTAACTGGAATTGTATTAAGAAACGACACGAACCAATAATCTAAATTAGATTTACGATTTGATATACTAGGCTTTGTAAAATCTAATATGCGAATGAAGTCCATAATACACAGTTTATTTGTATGTGATTATATTTAAATTTACCGTTACAAAAGCTTGCTGCTCTGCCTATTTTTACGCGAAGTAATTACCATTTGTTAGAGCAGCGTAATTAGAAGAAAATAAATAAAAGGAGCTATTCGTGTGGTGACGGAGTAAGAATACAGTTCACCACCCCCTATCTTACCCGTGACTGATCGTAAGAGACGACTAAGGGATGTAAAACGCATATAACATCTATGGAAGAGAAGGAAAACTCGAAACAAAACTCTATACCAACACGTCTGATCAGCGTGGTATAGTTGGTCAATTTTCCTGCCATTGTGGAGGAGGCATCGAGCATATATGAGCTGAGATGATGATGAAATGAAAGGAGCTGCTAATCATTCTGCAAGCACACATCAATCACCTAATAGCGAATGAGTTACAGAATAAGCTCTTGAACATAGTGAATACTGAGCTTAAAGTCGTCATAACGGATGTGCGAGTGAAAAGTTTGGTAAGGTCAAGTTCAATGCCAAGTTTGGTGCGTGTTAAAAATAGTGTTGATAGCGAAAAGGCTTGGTACGCCTTATATTACTGTTTTTTTTTTTTATATTGACCATTTTTGAATTGAATTACATTTTTCTTTAAAAAATATAAGTTTCTTCATATTATTCATTGTCCGTCAGTAATTCAAAATGTCGCCTTCAACGTATACTACACTGTTAATAAATAGTATTTAAAATCATCATCATCATTCTCCTACTCTTATCCGAATTACTTGGGATCGATACAATATGTACTCTTCTTTCATAGTACATATTGTAAAAGTTATTGGCAATAGTTTTATGACCAGCCGCCTGCCAGATGTCAACCCTCCTTGGGAATGTAATTGTTGACCAAACGGCATCAGAAGTACTTGGCCCAGGTCGTTATAAGGCTCTTAGTCGTCTTTTACGATATCCACGAGCAATGTAAGGGTTGGTATTATTCGTAGTCACTACCACACAGCTCTTTGCAATGCAGTATTTGAAATAATATTTAAAATATTGCATTGCAAAATGAAATAATCAAAGTACTTTTATATCATCTTCATTATACCACAACAGTTTCTTTGCATTACATTACAAAAAGTCATAAAAAAAATTTAATATAACACGTTAAAACACTAATATACTGAATGTAATACAAAACCATGTTTTCAAATACCCGCCAAAAGTGCATCCTTTTTTATTCGGTTTAGCAGTAACATAATTTAAATAATTAATTCTTTATTTTATATAATGAAGGAGTAAGAAATAGGGGTGTCCACTTTGAAGAAACATCGATGTTTTTATCGATTCGATAAATCGAAACTGTACATCGATGCATTTCGATGTATCGGATGAAAACATCGATGTTTTGTAAACATCGAGTACTTTTTCTAAAATATATTACAAAGCTAAAGTCATATCAAAAGTGATACTTCTAAAAAAAAAAGTTCTTTTTTGTGGCATTTAGACCTATTCGAATCTCTTATAAAACTGACTTCAAAAAAAAAAAGGTCTTTTTTTATGGCATATACCTATTCCAATCCCTTATAAAACTGACTTCTAAAAAAAAGGTCTTTTTTTGTGACATTTATACCTATTCCAATCCCTTATAAAACTGTAATTTATTACATAAACTTGAGTTTTTGTGACATTAACTGGTTATCATCGATTCGATGTTTTATGAAAAAACATCGATACATCGAGTATTTCGATAGCTTTTCAAAACATCGGATCGATTCGATGTATCGTATTGTAAACATCGATGTTTTCGATGCATCGATGTATATCGAATATCCCTAGTAAGAAAACAATTCACCACATCATTGCAACAGTGGACTTCACCTTGATGGATGTTTTCTGTAATTTTATAAAAACACATTTCCGTATAATGTTACTCATCTTCACGTATGTGTGTTCTACTCTTGGCTTCAAAATTATTTTACTACAGGGAGGAACATTGGTCTAATATACCACGCTGGTTAGATGAGTTGGTATAGGGTTTCATCATTCATCATTTCAGCTCATACATGTCCCACTGTTAGGCTCGAGCCTCCTACTATAGGGTTTTATTATCTTATATTTATTATATTACATTATATATATTATAGCTGTGTGGTAGTGGCTACGAATACTACCAATCCTTATTTTGCTCGTGGATGTCGTAAAAGACGACTTAGAGCCTTATAACGCCCTGGGCCAACTCCATCTGATGACGTTTGGTCAAGTATTACATTCCCAAGGAGAGTTGACGTCTGGCAGGCGGCCGGTCATATAACTATCACGGTCATATGTACTATGAAAGAAGAGTACATATTGTATCGACCCCGAGTAATTAGGAGAAGAGTAAGAGAATGATGATGATGATTGTAGAGGCTATATATTAGATGGGCTGGTGAGTTGTATTCTTACTCCGTTACTACGACAAAAAAATATGAACTAATAGCTTTGTCATTAATTCTTGTTTAGTAGTCTTAAAAATTCGATTAGATGGATATAGATGGCCGATAGAAGGGCGGGCTCATTATCTGCCGTGCTACCCATTATCACCAATTGAGCAGGTCACTGGTGCCAATTCTCTGTTCAGATTATCCTTCCGAATATCTACTGCCACAGCTAGGCTCTATTACGATCTGAAGCATAAACTATAACAAAATTTGTATTAACAGATTTCAATCCCGCACAAAACATAGGATAAATATATGTTTAGTCATTGATCAATCATATTGCTTATGGCGGCAGACGAGCAAGCAACACCTGATGGTAAGTGTCACTGCTGCCCATGGACCTTTGTTATACCAAGGCTATAGCTAGGCCGCTGCCTACCATTAAAAATCCCCAAACCCAACCAGATGGTCTTCCGCCTCTCTCGCTCACCGAACGAAGCGCAATATAATAGCACTTTGCCATTACTCAGACGTCGATCTTCTGCGAGAGTGTGGTACTACCCCGGACGGACCGGCCCGCGGCTGTAGACAGAAAACTGTCAACAGCGTGTTCCTAAGACTAAGTAAATATGGGTCACTTCTTTTTATTGTATTATTTCTTTTTATTATATTCTTTATAATAAATAATTATAAAGTGATATTATTTTCGTATTTTGTTATATAATTATTACTACTAGTAATGAAATTAAAATATTTTTTCAGAATTTTATTTGATTTAATAACAAAAAAATAACGATTATTACGTCGAAAATATACATATTACAGAAAATAATTGACCTTCTGACCACATCCGATTAAATTATGGTAACAACCATTTGAAATGTCTTTCAAAATAGCCCAGTGATATCTTCCATTACAACAGACATTTGGAGTCACGCATGCGTGATTTCAGATGCTGTGTAAGAATTAAATAATTAAAATTAAGCGCAGTTATTATAATAAAAGAAAAGAAACAAAACATTAAATTTATTAACTGTGACTAAGAAATATATCATAACCTACGAAAAAAAAAACACCAAGCAGTCACGAGGACTGCCAACAGAAGTGAAAACTTAAACCTATGAAACAAAAAACAAATACAAAAAAATAAAAAGCGTGTCTTAGGGAGTATTTATGAGTATGACCATACAATAGCCAGCCATCAAAAAAAATATTTTGGAATGGTTAGGGAATAATTTCACACGTACCTACTGCTTTATTTATCAGCATAAAAGTACTATCATTTATGTGTGTAAATACTATATTCTCCTATAGTCCACTCTCCCTCTCCCTCCGTCTTACGAATTTCCTCTCCTACGATTTACTCACCCTCCGTCTTACGAATTTTCGATCAAGTCACGTGTCCTGACGCGAGTTTAACATTTTTTACCCAGCTTAAAAAAGGGTACAACGCCGCTAAAGAAGTTATCACTTCAAAAAAATATATGCGTGAGACGCCGTAAACTCCCTTGTACACCCGCAATATGTTTTTGTGAAGGTATATTAAAATAATACGTTCATCATCGTCATCACAGCCCATAAATGTCCCACTGTAGGGCTCGGGCCTCCACCGCAATGGGAGGGAAATTAACCTACTATACCGCGCTGGTCAGACATGTTGGTATATAATACGTTACGTCGTAGTAAATAATACGTTAATTTTAATTTATTAAAGTTATATAACTTTTCAATGGTGTTTGTTACTCATCACGTGTATTTAATTTAATTTAAAAACAATAGATAATTTTGTGTGTAGTAACGGAGTAAGAATACAATTCACTACGCCTTTTCGTACTCATGGGTAAAAGACGACTAAGGGATATTATCATTCTTCTGCTCTTATCCTAATTACTTGGGGGTCGACGCAATATGCTCTCCTTCTCCATCGTACATATTGCAAAAGTTATTGACAATAGTTTTATGACAAGACGCCTGCCTGACGTCAAACCCTTGAGAATGTAATTGTTGACCAAACGGCATCAGATGTAGTTGGCCCAGGTCGATATAAAGCTCTTACTCGTCTTTTACAACATCCACGAGCAAAGTAAGGGTTGGTAGTATTCATAGCCACACAGACGAAGGGGTATGTAGGCATATAACGTATATGCAAAAGAAGTAAAACTTAAAATAAAACCGTATATCAGTCCGCCTGACTAGCGTAGTATAGTTGGCCAGTTCCCTCCTGTATTGGGAGAGGTCCGAGCCCAGCTGTGGGACGACAGTTGAGAGGATAACATTAGAAAATTACACTTTAGTGGCATGACGAGGAAGTCGTAATTACATAATTGGCAGTATTAGATTAGTACGTCATTCTTATACAAGGCAATAATATAAAAGAGATTTTTTTTTTATTCATCTTCACAAATAACATTTAACAACTAAGTTTGTTAACAATAAATACAATTAAATTAATATGATCATGCCATCTGTGGGAGATCTGGAGTCTAAACTAAGCCTGAGCCTGTATTTTAGTACTTCAGATTACTACACGGTAAGAAATACTTTAACTAAAAACAAGCAATATAAAATAAACGTATAATGGAATTAAAATGTTAACCTACTTAAAGAACGATTGGTCTAGAAAAATACATTCTGCGGTCGTTCAAATTCTTTTTTTTTTTTCAGTGCTCTGTTAAACCAACTTTTTTTTTGGCTGGCTATGATATGGTCACACCCCGCCCGATATGTCCGGGGCGACGGACGGCGGGGTGAACGACCCAATAACCTGCCCTGCAACTTACTTCTCTACGCCATGCGGGCTAGTTATTGCAACCTGATCTTTGCTGTCAATGGCCCGTCTAGCGGGTTACCCTTTGACAATTCTTTAGAATCTTTCGGATGGCGTCACGAGAAGTTACTCTTAGCATTGAACGAGGTTAGCGTTGATATTATGACTATAACTGAAACCTGGATTACGTCGGGTGGAATCGAACACCTATAGTGTCTAACTACCGTTTGCGTCACTCGTCACGGCCGCAGTCTATCCGTGGAGGTCGGTATGATAGTATACATACGTTCGGCGACGTTTAAGATTCTAAATAATATCTAAGGCCCCGCCACTATATGGTTGAGTAAACGTGACTTAAACTGAGTCTAAACTCGCAAAGGATAATTGTGGTACCAATTACAGACAGCCATGGCTTGATGTGAATGTTTTTATTGACGCCATTACAGAGGCCTTCACTTCTTTTAACAGATATGATAAAATTATCCTTCTTGGCGATTTTAATTAAAAAATATTTAACATTAATGATATTATGATCAGATCAGATGGTTTATTTCTTTGGCCTGCCTATGGTCTGGACACACACCATTCGTTCCGTCCGGGGCGACGAAAGGACGGCGCGTGGCCCCATAATCCACCATATTCCCTCCCCATCCGCCAGGCCGGTATCCCACTGGCACCGAATCCTTAACGTCCGTGACCAGCCCGGTGGATCACTCTTTCGGTTACCATACCCCGTCGACGCCCCGGCTTGCTGTCGAGGCGTCACCCTCACGACGTCATCTTCTCTGCAGATGACGGAATATTGGCAGAACATAAATCAAACACACGTAAATCAGTGTATAGTTATATTCCCCTAGCTTTAGCGCTTCTACTGCATTATATTAGATAAAATGCCCACAAATATATATAATATAATATCCTAAAATTATATTCCACTTTGCCACGAAAACGTGGTAACAACTGACCGAAAAACGATTAAATCAGAAGCGATTTTTTGTATTAAAATAAAACAATACCCAGTAATACTCACAGTACTATCACCAGAAGGTTGTAAGCTTCCATTACCAACACTAGATAGTTTTGTCTTAAAATCCTCCGATATTATATATATGTCATACATTATAATCACAAATAAACATATGCACCAACAACGATCAACAAAAAATTATAAGTTATGAACAGGTACAATAAATATATACGCTTGATTATTTCTACTTAATAAACACTAGTTATCAACTGCTGTCCTTAACCAAGTTACCGATAATAAAATAGCGGGAAACATAGTCATTGTACACCTTGTGTTAATTACGGCAGTCGAGTTCTAATACTGTAATTGGCAGACTATATATTTTATTATGTCCATTGTCTTTTTCTCTATGGCTTAACAAGAAATTGTTTAAATGTCATACGTTAAAAAACCATTAGGAAGTTTAAATACTATTAGTTTGAATGGATATTTTATAAAATATTAGCCCTAAGTACGAGTACTAAAACGCATAGATCTTATTGTTCTTAAGTTTGTTTATTAAAAATACTCTTTTTGGATGAACGTACAAGTAACTGGTAACAATCAAATTTTATTTATTTAAAAGTAAAACTCTTATATTTGCGGGTATTCTGTAAATTGCATTATAATTGTTTCCGATTTTTTTGTTATTTTTCGAGTTTATTATTCACTGGCCCTTCACTTTAATTAAACGCACCACATATATGACTTATAATAAGAAAATATTTTAAACAAATAAAATATTTGTAAAGATAAAAGGATATGTTTTTGTAAATCAATTAATTTATTTAATGTAAATATAAACAAATTCGACTATGTTAACTCATCTGTGTATCATATGCAAATGGCGCTTTTAAAACACTTTTAAATGATAAGATTAAATAATGCAAAATAATTTTACATATAGTGTTGTCAGTAAAATACTATTTGGTTTTCCCATGTATCTGGGAGTTGATAAAAACTCACATTGTTACTTGCGATCTTGTGTTTTGTTTGTTGTATAAATTAATTGTGTTTGTAAAATGACAGGTCTCGATTGTAATGATTTCTAATGTAATGCGAGTATTACACATTTGAAATACAACTAGTTTTACGAATTCATCGCGTTTGTATTTGATGTTTAATTTCCCGACGTTTCGAACACTTAACAGAGTTCATGGTCACGGGAGGATTGTCTTCCCGTCCGAAACGTCGATGTCTGACCATTGTGGTCTGACCGCATCACGTCTAACCCTCCGGGGCGATACAAAGGCGGCGTAATGTCTAACAACCATTTTTATTTTCTCTGCATATTAATTAACAAAGCCAAGTCTTAGACTTCAGTAACCCATCTAGCAGGCTCTCCACTTGCTTATCTACCACCGTTAACATCAAGGCAACATAACACTGCAATATCGCTGCAGTGCTTTATTACCGCAACAACGTTAATTTAATGTGGATGTCGTAAAATCCGGCTGAGGTACCACAGAAGAATGCTTAACGGGACTTATAATTTTAAATGCGTTCGCTAATCTGCTTGCTAAGCACGGTGATTTTACCCTATTCCTCCCTTCGTGGACATACTCGTATGTCCAACAAGAACGTCAACAGGCCGATAGTTGGATAAATGGGTGGATCTAATAAGAAGATTAAACATATACATGCAATTCTAATTCAGTTAAAATTGTGTACAAAAAAGTGTGTATCAGCTCCGACGCACGACTGGAGTTTACTCCTTAAGTACGATTATCAAAACAGGCGCAAAAAAGCTCATTTGACTAAAAATAATATATATATTTTTATTTACATTTAATAAAAGTGTTCAGTGAAGTATTATCTCACGTCAGAAAGTGAAAGGTGCGCAGAATAGGTTGCGCACCAAAAACGTAACGAGGTCATTCGATCACTAGATTTTACTCCTCAAATTTTACTCATACCGGGCGCCTTATATGAAAATCGATTCTTAAGGATTTAAGTTCAAAAAAGAACTAAAATTTTTAGGTGAATTGGTTTTAGTAATGGCAACATCGACATAATATTAGTCCGTTCTAAAACGGTATCAGCACCTTAATAGATATCAAAAAATTCAAATATGAGATAATCATAAACACATATATGAGGGGGGCATAGTGCGGAGCGTGCTCGTTCGCGTCCCCTGCCAGTCTAATTAGACTGCTAATCCGGCTCGATATGCGTACCGCAATGCGGGTTAGGGCGTCCCCCGGAGGCGACGCGTACCGACCCGCCCCCGTCGGTACGAACATCGGCAGTTGCGGCGATTGGGGCCGCCACCCATCACGCCTTGCCCAGTTAGGCGAGTCGAGGAGAGCAGAGTGCCGGGTGGGCACGTGGAATGTAAGAGGTTGTGTGGAAGGTAAGTTGCACGAGCTGATATCCGTCATGGCGGACAAACAGCTAGACGTGCTCTGTGTAACAGAGACCAAGCGAAGGGGCAGCGACGCCTGCGATCTTCCTGGTGGCGGGATGGCTCTGTGGTCTGGTGTACCACAGAGCGATCGAGCCAGCATGGGGGTAGGAGTGCTGTTGTCCTCTCGCTTGGCCTCAGGTGTGAAGGATTACGGAATGTATGATCCCAGACTTCTCTGGGTCCGTATAAAACTAGGTGTCACCAAGGTATTCATGGTTGTAGCATATGCTCCCGTAGGATCCTCGGTGGTATCAGACCTAGAGAAGTTTTGGGACAATGTTAGGGAAGTTCTGGATATGGCAGAAACCAGTGAACGCGTGATGGTATGCGGAGATTTGAACGGATGGGTGGGAACCAAACGTCCCGACTATGAGGACGTACTTGGTCCATTTGGTGATAAGAGAGTGAACGACGCAGGTAGGCTCATAGCGGATGTATGCATGGAGAGAAACCTTATTGTGTCAAACACATTTTTCCAACATAAGGACATCCATATGTATACATGGAGAAGGAATGAACAGAAAAGCATAATAGATTTAATTTTGGTAGACAGTCGCCTCCGAAGCAAAATATTGGACGCAAGAGCCTACAGGGGCCCCACAGTCGATACGGACCACTATCTCGTTATTGCGAGATTTAGTGGTCTGTTCAGAAAGTGGAGGCACTGGCAAGAGCGTGTCCACTTCGGAGGGCTTGAAAGAATAAAGGTTGAAAGGTTGCAAGAAGAGTGTGTAAGAGAAAAGTATGCAGAGGGTGTCCGAGAACGGCTGACGATGGCAAGCCAACCGCAATCGGACATTGAAGAATGCTGGAGAGTATTGAAAGAGAGTATGGTAGATACAGCGAAAGAAGTATGTGGAAGTTCAAAGAAGCATAGAAAAACAAATGGTGATGCATGGTGGGATGCGGAAGTGGCAGCTTCCGTAGAGCAAAAGAAGAAAGCGTGGCTGGACTATGTCTCTTCTTTGAATCTGAATGACATTATGACTGAACAGAAGAAAGAAATATATCGGCAATGTAAGAATGACACCAAGGCCTTAGTGAAAGAGAAACGTGATAGAGCAAGTATGAGTGCAGAAGATGGGCTGACTAAATACTTCGAGGGTAACACCAAACTCTTTTGGAGGGAGGTGAAGAAGTCTCGGGGTGGTTGGTCAGCCTTCAGAATGAATAAAATAAAGTCTAAAGGTGGAGACATTCTTACACAAACACAAGACGTGTTAAGCCGATGGAGTGAATATTTTGGCGATATGTATGCGGATGCTACGGTTGGCGCCGGTGTTGGATGTGGTTTAGTAGATCAACATTCGACAACGGCGTCCTCCGATGGCATCAGTATGGATGAAGTTGAATGGGCGATAAGAAGTTTGAAAAATGGTAAGGCAACGGGCATTGATATGGTGTCTGCCGAGATGATCAAGCTTGGTGGCTCTTGTGTCTGGGAGGCGTTCCTGTTGCTCCTCAATTTATGTTGGAGCTCGGGAATGGTTTCCAGGGACTGGAATAGCGCAGTCATCGTGCCTTTGTTTAAAAACAAGGGTTCACGTTATGACTGCGCAAATTACAGAGCCATAAGCTTGACCAGTTTGGCAGCAAAAGTGCATGGTAAAATTATTGAAAGGAGAATGAGGATGGTGTCCGATGGTTTACTGTGTGAGACACAAGGAGGTTTCAGGAGTGGAAGGGGATGTATGGATCAAGTGTTCTCTCTGCGCAACATTGTGGAGAAGCATCTGGCTCTAGGTCAGAGGGTTTTCTGCAGTTTTGTGGATCTGGAGAGAGCATTTGACACAGTTGTACGAAAGGAACTTTGGGACATTTTACCGGAGTATGGTATTAGCGGTAAACTGCTACAGGCTGTGCAGTCCAGTTACATGGGCTGTAGAGCCTGTGTGCGGCTGGATGATGGAATGTCGCCTTGCTTTGACGCCAATATCGGCGTTAAGCAGGGGTGCGTTCTGTCAGCCAGGCTGTTTATCATATATCTGGATAAATGTCTCCAAAGGTTGAACGATATGAATGTGGGAGTCCAGATGGGCGACTCAGTGGTCACTGCTCTGCTTTATGCAGATGATGCAGTCCTGCTGGCACAGTCAGCGACTGACCTGCAGACCCTAGTCGACACAATGACAGAAGATTGTAAGAAAAGGGGTCTATGCGTGAATGTGAGCAAAACCAAAATAATGGTCTTTGAAAGAGATAAAACCAGAACAGATGTAAGAGTAACAATAGGTAATGATGTACTAGAGCAAGTGGATGAATTTGTATATCTTGGATGTGAATTTAGCCGAGATGGAAGGTACACCACTGATATAGAGCGAAGAGTGAATGCGGAAAATAGAGTGAACGGGGCGTTGGGGCAACTTCTCGGCAGCCACCACCTCAGCCAGAAGGCACGTGTAGCAATACATAACGCAGTGCTTGTCCCAACATTACTGTATGGAAGCGAGAGTTGGGTATGCAGAAAAGAGTATGATAGTAAAATTAATGCGGTCGAAATGCGATCTCTGCGGAAAATCTGTGGAGTTAGGCTGACCGACCGCATTCGTAACGACGACGTAAGAGAGCGAGTAGGTATGAAAGAGAGTATTGGTGTAAAGATGCGAAAGGGAATGCTCCGATGGTTCCGACATGTGGAAAGAATGCCGAACGAACGCCTGGTTAAGAAGATATACATTGCGAAAGTTGAAGGATGTAGGTGCCGAGGGAGACCGAGACTAACCTACCTAGACCAGATCGGTCATGTACTGAAGGAAGGTGGAGTCAAGAGTCTCCGAAACCGGCGAGCGTGTATGAAGAGAATTATGAATGTTGAGGAAGTGAGTGAAGTATGCAGAGATAGAGTTCTCTGGCACTCTGTTCTCTATGCCTACCCTGCAAGGGATATGGCGTGATGATATGTATGTATGTATGCATAAACACAAATCTTAAATATCTCACGTTTATTATAGGCGACTACTAATATGAACTATAAATTAGCGGAAATGTATCTAGCACAACTACAAAAGCTATTACTTACAAGAAATCAAGTCAAGACTGTATATATATTACGGCACTGATCATATAATTTAACGGACTTTGGCAGAATGATGGCGCACTTAATTTTTTTTTTTTTTATGAGGTGGGATATGGACGTCGCATCCCGCCAAATCGGTCCGGGGCGACGGAATAGGCGGCGGCGCGTAACCCCATTAACCCACCCTGCAAGCACCTCTTCTTCGCCGTGCGAACGGGCCACCGGTAAACGATCTTTATCTTCGGTGGATCCTTTACCACTCTGCGGTAAAGAAATAATGCTTGTATTACAGGGGACTTCACAAACATATAATTAACTCAGAAAAATTACACCCAGAATTAGAACAGTTTATGGATCGCACAAAGTATTGTTCTTAGTAGGAATCGCACGGCACTGGCATGGAAGAACGATATCTTAACCACTACGCCACCTGTGCAGTCTTTTCAGCTAATATAATAAATAATCTTTAAGCTAATATAGCCAAGCCAAACCTTGGCGAAAGGTCAGATTAAGAGTACGCGTAACCGTAGAGTATGCATGAAAACTATGATGAATGTGAATGAAGCGGTAGAGGTATGTCAGAATTGTGGTTTGTGGCAATCCGTAGTCCCTGGCTGTTCGTCTGGGAAACAGGCATAAAGCTATGTATGTATGTAATACAGCCATTAAGGGAAGAAGTCAAGTGAAATTTTAAATAACAGAAGAAAACTTAATTAATGAATATTAAATTTAAAAAGTGTTTTTGAAGTATATAAAGTACCCGTAAGTAAAATATGTTTAAAATGTCTTTAACACCAAACTACGTCTTATTTTAAATGAGAATAATTTCGTCAGCAAGATGTTGCCGCTGTAAACCATTAGAATTATGCGATCTTTATTTAACGAACACTATAATTCGGTATAAAACCCAGGCGTAGAATTCTTTAGACTTATTGATATATATATTCTTTAGACTTATATATATATATATATATATATATATATATATATATATATATATATATATATATATATATATATATATATATATATATATATATATATATCTATACATATAATAAAAATGTAACGGATCGCTGTCTGTACATGGAAGATATATGAGAAAAAATATTACTGGGACCTTTATCAACACTAACAGAACCCAAAACAATGATTTTTTTTTTTTTTTGTCTGTTTATCTGTTTGTCGGTTTGTCTGTGTGTTTGTCCACGCTAATCTCAGAAACGGCTTATTTATTTATTTATACTTTATTGCACACCTAGGTTAATACATTTATAATAACAATTCTAAGCGGAGATAGTACAATGGGCGGCCTTATCGCTAAAAGCGATTTCTGCCAGGCAACCTTTGGATGGAAACATGTAAGGAAAGAGCGGTAGTTGTAGGTGTACTGCTTAACTATGAATAAAATATATAAATAAACATATACATACACACATATACATATCTATATACACATACACATATATAAATATATATAAAATAAATATTATAACGCGGTTGATAACTTAATAAATGTGAAGCTTAGTAAAGTAATAATATAAATCTAGGTTATATAATAAAGTAGATAGCAAATACTAACTGATCAATTTTAGATAATGATTTTTAAGTTTTACTTTAAATGTGGCCAGGGTCTTAGAGCGTTTTATATCTAGCGGAAGTTCATTCCACAGATGTACCGCCGTGATTGTGAACGATTTCTCAGAAAATGATGTAAAATGCAGTGGCATTTTCAGTTTCATGTTATCTGATGACCTTAAATTCCTATTATGCGTATCATGCAGATATTCAAAGCGAGCTTTAAGATAGGAATGAGTTGAAGAAGTAAATAATACAGTGTATAATAGAGAGAGAATGTGAGTGTTCCGACGAAGACGTATAGGTAACCATTTGAGCTGGTGCCGAAACTGTGAAACATGGTCATATTTGCGTAATCCAAATATGAATCTTATTGCAAGATTTTGGAGACGCTCAAGCTTGTCTAGTTGATATTCAGCAAGATCTAAGTAGCTAACATCAGCGTAGTCTAAAATGGGTAATAATAGACAATTAGCAAGCGTAATTTTAGTGGCAGTGGCTTATCCGATTTAGACGCGGTTTTCACTAATATATTATGGTAAGCTTCACTTAACATTTAGGCTTTATTTTATGTAAATTGGTTTATAAATAAAAAGCTATGTCAATTTAAAAAATGTTCGGAGCAAAAAAAATCTTTATCGATTCTTTTCAAATTACGTACAAATTATCTTCAGTAAAAATAAATAAACACGTGTTTCAGCATTTGTTGATTTTCACCCTCTGGGGGTGTAAATTAGGCCTGCAAAGTGGGTTGGACGACTAATTAAATCATTAGCGCCAAGCCGATATTATTGAAGCTGGCAACTTGAAATATTGACAGTGGTTTCTTTATATGACGTAGAGATTTACTAAGAAAGGATTTTACGAAATTATACCCCTAAGGAGGTGTAGCAGAGTGGCAAAGTTTGTATGGAGAGAAAAAATCTTCATTGATTCTTTTCAAATTACGAGTCGAATCAATTATTCTAGGGTAATATCCAGCATTTGTCAATTTTCACCCTCTGGTTGTGTAAATTAGGCCTGTGAAACGGGTGGATCGACTCATTACCGCCAAGCCAAAATTATTAAAGCTAGAAACATTAAATTTTGAAGCACGTTTTATATTTATGACATAGAGATTCAATATGAAAGGATTTTATGAATTCCGCCCCTAAGGGGGTGTAACAAAGCGGCAAAGTGTGTATGGGGAGAAAATTTGCTCCTGCCGAAGCCGGGACGGTCTCCAGAATCGGCCTCGGCCTACAGGCCCATCGTGCTGCTCGACGATGCGGGCAAGCTATTGGAGAGGGTGCTGGCTGCCCGCATCGAGCGGCACCTCGTCGGCACGGGGCCCGATCTGTCGGATGCCCAGTTTGGGTTTAGGAGGGGTCGTTCGACGATCGTGGCTCTGTTGCGCCTGACGGACGTGGCGACTGAGGCCGTCACCGGCGGGGGAGTGCTGTTGGTGGTGTCCCTGGACATCGCCAACGCATTCAATAGTCTGCCATTTAGCTGCGTCAGGGAGGCGCTCCGATATCACGGAGTGCCAGTTTACCTGAGGCGGCTAGTGGCAGACTATTTGGAGGGGCGCAGCGTCCTCTACACCAACCGAGTAGGGGACGTTGTGCGAACGCCCATGACGTGCGGTGTTCCGCAGGGGTCGGTCCTCGGACCCACCCTGTGGAACATCGGCTACGACTGGGCGTTGAGGGGGAGCCTCCCGCCCGAGCTGGGTGTGATATGTTACGCCGACGACACGCTCGTCACAGCCCGTGGTGGGACGCTGGAGGAGGCGGCAAGCCTGGCGACTCTCGGCACCGAGGAGATCGTCAGGCGGATCGGGGCGCTGGGGTTGAGGGTGGCCCTGGACAAGACGGAGGCCCTCTTGTTCCATGGGCCCCGCATGGGCCCTCCCATCGGCGTCTCGATCACCGTCAATTCGGTTGATATCAGCATCCGGGCCCATATGAGGTATTTGGGCCTGGTGCTCGACGGGCGATGGTGGTTCCGGGAGCATTTCCGCAGACTCGCTCCACGGCTCGTCGGCGCGGCGTCCACCCTATCATGGCTTATGCCGAATGTGGGCGGACCGAGCGCTACCTGCCGACAGCTGTACGCAGGGGTCATCCGGTCGATGGCCCTGTACGGCGCACCGGTGTGGGCGGGATCCCTGACCGTCCGACTCAGGGCTCTTCTGTGGCGACCACAGAGGGCCATGGCGGTCAGGGCCATACGCGGGTACCGCACGGTGTCGACGGAGGCAGCGTGTCTGTTGGCCGGGACCCCTCCATGGGACCTGGAAGCGGAAATGCTCGCCGGTTTGTATCGGCGGATGTTGGGGGTGCGAGCGGAGGGCGGTGTGGTCTCGTTGAGGGACCACACCGCCTGGCGCGTCGACGCCCGCCGCGACGTCATTGCCCGTTGGGCAGTCCGGCTGGAGAGGCCTCGGTTCGGTGTGCGGACCGTGGAGGCCTTCCGGCCGGTGCTGATGCAGTGGCTAAAACGGCGGCACGGGGTGCTCTCCTTCCGACTGGTGCAGGTTTTAACGGGGCATGGATGCTTCGCCAAATACCTGCACACGGTCGTAAGGAGGGAGAGTACACCGTCCTGCCACCACTGCGATTGCGACAAGGACACGGCGCAGCATACGCTCGAGGTTTGTGCCGCTTGGGCAGAGCAGCGTCGTGAACTCGTCACAATCATCGGTGCTGACCTGACGCTGCCGACCATCGCCAGGGCGATGCTCGACAGCGTCAGGAACTGGGACGCGGTCGCATCCTTCTGCGAGGCAGTAGTCTCGCGGAAGGAGGCGGCGGAGCGCGTGCGCGAGGAGCGTCTCCTCGACGACGCGAGCCGCTGCCGGCGACTGGGCCGGCGCAGGCGCGATTACCTGCGCCTGATGCCGCCCTAGCCGAGGCCGCGGGTGACTGGATCGGGGAATTAGTCCGTCACCCGCCGAGAGGCCGACCTCGTGAGGAAAGACCGACATCCTACCCGTGGGGGGGACGTCGGTCGAGGAGAGCGTACTCCTCAGGGGTATTCCGTCGGGCCAACCACTGACGTCAAGTCACTCTGCTCCGGTGGTTGGCCCAACGACGAAGGCGACGTCACGGGTGGGTTACGGGTGTGCGTGCTTACGCCCCTCTTTCACCCCGGACGGAGTGGTGCGAGGAGTGTGCCGACCGTAACCCGCCCCCAAAAAAAAAAAAAAATGGGGTGAAAATTTCTTTATCGATTCTTTTCAAATTACGTACAAATATTCCTCGATAAAAATAAATAAACACGTGTTTTTCTCTCCCTCTCCATCAACACCGTACCAGTGCCGTTGTGGCGGCCAGTTCTGGCGTGACAGCTCACACGATACACATAGTAGACGGCAATAGGTTCTTGCCTAATGGTTTAAGATGCAAGTTAAGTTTAACTTCAAAAATCTTCACTCTATAACTCAAATAATAAATCATATCTAACGAGGTCGCAACTCTGCTGGTGAAACAAAACAGTCAATTAAAGGGTGGCAAAAATTATATTTTATCCCATGGTCATACCTTAAATAGTATATTAATGGCAATATAATTTGTAGAATGAATAGAACTTTGAACCACCTTTTTCTTTAGTGACCGGCTATGGTATATGGACACACGCGCTCCGTACACGTACATCTACGTTATGCGGGCGGGCCACCGCAACCGGGTGTCGTCTCGAGTCGAAGCCCTCATGCAGTGAACCTCAATACAGGTACTTACGCTTGCACCGCCCAAAGCACCGACGGTACAGTGTTCAGCCACTTCTAGGTTGACCTAGAATATTTTCTCTTGGACCCACCCTATTGCCTAATGCCGTTAGACAACTAACTCGCAGAAGGCGGCGACTGCATCCCAGTTTCTGACGCTGTTGATTATCGTCCTAGCGACAACCTTTAACACCTTGCATTGGTTTTTCTATTTAACTCTGTCAGAGATGACTTCTGGGTGGACGAAGTCACGGGCAAAAGCATATATATATATATATATATATATATATGTGTCGCACTATTGGGCTCGGGCCTAATTCGTAATGGAATGGAAATTGACCTACTATACTACGATGGTCAGAAGTGTTGGTATAGGGTTTTGTTTCGAGTTTTCCTTCTCTTGTATAGATGTTATATGCGTTTTATAACCCTTAGTCGTCTCTTAAAATCAACCACGGTAAGATAGGGTGTGGTGAACTGTATTCTTACTCTGTCACCACACGGATAGGGCAAAAAAGCGCCTGTATATTTGCATATCTTTATTTATTTGTACGCATTGCAAAAAAAGCGTCAGTAGGCGCTTCTATATATTCAATTGCATCGTTAATGGAAAAAATCTAACATCATCAGCTCATAATTTCGGCTTGAGCCCCATTCACAAGGATGGGAACTGATCTACTACACCACGCTGGTTACACAGATTGATATAGGGTTTAACTTCGAGTTTTCCTCCTCTTGCATATTGCCCTAAGTTATATTTATTGAAAACCACGGACAATGTGTAGGGTGATGATATATACTCTCACTCCGTCACTATACGGAAAGCAAAACATTAAATTTCATATTGAGATAAGAGAACTGATATTGATGCCAAGAATTAATGAACATTTAAAGAATTAATTTTATTTTTTAACAATTATATATTTTACAATATTTGAGTCGAAGGGCGTTCTTCAGAAATCTTAAATAATATGAAACAAGTAGCGTTTTATATCTTAACTCAATTGGAGAGCGAGCAGTGAATCCAAACGATCAAATTGCAACTTATTATTTTTTATTCTGTGCAATTGTTTGTTTTTTAAAGCTTGTCCATTCCTCTTATAGTAGTTGTAGTCGTAGAAGGAGTTTAGTCACAAATAAATACACTACACAAATACACTACATAGAAGAAATATATAAATAAAGCTGAACCTTATTCTTACTTTTGATATGTTAAAATTATGACTAATAGGCAATTTTACATTGTCTCTATCATTCATTCTCCTACTCTTATCCCAATTACTTGGGGTCGATACAATATGTACTCTTCTTTTATAGTACATAGCTGACCCGGCGAACTTCGTACCGCCTAACAGTCAATGAATGTCGTGTTACCTTTTAGCTGAACTAATTTAGGCTTTGATGAACGTAATAGAATGATACAAAATAATATTAATATAGATAGAAACATAAAAGTATTTTATTATGATGAATGATGATGAAAACATACAGAATGAGAATAAAAATTAAAAAATAATAATAATTAAGTAATTCAAACTCATGTCAGAAAAAAATGATTGAAAACTATGTTGTGCAGATTGGAATACACTCGGATTAATTCATTAATGTGATTTTCATTCAAGCACGTTGTGGTAAACGACATTCTTTGTTTTTTTGGTCAGGCGCAAGAACAAATAAAGCGGATGGTTTGCCGACACGTGAGCATGCCACGTACAATTGACCATCAGAAAAACATGCATTTTCTAGATTGAGGCCACAAATAGTCAAGGATTGGCCCTGTGATTTGTTGGTCGTCATGGCGAAGGCAAGACGAATCGGGAATTGATTACATAGCTGAGCTAGCTGACCCGGCGAACTTCGTACCGCCTAACAGTCAATGTATGTCGTGTTACCTTTTAGCTGAACTAATTTAGGCTTTGATGAACGTAATACAATGATACAAAATAATATTAATATAGATAGAAACATAAAAGTATTTTATTATGATGAATGATGATGAAAACATACAGAATGAGAATAAAAATTAAAAAATAATAATAATTAAGTAATTCAAACTCATGTCAGAAAAAAATGATTGAAAACTATGTTTTGCAGATTGGAATACATGTGAAATGTAAATTAAACTAATGCTAAATAATGTGCGTTCATGTGTTCCAGCTGGTCTTTTATCTGCTCTGATCACAACTTTATAGTCATCACTTGGCATGCGCTCTAAAGCAATCGTGAACAGCCTGATCAATGCATGATGTTCATGAAGCATTTGCTGCAGATCTTGGAGAATTGCTCTTTTCGTAGCTCTGTTGATCCCTTGACGCCGGTCAAGTTGTTCTTCCATATTGCCCATGAAGTATATTTCCAATAATTTATGCTGTGCATCTTTTATAATTTGCAATGATCCAATGCTATGACAAATCTTGCCTTGAATCTGTAAAGTCAAAGCCATAGTTATAGTTAGATTTACAAACACTTTTTTTACAAAGACTTTTTTTTTTTCAAATAATAACATCCCATTTTTATTTCGCAGACAAATACAGAAATCTAACAAACTACATTCCAGATTTTTTTTACAATCATAGAAAATATAGTTTTTAACGTAAATTACCTTAAATGTCGGATTATATCCGTGTTCTTCGATAATTTCCGCCCCAAATGAAGTCATTTGGAAACAGACATTGTATTTTTCAGTGTTCGCTAGAAAATGTCGTGATTCTAGTGTTTCGCCATAAAGCAGGGAGCACAATGGCTCTGGTAGCGGGACCAATAATGGCAATTTCACTTTACCACTAAGGCAACACAAACCAGGCGTTTCACCAGCAAAATCCAATGCTCCAGAATGCTGGCAAACAACGTCCATTGGACCAATGCAAACTAAACGATGCAAGCTGTAGTCGATGGTGCAATCATATAGAAACGCTGCTCGATTCAAATCAATACTTGAACCATTTCTTCTTGCACTTCGAAGATTATTCCTCTATTCATCTGTACGATAAGCTCGACGATTTCTCGTTTCTAACCTAGCCGTTTCACGGGCTACCTCTCTTTGCTCTTGTGTTTGAGAAGCACGAATTAAGGCCCTTCTTTGCTCCATACTAACGCGGCGCTCTTCTCGTGCAATTTCTCGTTCTTCATCAGATAATTAACTCGCGATATTCCGTTGCCTAATTGCATTACGGCTCCACTCGGAATGATTAGATCTTCTAGGACGCGGCATTGTTATTAATATTAATACTGAATGTGCACTCGCATAAAACCACAAAAAACCACTTTCGAGACATAGACAATAGCTCAAAGAGTATATAACCACTACATATGAATAGCTTATCAAGAAAAATCATAGACAACCTATAAAAGGACATTTACACTTTTGTTAACCTGTACAATAAATCTTAGGTATTATTTTCGGAATGTGCGTTCATGTGTTCCAGCTGGTCTTTTATCTGCTCTGATCACAACTTTATAGTCATCACTTGGCATGCGCTCTAAAGCAGTCTTGAACAGCCTGACCAATGCATGATGTGCATGAAGCATTTGCTGCAGATCTTGGAGAATTGGTCTTTTCGTAGCTGTGTTGAGCCCTTGACGCCGGTCAAGTTGTTCTTCCATATTGCCCATGAATTATATTTGCAAGAATTTATGCTGTGCATCTTCTATAGGTTGCAATGATCCAATGCGATGGCAAATCTGGCCTTGAATCTGTAACGTCAAAGCCATAGTTATAGTTAGATTTACAAACACTTTTTTTACAAACACTTTTTTTTTTCAAATAATAACATGCCATTTTTATTTCAGAGACAAATACAGAAATCTAACAAACTACATTCCAGATTTTTTTTACAAACATAGAAAATATAGTTTTTAACGTAAATTACCTTAAATGTCTGATTATATCCGTGTTCTTCGATAATTTCCGCCCCAAATGAAGTCATTTGGAAACAGACATTGTATTTTTGACTGTTCGCTAGAAAATGTCGTGATTCTAGTGTTTCGCCATAAAGTAGGGAGCACAATGGCTCTAGTGGCGGGACCAATAATGGCAACAATGCATGTTTTTCTCATGGTCAATTGTACGTGGCATGCTCACGTGTTGGCAAACCATCCGCTTTATTTGTTCTTGTGCCTGACCAAAAAACAAAGAATGTCGTTTACCACAACGTGCTTGAATTAAAATCCCATTAATGAATTAATCCGAGTGTATTCCAATCTGCACAACATAGTTTTCAATCATTTTTTTCTGACATGAGTTTGAATTACGAATTTTAGCCAACCTTAAGTTTTAAATTGTGCGGTGGTAAACCAGGCACATCCAAGGAGTTTAAAAATTCACTTGGATAGTTAGTGGCTTCTTCTTCGTTTGTTATAAAGTCGATAGATTTGAATGAATACAGAGTACCTACGATTTGATTTTGAATTAAAAAATTGAGGTCGTCTGCATCTTTATTTTTAGCGGCCAAAATTGGTCGCTCACTTAACTATTTAGTATTTTTGTGGTTAGCAATGATATCCGGGAATACTTTGTTGATAAGCTCGTCTTTTGATGATACAAAATTACAAACATTCTGACGAAATGAAATCAAACCGCTCGATTTGTCGACAGGAACACGGCCATTACCGATAGTCAGCAATTGCTTCGAGAAATCATCAGCAGATAGATCGTTCAACAATGCAACTCTCATATTTACAGACAGTTGAAGTTTCTTTACATATCGCCACAGATTTGATGCTTTGAGGCAAGCGTTTATTTCATCGGCAGCAGTAGATCTTGGAATGACTGGTACTGTTTCTCGGCAATCGCCAGATAATAAAATCATTGCACCACCAAAACATCTCGACTCATTGCGCAGATCTTTTAATGTTCGGTCTAGTGCTTCCAATGCGCGTTTGTGCGCCATTGTGCATTCGTCCCATATGATGATTTTTGATGCTACTAAAACTTTGGCCATTGCGGAGTGTTTCGAAATATTACATTTCGGTTGTTCAGTAGTTTGAAGGTTTAATGACAATTTTAAAGCTGAGTGAGCCGTACGGCATCCGTCTAACAATGTGGCCGCTATTCCAGAAGAAGCAATTGCTACCCCAATTTCTGATCTCGCACGTACAGTGGCCAAAATCAATGACATGAGGAATGTCTTCCCAGTTCCACCCGGTGCATCCAAAAAAATAAGCCGCCATTGCCATCATCAATTGCTTTAATCAGTGTATCATAGACTTCCCTCTGCTTAGGATTCAACAGAGGTACATTCGTTTGGACTGATTGGATTAGTTCATGTGGATCATATTCACGTTCACGTTCCAATACGCGGCATTATTATTAATATTAATACTGAATGTCCACTCGCATAAAACCACAAAAAACCACTTTCGAGACATAGACAATAGCTCAAAGAGTATATAACCACAGACAAACTATACAAGTTATAGTTAGATTACAAACACTTTGTTTAAAAAAACATTTTTTTTTTTCAAATAATAACATGCCATTTTTATTTCAGAGACAAATACAGAAATCTAACAAAATACATTCCAGATTTTTTTACAATCATAGAAAATATAGTTTTTAACGTAAATTACCTTAAATGTCGGATTATATCCGTGTTCTTCGATAATTTCCGCCCCAAATAAAGTCATTTGGAAACAGACATTGTATTTTTGAGTGTTCGCTAGAAAATGTCGTGATTCTAGTGTTTCGCCATAAAGCAGGGAGCACAATGGCTCTCGTGGCGGGACCAATAATGGCAATTTCACTTTACCACTAAGGCAGCACAAACCAGGCGTTTCACCAGCAAACTTCAATGCTCCACAATGCTGGCAAACAACGTCCATTGGACCAATGCAAACTAAACGATGCAAGCTGTAGTCGATGGTGCAATCATATAGAAACACTGCTCGATTCAAATCAATACTTGAATCATTTCTTCTTGCACTTCGAAGATTATTCCTCTGTTCATCTGTACGATAAGCTCGACGATTTCTCGTTTCTAACCTAGCCGTTTCATGGGCTACCTATCTTTGCTTTTGTGTTTGAGAAGCACGAATTAAGGCCCTTCTTTGCTCCATTCTACCGCCGCGCTCTTCTCGTGCAATTTCTCGTTCTTCATCAGATAATTGACTCGCGATATTCCGTTGCCTAATTGCATTACGGCTCCACTCGGAATGATTAGATCTTCTAGGACGCGGCATTGTTATTAATAATAATACTGAATGTGCACTCGCATAAAACCACAAAAAACCACTTTCGAGACATAGACAATAGCTCAAAGAGTATATAACCACTACATATGAATAGCTTATCATGAAAAATCATAGACAACCTATAAAAAGACATTTACACTTTTGTTAACCTGTACAATATATCTTAGATATTATTTTCGGAAATTAAAAATTAAATAATTAATAAATAATTTACACAAATTAATGTCCAAAACAAACAAATATAACAGTACCTGAACTTTCGAGACATTTTACAAAAAATAAATTTCTGAACGCACACATAGTTGTTACAGTATTTGACAGGATTGGACAACAAATGTTTGACATGAAATATAAATATTAATCTTAAATTTAAAATGGATTGGGATGATAATGATGTTGACAATAAAAGACTTGGCTTCGGCCTACTACTCTTTCACGAAGCAAATTTTATTTACGACGTGAAGAACACCAAATACAATAAAATTCTGCTATTTATGACTGAAGCTCTTCAATAAAGATGTGAAGATGTGGAGTCTTGGCTTGAGTTTATTCAAGACGTTTAATATGAAGAACTGAAACTTATATGAAGCTATTATTGAAGATGTGGAGCTTTGGCTTGACTGTTCAAGCCGACTAATATAGAAAGAAAATTAAATAAGACATGTGTATGGCTGTATGGGCTGTGAGCCCTTTGCCTGTCCGAATGGACAAAAGAACCAAAAAAATTGACATTAATTAAACAAATCAGCATTTATTGAAATGATTAAGTATTCATTAGGGTTAGAGACTCTTCACTGTGTGAATGTGGCTTAGATGATGGAACACCAGAACATATCTTCTTTAGTTGCCCAAGAACATCATCCTCTCTCTACGACTTACTCCCTCCCTCTATCCCTCTCCCTTCAGATTTCAAATCTCTTCTTTCCCGAGTTGATTCCTCATTCATATATATTTTGGGTGAATTTATTAATTCTACTAACATAAAACTGTGATTGTCTTAACTAATCTACTAATACGAATATATATATTGTGTGTTTCTTTTGTTCAAGGTAAATCAACAGACGTCAGATACTGTAATCTTTTTAAATTTATATACTATTTACTTTCACAAAGCCAACTTGTAATTTTAAACATACTAAGCTCTTGACACATTTCAACCTGGAGCAAAGTCACCTCAAGAGTACATGGTCATTGGCGGAGTTAGCAGGATCGCCATTAACAAACAACTGAACTGAACTGAACTGAAGTATTCATTACACATATCGAGTTTTCATTGTTTTTAAGATGTATTATGCTATTCGGGGCGGAGACAAATCCAACGAATCAATAACCATGAATATTGGTTCAGCAGATCTCGAGTTATAATTGTTGTAACAAACCCGTCTTTGTTTTATATATATAAATAATAGATATTGTAGAAAATATTGGCAATAGTTTTATGACCGGCCGCCTGCCAGACGTCAACCTTCCTTAGTAATGTAATTGTTGACCAAACGGCATCAGATGGAGTAGGCCCAGCTCGTATAAGGCTCTTAGTCGTCTTTTACGACATCCACGAGCAAAGTAAGGGTTCTTAGTATTCGTAGCCGCTACCACACAGCAATTTTACATTGTCTCCAAAGGAAATAAAGAAGAACATTAAATTATATTTTAGATTACGAAAAAAGATCCATTATATAATTTTAATATGTATAGCAATGGTAAAACGATCAATAGCTGAGTATTTGGGCTCTGTCAATCTCTTGCAACTATAAAATGAGTTATGTATCATTTTCTTAGTTTTCGTCTTTACACGCAATAGAGGTAGGTAAGTACACAAAATTGCATCGCACCCCTATCCCTACACTGACAGAAAAAGAATTCACTATTCCTTCCCTACCACGGATGTCAAAAAGAGAACTGATGGGACTTTTGGCGGGAATCTAAAACGTCATGTGGTGCTCTTGTATTATATTCGATATCTTAGTGTTTTAACGTGTTATATTAGATAATTTTTATGGTATTTTATGTAATATGATGTGACAGAACAGCTGGGATGTAGTGAATATCATATAAAAGTGCTTTACAACGTTTTCGTTTTCCATCAAAATTCCTACAACATACCATTAACAGTGTCACCATAGCACTGTTGATGGCGACAATTCGACTGACTGACAGACAATGACTAACCTGAAGAGATTAAGAACGTGAAGATAATTATAACTCGACACTGGCAAAAATGGCTCGTATAAGTAGCTGATTGCCAATACATAAAAAGAAGAAGAAGAAGAAGAGAACTGATGGGGTTTTTTTGGCGGGAATCTAAAACGTCATGTGGTGCTCTTGTATTATATTCGTTATCTTAGTGTTTTAACGTGTTATATTAGATAATTTTGATGGCATTTTATGTAATGTGATGTGACGGAACTGCTAAGATGTAGTGAATATCATACAAAAGTGCTTTACAACGTTTTCGTTTTTTCATCAAAATTCTCACAAGATACCATTAACAGTGTGGCCATAGCACTGTTGATGGCGACAATTTGACTTAGACAATGACCAATCTGAAGACACTAAAAACTTAAAGATAATTATAACTCGACACTGGGACTTTTGACGGGAATTTGAAAACGTCATGTGGTGCTCTTGTATTATATTCGATATCTTAATGTTTTAACGTGTTATATTAGATAATTTTGATGGCATTTTATGTAATGTGATGGGGCAGTACTGGGATATAGTGAATATCATATAAAAGTGCTTTACAACCTTTTCGTTTTCCATCAAAATTCCAACAAGATACAATTAACAGTGTGGCCATTGCACTGTTAATGGTGACAATTTGACTTAGACAATGACTAACCTGACAAGACTATAAACGTAATAATAATTATAACTTGATAGCTCGTATATGTAGCTGATTGCCAATGTATAAGAAGAAGAAGAAGAACTCGACACTGGCAACAATAGCTCATTCAAGTAGCTGATTGCCAATTCATAAAAATAAGAAGAAGAAGAGAACTGATGCACATTTAACACAGCAACATTGTAAAGAAAATGAAAACTCGTAGGCTTAAAGGACTTGTATCCATAGCCGTTAATAAATTAAAAAAAAAAAAAAAAAAAATGAAAACTCGAAATCAAAACTAATGGCAATATATCGTCCGTATAGAGAGAGGTCAATCTACCTTGCGTTCTGGTTAGGAGGCTCTAAACCTAACAGTAAGAAGCATATACGCTGTAAAAAAAAGAAAATATGCTCCCATATCATCATTGACTTTAGTTCCAAGTAATATATGGCCACTATGGCCAGTTTATCGTAGCTCTCGTCAGGCGACCGGATAAAAATACAAATATCGCCACTCCTTTTGGGTCGCTTAAAACTTATACCCTCACAATCATTTTTTGTTTACCAAATCAATTATTTTGTTCAATATTGTACACATACATACATATCATCACGCCATATCCCTTGCAGGGTAGGCAGAGAGAACAGAGTGCCAGAGAACTCTATCTCTGCATACTTCACTCGCTTCCTCAACATTCATAATTCTCTTCATACACGCTCGCCGGTTTCGGAGACTCTTGACTCCACCTTCCTTCAGTACATGACCGATCTGGTCTAGGTAGGTTAGTCTCGGTCTCCCTCGGTACCTACATCCTTCCACTTTCGCATTGTATATCTTCTTAACCAGGCGTTTGTTCGGCATTCTTTCCACATGTCCGAACCATCGGAGCATTCCCTTTCGCATCTTTACACCAATACTCTCTTTCATACCTACTCGCTCTCTTACGTCGTCGTTACGAATGCGGTCGGTCAGCATAACTCCACAGATTTTCCGCAGAGATCGCATTTCGACCGCATTAATTTTACTATCATACTCTTTTCTGCATACCCAACTCTCGCTTCCATACAGTAATGTTGGGACAAGCACTGCGTTATGTATTGCTACACGTGCCTTCTGGCTGAGGTGGTGGCTGCCGAGAAGTTGCCCCAACGCTCCGTTCACTCTATTTCCCGCATTTACTCTTCGCTCTATATCAGTGGTGTACCTTCCATCTCGGCTAAATCCACATCCAAGATATACAAATTCATCCACTTGCTCTAGTACATCATTAACTATTGTTACTCTTACATCTTTTCTGGTTTTATCTCTTTCAAAGACCATTATTTTGGTTTTGCTCACATTCACGCGTAGACCCCTTTTCTTACAATCTTCTGTCATTGTGTCGACTAGGGTCTGCAGGTCAGTCGCTGACTGTGCCAGCAGGACTGCATCATCTGCATAAAGCAGAGCATTGACCACTGAGTCGCCTATCTGGACTCCCACATTCATATCGTTCAACCTTTGGAAACATTTATCCAGATATATGATAAACAGCCTGGCTGACAGAACGCACCCCTGCTTAACGCCGATATTGACGTCAAACCAAGGCGACATTCCATCATCCAGCCGCACACAGGCTCTACAGCCCATGTAACTGGACTGCACAGCCTGTAGCAGTTTACCGCTAATACCATACTCCGGTAAAATGTCCCAAAGTTCCTTTCGTACAACCGTGTCAAATGCTCTCTCCAGATCCACAAAACTGCAGAAAACCCTCTGACCTAGAGCCAGATGCTTCTCCACAATGTTGCGCAGAGAGAACACTTGATCCATGCATCCCCTTCCACTCCTGAAACCTCCTTGTGTCTCACACAGTAAACCATCGGACACCATCCTCATTCTCCTTTCAATAATTTTTCCATACACTTTTGCTGCCAAACTGGTCAAGCTTATGGCTCTGTAATTTGCGCAGTCATAACGTGAACCCTTGTTTTTAAACAAAGGCACGATGACTGCGCTATTCCAGTCCCTGGGAACCATTCCCGAGCTCCACCATAAATTGAATTTGAATATTGTAATATGTTTATATACAAGTTGCAAGTCGTCGAATTGTTTTGAATGTCTATAACTAATTTTGTATATAATGCTGGATACGTTTCGTTAAAAACAAAAAGGTAAGTATGTATTAAGTGCTCATATTTAGTTATTATTAACCACGTCCTTGACCCCGTTCGCAAGGACTTTGGCAACGGGAGAAGAGAACAATTGTTTCCAAGTAAAATCTTGCTTGGTCGTTAGAGGCGTAAAAATCAACAAAGAATCTCATAAGAAGAATGGGCTCTCTTTTATAACATTAGTATATGCAAGAAAATTATGAAATGAGATTCAACAGAAGGAAAACTTGAAATAAATCCCTATACCAAGACATCTGACCAGCTTGATATAGTATCAGGTCAATTTCTCTCCCATTACGGAGGAGGTTCGAGCCCAGCAGTGGGACGTAACTATACGAGTTTTATATTTATATTATAGCATTTATCAGGACAATTCAAAATAATATTTGTTACTAAACAAAAGATTCCCGTTTTATGAATAAACATGGTCATGAACCAGTTATAATTTTTTTTTATTGCTTATGGTGGCAAACTAAAAACTAAAGCCACAAACATGAGTTTCTGAATTACGTTTAAATACTGTACCGAATCTGTACCGAATCCTTGACATCCGTGGCCAATCCGGAGGGTTACCCATTCGGGTATCACCTCCAGAGAGTAGTTGGAAAGGAGGGATTCCACTGCACTCACACGTCACACACAGCAACATTGACTAGTCAGTCAATAAGTAAAGCGGTATACAGCTACGATAAGCGTAGCCGTACGGCACCACGAATAACTTAACGGGGCCTATATATGAATCTTAAGATTGATTTCAGTAGTAGGTATGGAAAAACGCCTAAACGCACGAAAATTTTCTTGAGTTGCTTCAATATCCGTATAGTACAGTACACACGTGACATGTAAACTGTCTAACATAAGGTCGCGTTCTTTACGTCAGAGATCGTACTCCCAGAGAATGTGATGTGCGTGCTGATTGTTCATACTCGTGGTCAAGTGTGGAACATTGACATAATAGAGAAGATACGAGTTTAAAAGAGAATAATTTACTTTTAAAGTTGCCATGGCCAGTTAGAAATTGTGCCACAATATGGTAAATATCTAGCCACATTCTCTAGAGACGGTCTCTCACGGACGCATGGGAAAAATAGATAGATGTGACGGCCCTTCGATGATGAATCCCAACTTTCTTGCCATTCAGTAAAAAATTCTTCATAGACAACGGATTATGGTGCAAACAATCTAGCGATTTTGTTACGGTCGCGCGGTAGAAGGAAATCTGTGTTCATCGTGTTTCCCTTTGTGGTGTTATACATTGATGCCTGTATCTAAATCTCCAAATCAACCAAAAATACAGCGAGTACTGGCAAGGTCTCGGTACTGACCGTTCTGTAGGTTTTACCCAAGAATATTAAGGCCAATCGTTGGCTTTGTAATAATTTGAAGCAAGCCGCCCTTATGGTACCCTTATTAGCCCAAACAGGTGCAGCGTACTCCCACAGTTAATATTATTTTATCAACTTAACATCATTGGTATTATAAACATTTTCAAGTCGATATACGATTCAAAATAACTTAAACCCGACTGTCATCAATTTTATTTTTTAGAAACATAATAGACATGAAAAAGAATTTATTGTTCTAAGTAGCATTATACTAGATACTTACTAAGTACTTAGTTTACTCGGGCCATAATTCAATGTCACGGAAGCTGTTCAGTAAAAACCATGCAACCATTGTTTTAACTTCAAAGTACGGCTTGTACTTTGAAGTAAAAACAAAAAATATGTTATGCATGAAAATCTATAATAGGCATAAAATTTCGTTTATGTCATTTAGAAGGTCGTGAAAATGACAATAATTAAATAAACCTACACCTTTGCTTGCGTGGACTAGGTACTTATAGAGATAAATTATTAAATTTACAAGCGCTACGCGTGTTTTTTTTTATTTTATATAATACTAGCTTCTGCCCGCGGCTTCGCCCGCGTAAAAGGTTACTTTCCTAAAGTTTTTCATACCCTGTTTTTATTTTACCTCTTACGGGTAATTTTTTTACAAAATTTTAATGTATAATTTATTTATATCTAATTAATAGCCTAAAAATAAAATTTCAAGCTTCTGGCTTTAAAAATGACAATACTACAACTTTTCATCCCCCTTTACAACCGTTTTTTGCATTAAAAAGTAGCCTATGTCCTTTGTCAGGCTAGAGCCTCCAGATCTATGTACCAAATTTCATTTAGATCGGTTCAGTAGTTTTGGCGTGAAAGAGCGACAGACAGACAGAGTTAAATACACATACGTTTGTCAGCATTTTACCCGATTGCGCAACACAAAGGAGTGGTATTGTGTTTAACAGTCTATGTATGTATGTATGTATGTTTGTATGTTCCTTTGAAGACCAAACGCCTGTGCCGATTTTTATGATTCCCACGTCAATCGATTCCTCTTAATCCGGCGAGTATCACTAAAGATATGACGTTAATGAAAATTCAATATGGCGACTACTGGACGCCATATTGTGAAAATTAAAAAAAATAAAGTCAACAAACTATGTCGAGTGGGGTATTGTTGAATATATATATATATATATATATATATATATATATATATATATATATATATATATATATATATATATATATATATATATATATATATATATATATATATATATTAATATTAGTTTTCTCTCAACATTTTTCAATTTGACCGTCCGTTTAGGATCTATATCGATTTAAAGTTTCGTAACAACTTTTCTCACATATAGGTTTTTTAGACAGTAGAAATTTACGATGAAAAGACAAAAAATTCATATAACTGCATGTGGATGGACATATACTGAAGTATCTAATAGGTATATTGTCCAATATACCATAGTTAGTCCTAGCTAAAGTATCTAATGTCTTACGCGGTCGCCCATCTCCAATTTCTAACGATTTGGTACTCAACTTCAGTCGAAAATATATAGTTAGGTACTTATCTACTTATTAATAAATAAGATAACTATAGCTACCTAGGTATTAATAACTAAAAAGTATAAAATAAAAAAAATAATTAAAGAAATCAAAAAACCAAAAGAAATGAATAAATACTATTGCAGAAAATAAAATATATTTTATTAATAGAACATGGCAACTGAACAGTCGGGATCCACTGAAAAAATAGATTTGCTGTCGAATAATGGATCCCGACTGTTCAGTTGTCATGTTCTATTATTAAAATATATTTTATTTTCTGCAATAGTATTTATTCAATAATATATTATGGAATTCTAGACCACCGGACATCTAAGTGCTTGTTTTTTCTTTTCATTTTTTTTATTATGTACGTAGTTTTGGTTACTTTTTATACAGTCGGGTTTTTTGATTTCTTTAATTATTTTTTTTATGTATGGATATTTTTTTACGAATTGCTTACTCTAAATAGTTGTTTTTTGTAATTTTTGATTTTTAATAATTTGTTATATCTCTTAATCGAATGATAAATTCTATATCTAATATAAAGTTTTTTTAAATAATCAATGGGAAAGCACTTGCATGGCATATCAAATTTACAATATTGTATACGTTTTAGTATATCACTACCAATATTAACAATATTTATTTCTAGATCGAAATATTCTGGAAATTTCTTCTCAAGCAATTCAACAAATGCGATGAAGTTAAAGTCTGCTTTCGTTAAAGTCTTTGTAATGGTTGAAAAAAGAGTCTTTCCCCATATTTATAGGTTGTTCAGATCTATTAACATACAATGTTATTTTCTCACATTTTTGTTGTTCAAGGCGTTCATGCACACAGTATAATAAACCATATTTACACTCTTTCTAATTAATTCAAATTTCAAATTTAAACAAACACGCACGACGCGATGCACAGCGAGCGGTGAGTGAGCCCTTTGCTTGAGCACTGGCCGAACCAGCCTAAACAAGTTTCGTTCCGTATGTGACGAGCCGCCAGTGCTCACGCACACACGCGCATCATACTTGTAGTGATGTACCTACTGTGGCGCGATTGTTTGAATGTTTGTCTCTGTATGTTTATTTACTCATGTGGTACTACCTCGCAAGGACTGGCCCGTGGCTGTAGACAGAAAACTGTTAACAGTATTGCCCTACCACTATTGTTAGCTTAGCAATCTGAGTATAACGTACTGTGCAATTTTCTTCATAACTTATAATAGTAAGTAAAAGTATCTACTTATTATATTATTTATACTAAGCTGTGTGGTAGCAGCTACGAGTACTACCAACCCTTACTTTGCTCGTGGATGTCGTAAAAGACGACTAAGAGCTTTATTTCGACTTGGGCCCACACCGCCTAATGCCGTTTGGTCAACAATTACATTCCCAAGGAGGGTTGACGTCTGGCAGGCGGCCGGTCATAAAACTATTGCCAATAACTTTTGCAATATGTAGGAAGAGGAGTACATATTGCGTCGACCCCAAGTAATTGGGATAATAGCAGGTGAATGATGATGATGATATTATTTATAATAAGGTCAAAATCAATTCGTTACCTACTACTAATTGCGCGCTGACAATCAAATAATGACAATTAATATTCGCGGTTCGAATATCTTACATGATTTAATAACCATCATTGGATATAAAAAATAAAAATTAGCGCGCGCTCATAATTAGGTCACGGTCAAGACTAAGAGTTCATTGGGGTGAACATCGGCGTGTGCGCAGCGGGTACAAGGGGGGGTTACGAATTTTACCGAACGCTTACCGAAATACGGACAAAGAAATATTTGAGTGCCTAACTGATTTATCGGGAGTGTTTCTTTGTGTGCGTGGCGTGTGTGTTTATAATTATGAATAACTAACGTAGTGTCGTCAAATTTAGTGTATCTCGGAATGTTTAAAATGTAGAATGTATTTTTTTTTGAAAATAAAAACATATGTTTTTATTTCACTAATCAATTATACTATGGAGTCTGAACCTCCTATGTAAATTTGGGTACCTCTTGAAAAAAAACCCTGTATAGACCAAACGCCTGTGCCGATTTTTATGATTCCCACGTCAATCGATTCCTCTTAATCCGGCGAGTATCACTAAAGATATGACGTTAATTAAAATTCAATATGGCGACTACTGGACGCCATATTGTGAAAATTAAAAAAAATAAAGTCAACAAACTATGTCGAGTGGGGTATTGTTGAATATATATATATATATATATATATATATATATATATATATATATATATATATATATATATATATATATATATATATTAATATTAGTTTTCTCTCAACATTTTTCAATTTGACCGTCCGTTTAGGATCTATATCGATTTAAAGTTTCGTAACAACTTTTCTCACATATAGGTTTTTTAGACAGTAGAAATTTACGATGAAAAGACAAAAAATTCATATAACTGCATGTGGATGGACATATACTGAAGTATCTAATAGGTATATTGTCCAATATACCATAGTTAGTCCTAGCTAAAGTATCTAATGTCTTACGCGGTCGCCCATCTCCAATTTCTAACGATTTGGTACTCAACTTCAGTCGAAAATATATAATTAGGTACTTATCTACTTATTAATAAATAAGATAACTATAGCTACCTAGGTATTAATAACTAAAAAGTATAAAATAAAAAAAATAATTAAAGAAATCAAAAAACCAAAAGAAATGAATAAATACTATTGCAGAAAATAAAATATATTTTAATAATAGAACATGGCAACTGAACAGTCGGGATCCACTGAAAAATTAGATTTGCTGTCGAATAATGGATCCCGACTGTTCAGTTGTCATGTTCTATTATTAAAATATATTTTATTTTCTGCAATAGTATTTATTCAATAATATATTATGGAATTCTAGACCACCGGACATCTAAGTGCTTGTTTTTTTTTTTTTTTTTTTTTTTTTTTTTTTTTTTTTTTTTTTTTTTTTTTTTTTGATTTCTTTAATTATTTTTTTTATGTATGGATATTTTTTTTTTTTTTTTTTTTTTTTTTTTTTTTACGAATTGCTTACTCTAAATAGTTGGGGTACTATCCCAGAAACCTCCACGCGGTGTACCCTGGGTGCGGGCGGCGGTCCCCAGTTCTTCTGTTGTACTGTCGTCCGTAGCGAATATCTGCGCGATTTCGCTCCTTACTCTACTACAGTCGTAGTAGAGGGTATAGGACGCGAAACATTGGGACGGGCTCAGTCACTCATTCATTTGAGGGCTGGGCAGGCACATGCCACCGCCCACACATCGTAAACCTGATTCTTTGCTTGTCTTAGTTTCAGGAGCGAGGGTCTTGGCTTAACCGCCCGGACCGCGAGGAAGACAACCTCTATAAAGAGTTCGAAGTAACATTCGGACTCGGAAATCACCCAGAATCTTAAGTTCTGGCGTGCGGCGAGAAGATGCATGGCAGATGGGTTGTTCTGTCGTTAGCACGCTCCAGCCAGGGTACCGGCTGACCCCCTGGTTGGTAAATGTAGGCTTGCCCGGGTAAAGGGATCTCTGCCCGGGTCGACGTATTGTATCTCCCATAATCGTGGGATCAATAATGGATGCTGAAAAATTAATTAAAAAAAACGACGGGGATTGTAGCGATCCTCACCCCAAGGCCCGGTCAAGCCGATCAAAAACTGACCAAGACGACGCCTCGTCCTCAGGACTTGAGGCGTCTGCCGAGGGCCCGGCACAAACCGTGGAGGCCCAGAAGAAGAAGAGGAGGTCGCCTCGAAAGTCTCGGGGCAACGGCCTGAGCCACAAAAGGCGGCTGGAGGAGCGGCGGGCGCGCAGGGAGGCTGCCGCCGCTGAAGAGAAGAAGGACGGTAGACTCGCAGCAGAGCCGTCGACGGACGAGGGCGACAGCGATGTCGCAGAGCCGTCCGAAGACGAGGGCGGCGGATCTACCGTCAGAATGGACGAGGGCGGTGATATTCCCGCAGGGCCGTCCAAAGAGGAAAGCGGGTCGGCTGGTGAAGGCCCCACTAGGTCGTCGGCGCGTCTAGCAGCAAAGACGCCGCCGGCGACCGCGACTAAGAAGGAGGAGGCCCTCCCCTCGCAGGTGCGAAAGCGCCCCCTGAGTAAGGGAGGCAGCTCGAGCGCCGAAACCGAGGGGAGCGCGGCCAACATGCCTCCACCTAAGATCATGGCCTCCCGAAGAGGGCGAGGGACCTCGGCTGTAGAAAGGGCGGCGGCGGTCGCTGTCCGCGCCGGTGACGCCACGGATCTGCAGGCCGAAAATGTCCGCCTTAGAGGCGAGATGTCAGGCCTGCGGACCCGAAACAGGAACCTGGGCGACATGCTGGCGGAGATGCGTCGGGCAAACCGCCAGTTGCTGATCGACGTGGCCGACCTCAAGGCGCAGGTGGCGCTGTTCGTGTCGCCTGCGCCAGCCGCGCCACCAGCCAAGACCGGCTACTCAGCGGCCGCTGCGGCGCCAAAGCCGCCTCGCGCTGCGGCGCCGACGACGTTGGGTGATGGCGTCACCGTCACACCCGTCCCCGCGGCGAGGAAGACGCCTGCCGCCGCGAAGCGCGCGCCGCCGGCTGACGCTGGCGCAGTCGCCGCGGCGAGACTCCCTGTCCCGGTGGTGAGGTTGACGCCTCTCCCCGCGGACCGCTTGCCGCCGGCTAGCGTCCCTGCGGCGCCAAAGCCGCCAGGCGCCGTAGAACGGGCCCCTGAGGAGGCTCAGCCGACCCCATTTGAGGTGGGAGGCATATCGGACGAGGCCCTCGCCAAAATCATCGGCGCAGTGGGCAAGCTCGTCGATGCGCGCTTCGCCGTTCTGGAGGCGAGGTTGCCTCCAGAACCACGTGTCCGACCACCTCTCGCCGCGGACAAGCGGCCGCATGTGGCACCAGCCCCCGCCCCGCTGCCTTGTCAGGGTGGCCGCGTGGGGAGCTACGCCGCGGCCGCGGCCGGGCCTAAGCCCAAAGGCCCCGGCCCAGCTCCGAAGGGACCCGCCCTGAGGAGGAAGACGGCTCCGGCTCCTGCCGGACCGCTGAAGTCGCCCGCAATAACACCGCCGGCGACGACCAGCGAGGCTGCGACGAGACCTTCCGCGTCTGGCACGACTGCCGTACCCGAACAGGGTTGGCAGGTGGCCGAGCGCGACAGAAGGAGTCGCGGCCAAAGAAGGAGAGCGGAGGCCAAGCGCGCCGCTGAGGTCCCCGCTCCACAGGCAGGAGCCGGACGGAAGAAGAGACCGCGCAAGGGGCTCAAGTCGCCGAAGACGGCCGCAGTGGTGATCACTGTGCTGCCCGAGGCGGCCGAGAAGGGCCTCAGCTACGAGGCCGTCTTGAGGAAGGCCCGGCGGGAGCTAGACGTCTCCGATATTGGAGGCGTCGAAGCCAGGACCCGCAAGGCCCGGACGGGGGCTCGAATTCTCGAGTTCCCAGGGGCCGAGGGCGCCAAGACGGCCGACAGCGTGGCCGAGAAGCTGCGAGGTTTATTCGCCGTGGAGGGTGGCATCAAGATCGCCAGGCCCGTCAAGTGCGCCGAAATGCGCATTTCGGGTTTGGACGATTCGGTGACGGTGGAAGACATCCGGGAGGCTATTGCCTCGAAAACCGGGTGTCCCATAGACACCGTCCGGGTCGGTGCCATTCGTCCCGGTCCGGGTGGCGTAGGTGCTGCCTGGGCGCAGTGCCCGGTGGAGTCGGTCAGGCAACTGGCCGGCTCAGGCAGGCTCCTCGTGGGCTGGAGCTCGGCGCGGGTAACCGTGCTTGAGCACCGGCCCGCGAGGTGCTACAAGTGCATGGCGGTCGGACACACTCGACCGACGTGCACTAATTGCTTCGACTGCGGCGGATTGTGTTTCCGCTGCGGTCAGACCGGGCACGTGGCGGCATCTTGCGCCGCCCCGCCCCACTGCCCCGCGTGTGCGGCGGGCAATAAGCCCGCCAAGCACCGCATGGGCTCTGGGGCGTGCAAACCTCCAGCTTCGGCCCCAAAGGCGCGGGGCGGCCCTACGACCACGGCCGCTCCCGCTCCTAGCGCGGTCCGATCGCCCGCTGGCGAGGAGGTCATGGACACAACCCGATAATGGGTACACCAGCCATGCACCTCCTCCTGCAGGCCAACACCAACCACTCCGCCGGAGCGCAGGATCTCCTCCTGCAATCCATGGCGGAGTGGTCGATTGGTGCAGCCGTAGTCGCGGAACCGTACGCCGTGCCTGATCGCCCCAATTGGGTGGTCAGTCGAAACGGTACTGCGGCAATCGTCGTCTCAACGCAGCGGCACTTCCCGTCCTTGTCCCTTTTGGATAGGGGCGAGGAATTTGTCGCGGCGGAGTGGGGAGGGGTCACGCTCTACAGCGTATACCTCTCCCCCACTAGGAGGATGGACGATTTCGGGGCCTCACTCACCACCTTGGAGGCCTCGATACGGCGACTGGCACCGGGCCTCGTCCTGGTTCTGGGGGACTTCAACGCCAAATCCACGGCGTGGGGGTCCCCTACGACGGACGACCGCGGGCGGGCGGTCAGCGAGTGGGCGGCTTCACTGGGCCTCTGTGTTCTGAACAGAGGCTCGGTGAACACGTGTGTGCGGCGGCAGGGCGGGTCGATAGTGGACTTGTCGTTCGCTAGCCCCGCTGTCGCGCCACGGGTGAGGAACTGGAGTGTCCTGGAGGAGGCGGAGACCCTGTCGGACCACCGGTACATCCGGATGGAGGTCTCCCCCCGGGAACCCGGTAGGGGTCACAGGGCGGACGGAGCTCCCGCGTTTCCGCGGTGGGCTGTGGGTCGTCTTGACAGGGATCTACTGGCGGAGGCGGCCATTGTCAGTACGTGGCTGTCCTCACCACCCCCAGCAGACGGAGTGGACGCTGAGGCTGTCCGCATTCGCAGTGCGTTAACGCAGATCTGCGATGCGGCCATGCCCAGAGTGCGGCGGCGTCCGCCTCCGAGGCAGGGGGTCTACTGGTGGTCCCCAAGACTGGCGGACCTTCGTGCGGCGTGTATCAGTGCCCGAAGGTCCTACACCCGCAGCCGGCGGCGTCACCGCGACGTCGAGCGGGAGGGCCAGCTATACGAGGCGTACCGCAGTGCGCGGACTGCCTTTCGGCTGGCCATCCGAGCCGCCAAGGGCGCGAGTTGGCAGGAGATGCTGGACGGTCTCGACCGTGACCCCTGGGGTCGCCCATATCGCGCGGCGCTGAACAAGCTTCGCGCGCGGGCCCCCCCCCTCACCGAGACCCTCCAGCCCGACTTCCTTCGTAGTGTGGTCGAGGAGCTGTTTCCACGGCAGTCGGAACACACGCCCCCGGTCATGGCTCCGCCAGATCAGGACCGGGAGGCCGACGACGACGAGAGTGTTCCGCCCGTGACGGAGTCGGAAGTGGGGGCGGCCGTGGCGAAGATTCGTTCCGCCACCACGGCCCCCGGCCCGGACGGAATTCCAGTCCGGGTGCTGACGTCGCTCCTCGAGCACTTCGAGCCTCGCCTCAGGCAGCTGTTCAACGCCTGTCTGACGTCTGGACGGTTCCCTGAGTGCTGGAAGGAAGGGAGGTTGGTTCTCCTGCCAAAGCCGGGACGGTCCCCGGATTTGCCGTCGGCCTACAGGCCCATCGTGCTCCTCGACGATGTGGGTAAGCTGCTGGAGCGTGTGCTCGCTGCCCGCATCGTCCGACACCTGGAGGAGGTGGGGCCCGATCTGTCGGACGCTCAGTATGGGTTTCGGAGGGGGCGTTCGACCATCGGGGCCCTATTACGCCTGAGGCAGGCGGCCGCGGAGGCCGTCGCCGGGAAGGGAGTGCTGTTGGCGGTGTCGCTGGACATCGCCAACGCATTCAATAGTCTGCCATTCGGCTGCATCAGGGAGGCGCTCCGGTTCCATGGAGTGCCCCTGTACCTCAGGCGGCTGGTGGCAGACTATTTGGAGGGCCGCAGTATCCTCTGCGCGGGTCCCGCAGGGGACATTGTGCGGACGCCCATGTCGTGCGGCGTTCCACAGGGGTCGGTTCTGGGGCCGACCCTGTGGGACATCGGGTACGACTGGGCGTTGAGAGGGAGTCTCCCCCCCGGGCTGAGCTTGGTGTGCTACGCTGACGACACGCTCGTCACAGCCCGGGGCAGGACACTCGAAGAGGCGGCGAGCCTGGCCACTCTCGGCACCGAGGAGATGGTCAGGCGGATCGAGGCGCTGGGGCTCAGGGTGGCCCTAAACAAGACGGAGGCCCTACTTTTCCATGGGCCCCGTGTGAGGCTACCCATCGGCGCCTCGATAGTGGTAAACTCCATCCACATCAGCATCCAGGCCCATATGAGGTACTTGGGTCTGGTGCTCGACGGGCGATGGTGGTTCCGGGAGCATTTCCGACAGATTGCTCCCCGGCTTGTCGGCGCGGCGTCCGCCCTTTCTCGACTCATGCCGAACGTGGGCGGACCCAGTTTCGAGGGCCGACGGCTGTATGCGGGGGTCATCCGCTCGATGGCCATGTACGGCGCACCCGTGTGGGCGAGGGCTCTGAACGCCCAGCTCAGGGCGGTTCTGTGGAGGCCACAGAGAGCCATGGCGGTCAGAGCCATTCGCGGGTACCGCACGGTGTCGACAGAGGCGGCGTGCCTGTTGGCCGGGACACCCCCGTGGGACCTAGAGGCGGAGATGCTCTCCGACCTCTACCGGCGGGTTATCACAGCGCGCGAGGAAGGTGGCTCCCCATCGTTGAGCGAGATAGCCACCTGGCGCGTGGATGCCCGCCGAGACGTCATCGCCCGTTGGGCTACGCGGCTGGAGAGGCCTAGGCACGGTGTGGAGACCGTTGAGGCCCTCCGGCCCGTATTGATAGAGTGGATGGAGCGGCGGCACGGAGTCCTCACCTTTCGGCTGGTGCAGGTATTGACGGGGCACGGGTGTTTCGGGTTGTACCTGCACAGGGTCGTGTATAGGGAGTGGACTCCGGCCTGCCACCACTGCAGGAGTGGCGAGGACACGGCGCAACACACGCTGGAGGTGTGTCCGGGATGGGAGCGGCAGCGCCGTGACCTCGTCGCTGTCATCGGTGCCGACCTGACGCTGCCGGCCGTCGCGAGGGCGATGGTCGACAGCATCAGGAACTGGGACGCGGTCGCCGCCTTCTGCGAGGCTGTCATCTCGCAGAAGGAAGCGGCGGAACGGGCAAGGGAGGATTCCCGCGCCCCGGGCCGCCGCCAGCGGCCGGGGCGGCGCAGGCGCGAATACCTGCGCCTGATGCCGCCCTAACCGAGGCTTCGGGTGATCGGACCGGGGAATTGTCCGGTCACCCGACGTGAGGCCACCGCGTGAGGGCGACGCCCCGACGGCGAAATCTGTCGGGGCGTCGACAAGAGGAACCCGCGAGGGTGAACCGCCGGGCGGGCCACCGAAGTTAAAAATCGGGTCCCGGTGACCCGCTCGCACGGCGAAGAGAGAGGAGTTTTACGGTGGGTCTATGGGGTCACGCGCCGCCTTCTCCGTCACCCCGGGCCGATTTGGCGGGGCGAGGCTAATCCATAGTCCACCAAAAAAAAAAAAAAAAAAAAAAAAAAAAAAACTCTAAATAGTTGTTTTTTGTAATTTTTGATTTTTAATAATTTGTTATATCTCTTAATCGAATGATAAATTCTATATCTAATATAAAGTTTTTTTAAATAATCAATGGGAAAGCACTTGCATGGCATATCAAATTTACAATATTGTATACGTTTTAGTATATCACTACCAATATTAACAATATTTATTTCTAGATCGAAATATTCTGGAAATTTCTTCTCAAGCAATTCAACAAATGCGATGAAGTTAAAGTCTGCTTTCGTTAAAGTCTTTGTAATGGTTGAAAAAAGAGTCTTTCCCCATATTTATAGGTTGTTCAGATCTATTAACATACAATGTCATTTTCTCACATTTTTGTTGTTCAAGGCGTTCATGCACACAGTATAATAAACCATATTTACACTCTTTCTAATTAATTCAAATTTCAAATTTAAACAAACACGCACGACGCGATGCACAGCGAGCGGTGAGTGAGCCCTTTGCTTGAGCACTGGCCGAACCAGCCTAAACAAGTTTCGTTCCGTATGTGACGAGCCGCCAGTGCTCACGCACACACGCGCATCATACTTGTAGTGATGTACCTACTGTGGCGCGATTGTTTGAATGTTTGTCTCTGTATGTTTATTTACTCATGTGGTACTACCTCGCAAGGACTGGCCCGTGGCTGTAGACAGAAAACTGTTAACAGTATTGCCCTACCACTATTGTTAGCTTAGCAATCTGAGTATAACGTACTGTGCAATTTTCTTCATAACTTATAATAGTAAGTAAAAGTATCTACTTATTATATTATTTATACTAAGCTGTGTGGTAGCAGCTACGAGTACTACCAACCCTTACTTTGCTCGTGGATGTCGTAAAAGACGACCAAGAGCTTTATTTCGACTTGGGCCAACACCGCCTAATGCCGTTTGGTCAACAATTACATTCCCAAGGAGGGTTGACGTCTGGCAGGCGGCCGGTCATAAAACTATTGCCAATAACTTTTGCAATATGTAGGAAGAGGAGTACATATTGCGTCGACCCCAAGTAATTGGGATAATAGCAGGTGAATGATGATGATGATATTATTTATAATAAGGTCAAAATCAATTCGTTACCTACTACTAATTGCGCGCTGACAATCAAATTACGATTCCTCTGGACATTTCGGCAGAATATAAAAATACACGTAAAACGCGTAATATCAGCATACTTCAGCATTTTCTCCGTATTACATTTAAGAAAATACCAGAAAAATATTCAATATGATACTGCAAATGACTAAAGTATTAAATGTAATTTAAGAGCGCCGCTTGATATTTTCATGTTCCCGCCAAAATTCGTTTTTATGAGCCTTTATAATAACAATCTATACGTTCTATCCAACTTTGTGAAAGGAACGTTTTAAATAGAATTGACTTCAATTTTATCTTTAACCCTAGAACCGTATTCTGGGGTACCTATATGTCGAAAAAAAAATTTAATTATTTATAACTTATTTTCTTTTCGACTGTTTATGTCGCACATCGTGGTATTTACGGTGGGGGGAAGCGTGGATGCTTCTATCAGACGGTGCTTCTGCTAAGGGCAAAACGGGGCTCAATGCTTGTGGGGTGCACCAGTACCCCAGGGTACTATCAACGTAAGTATTTTAATATATTTTATTCATTATTTTGAACATGAATTAGTCTAAAATTGTTAGACAGATGTCTCATGTATGCTAAAAGTTGCTGTTGTTTTTGTTTTACATTGATATTTTCTTTCTTAGATACAATTTTAGTTATTATAATCAAACAAAGGGAGGCGTTGTTACATTTGACCAGCTTTGTCATACTTACAGCGTATCTGGCAAAACTCGTCGTTGGAGTCCTTGTGTCTTCAAATATTGTTGGGATTAATTCTATGATATTGTTGCATTCTTCAACGACCACTAATTAGCAAGATTTCAGTAAATCAGGCCACACTGTTAAAGGTATCTTTTGGGAATTTTGATGGAAAAAGAAAACGTATATAAGGCACTGTTATATCATATTCACTACACCTTTTTACTTCCTGCGCATCAAATTACATAAAATGCCATCAAAATTATATAATAAGTTAAAACACTTAAGATATTGAATATAACACAAGAGCATCACATGATACTTTTACTATCCTCTTAATGTTTCTAAGATATCTCGGTTAGGATATCAAAATAAAGAGCTTTAAAACGCAAGTACGAAAATGTATACAATATATGACTTTTGCATCTCAGTCAGGTTATTTTTTTAAAAAGTTATTATGACATTTGTTGAAAATGTTATTTATATTTTAATCATGGATGTTTCTTCTCATTTTAAGGAAAATTAATGACTAGATGTTATTAAACTAGATTAACAAAGTTTATTATTTCTCAAGGCTATTATTGGCCCGAAAGAAAATTGTCTCTCATCCATCGCTTTTGTAGCCCAATATGCTAACTCATGCAATACATAACTCATACAATATGCTAACTAATACATTAAACCTTATCAAGGTTTAATTTAGGTTCTATTAATGTATGCAGTATCTAAAAACGATTTGCGAGTTCGTTGGCATTGGCTATAAAAAAGTTTAGACTATTTTGTACAAAGTTCAAAACAATTCTTTTAATAATATCTAAGAGTAGAATATGAATTCTTTAGTTTTTAATCTTTAAAAATGTATTTGAAAATTTGAAATATAATTACTTTTACGGATTCTATAGCGTTTGTATTTGATTTTTAATTTCCCGACGTTTCGAACACTTTACAGTGATCATGGTCACGGGAGGAGCAACCCTGCCGCGATATCATCATCATCACTATTGGGCTCGGGCCTCCTCTTTGATGGGAGGAAAATTAACCTACTATACCGCGTTGGTCAGACGTATTGGCATAGGGTTTTGTTTCGAATTTTCCATCTCTTGCATAGATATTATATGCGTTTTATATCCCTTTTCTACTTTTACGATCACCCACGGATAAGATAAGGGGTGGTGAATTGTATTCTTACTCCGTCACATCCCGCGATATAAATGCGATAAAATACGTAAAAGTCCTTAACGTGGATTGGATACACACGCAATAAAATACTGTATGCGATCCATACATTGTTCTCGGTCTGGGTTTTACATTTACAATTAATTGTTACATATAAAAAAAATACAGTTAATTGTATTTTTTTTAATATGTTTTCTGCAATATCCTTCTCATTATTCGTGATGGAGTAAGAATACAATCCACCAGCCCCTATCTTACCCGTGGGTGATCGTATGAGACCACTAAGGGATGTAAAACGGATATAATATCTATGCAAGAGAAGGAAAACTCGAAACAAAACCCTATACCAACACGTCTGATTAGCGTGTTATAGTAGGTCAATTTCCCTCCCATTGTGGAGGAGGCTAGAGCTCAACAGTGGGACATATATGAGCTGAGATAATGATGATGATGATACACACACACACACACGCACGCACGCACGCACGCACGTACGCACACACACACACACATACATACATACCATCACGCCATATCCCTTGCAGGGTAGGCAGAGAGAACAGAGTGCCAGAGAACTCTATCCTTGCATACTTCACTCGCTTCCTCAACATTCATAATTCTCTTCATACACGCTCGCCGGTTTCGGAGACTCTTGACTCCACCTTCCTTCAGTACATGACCGATCTGGTCTAGGTAGGTTAGTCTCGGTCTCCCCCGGTACCTACATCCTTTCACTTTCCCATTGTATATCTTCTTAACTAGACGTTCGTGCGGCATTCTTTCCACATGTCCGAAACATCGGAGCATTCCCTTTCGCATCTTTACACCATTACTCTCTTTCATACCTACTCGCTCTCTTATGTCGTCGTTACCAATGCGATCGATCAGCCTAACTCCACAGATTTTCCGTAGAGATCGCATTTCGACCGCATTAATTTTACTTTCATACTCTTTTCTGCATACCCAACTCTCGCTTCCATACAGTAATGTTGGGACAATCACTGCGTTATGTATTGCTACACGTACCTTATGGCTGAGGTGGTGGCTACCGAGAAGTTGCCCCAACGCTCCGTTCACTCTATTTCCCGCATTCACTCTTCGCTCTATATCAGTGGTGTACCTTCCATCTCGGCTAAATCCACATCAAAGATATACAAATTCATCCACTTGCTCTAGTACATCATTACCTATTGTATCTCTTACATCTGTTCTAGCTTCATCTCTTTCAAAGACCATTATGATGTTATTGACTATATTATTATTATTGACATTATGTGTTATTGACCATTATGATGATGAAGAATATCCTTCATATTGATATTTCCCTAAAGCAGTATATTGGAAAATACTCCATTGAGTTTTTTTTTATATATAATAAAAAATATAAGGAAAAATCTAAACATTTATTTATATATTTTATATTTGATTTTCCTTATATTTTTTTTATAATATTTCTTGATAAATAACGAAGGAAACTTGTCACTTTTTATGTCTCCGATTACCACGCTAGCTTGCAACATAATGATGATGTGACATTCTTCTAATTCAAATCAACACCAAGCTCAAAGGACATAATCCTTGTATTGCGGAGAACTTTACAAACCTATAATTAACGAGTACAAATTACATCTAGATTCAGGACAATAATTAACACTCACACGCGTACACATATAGACCACTATTCTAACTACCGCGTTATATTAATAAAAATAAAATATTTACAAGAAATAAAAGTCATCATTATCATTCTTCTACTCTTATCCCAATTATTTGGGATCGATACAATATGTATTCTGCTTCCATCGTACATATTGCAAAAAGTTATTGGCTAAATAAATTTTTATGACCGGCCACCTGCCTGACGTCAATCCTCCTTGAATGTAATTGTTGACCAAACGGCATCAGATGTAGTTGGTCCAAGTCGTTATAAGGCTGTTAGTCGTCTTTTACGACATCCACAAGCAAAGTAAAGGTTGGTAGTATTCGTAGCCGCTACCACACAGCTAAAGAAATAATATTGCGAATTTACTTGTTCACTATTGGATTGGGAGCTCTCAGCGCTCACCCATAGTTTGGGTAAAATTGTCATAGCCATCTGAGGCTAACAACTAAGACACACAAAAAAAAACTTTTTCACTTCTAATTAAAATAACCGTATTGCATTAAACACTACCCGCAACGACTAAAGTCAACAAGTCAAGACAAGTTTATAATTAAAATAAAATAAATAAACAGTATTTTTTTTACATAAATATTGAAATTTTCTTAACGAATATTGACATATTGTTATCATTCCTTCGTATGATATTGTAAAAGTTTTTAATTGTTTATTTTTATAATTCGTTTGTTTGAAATAAAATTATTATTACGGATTTTATTGCGTTTGTATATGATTTTTAATTTCCCAACGTTTCGAACAATTTACAGCTTATAACGACCTGGGCCAACTCCATCTGATGCAGTTTGGTCAACAATTACACTCCTAAGCAACTTACAACTACTACTACAACTCCTAAACAACGTAACTTTTACAATATGTACTATGAAGGAAGAGTACATATTGTATCGACCCCAAATAATTGGGATAAGAGTAGGAGAATGATGTTTCGAACAATATACAGCATTCATGGTCACGGGCCGGGACAGCTTTACCTATTGTTCAGAGGGTGCGGTGCACCCAGGCGCCGAGTGTTAGGGGGTGCCGAGAGCCACTCAGGACCCATACAGCTACCACTGTAACGCTCACGGAGCGGGTGCACTGTACGCAGCGAGTACCTAACCATTTATAAACGTAGTGGATGCGTTATTTCATTATTTGACAGGTTTTGGTAGGTTGCTTTGTCGCCATGCTCACTGTAACTTCATAATCCAATCGCGTTTACCTGGTTTCATGACAAAGCAACAAGGCTAAGCATGCGACAATGCATGCCAGCTAGGAGTTTAGTAGAACGTGTTGTAACTATCAACCTATTCCATTTTGTTCACGCATTTTGATACAAAAGGGCGCCAGGTGATTCATTGCACCCGGGCGCTACATTTACTAGAGCCGCCCCTGGTCACGGGAAGACTCCTTCCGTTTTATTTCAAATATGTAGTACTCGCGTAAACATCAGAGATCATATGTTAATCAGTACGGACTGGAAATTACAATTCATTTGTTGTTCAGAAATAAGTAATTATAAATGCAAGGAGCATTGCGAAAGATTGTTTGAAAGATTTTTGCAATATATTGTAATGGCATGAAATCTGTGATACAATCTAAAATTAGCTTTAAAACAAATATGTTAAAAGAAAAAAGACTATATATAGAAATTACTGAAATTTTTAGCATTTAATATGCTTAATTATTTATAAATACCCGATATGAAACGAAAAATGATGTCACAAGCGTTTCGTAGTAGGGTATTTATAAATAATTAAGCACATTAAATGCTAAAAATTTCAGTAATTTGAATAACAAGGTTGTGTCATCGTTTAATACAATTCTAACTGTAAAGTTTGAAGTATTAAGTCTATACAATGTGTAAACATTGTCCGGTAGCTGTGCGCCGCCGGGACTCGGCCGGAGCACGGCGTGGAAATGTCGGTGGGTATTGTTTCCCGGCTCCGACATGGTCCGGCCCTGACACGTTCTAACATGAACATATGCGCCCGGGCGCCCGCAGAGCAGTCAACGTCAAACCTTAGTGAGGTGAGCAGCTCAACAGCAAAATGGACGATGATAAATTATTAGCATGTGTGCGCAAGTACCCTGTGATTTATGACATGAGTCATCCTAAGTATTTTGGTAATAATATAATAATCTTGTATTTTTTTGGTTAGGTCTGCTTTTACTTTTTTAAGTACAAAAGTAAAGCGTTCTTTAGAATCTTTAGACATTCTAAAATAATCATTAAACTTGCTCTCGTCATCTATTAATTCTTTGTAAAGTAAAGCAAATTCTCCTTCTGCTTCTCGCTTTCTCCAGGATGGATGTCTACCTCATCTTCTTTTAGTAGTTTCGCTTCGTTTTTCCAATACTTCATCATCGATGGCAATTGCAATAGCTGCCAATTCAAATTGTGAAAATTGCTTATGTACTAAAACGTCAAGTCTATCGATTGACAGATGAAATTACTAGCTGACAAAAACCACATAACAGAGACACGGCCGTGCAAAGGATACACCCAAACAGCCCAGTGTAAATTTTTAAATTACTGAAATTTAGCATTTAATATGCTTAATTAATGCTTAAGTAATCGGGTTTTATAAATAGCCCAGTGTAACATGAATGTCTGGCCCGGCCGGCGTATGATGGACGTGCCCCGGCCGAGGCTCGGTCCGGTCGCGTCACGGTGAAGCGTGAATCATCCTTAAGTTAATCTAATTCTAAGATTAATTGGGATAATAACAATTTTCGTTAATGTAGGTCTATAAGGAAAGATAATTATATAATCACAAGTTTTACACAATGCTAATACAAGCTAAGCCTAGCGGCAAATAACGTTGATGAGCGCAGTTACTTATATCAACATTAATATATTACGTATTCTTGAAATATAGGTTACATCAGCGTAAGAGAATATCATGCAATTTATACATTGAATGTTGATTCCTTATCAAGGTTTTTTATAGCTTACTAGCGACCTGCCCTCGCTTCGCTTCGGTTACTTCAATTCAGTTGTGTAGTTTACTTTCGGTACATAGAATTCCTTTCGGAGAAGGACTTTTTTAAAATTCTACTTCATCTAACCTTTATAGGGCAGAAAGAAAGTCCACACCAAATTCCAAGACTGTAGGCACTATATTTAAAAAATGTGATTTTTACAGCCCAACAACCCCCCTTACGGGTGGAATTTCGTAAAATCCGTTCTTAGCTATCCTCTACTCGGCGAAAGGAATATTCCTACCGAATTTAAAGTCTGTAGACCTTATGGTTCCAGAGATATCGTGATGAGTCAATACATGGGTGGAAATCAAGGTTCGTAGCATACACAGAGAACCCTTGGGTACACTTGCTCAAAATTTTTAGGTTGAGAACCTTCTGCGCTCATTATCAATCCGCGTAAGGTTGATCCTTAGCATATGCAGCTATCTGAGGCTAATATCCAATGTCCAATAAAAAAAAAACCTACATGAGAACGAACTCACAACACTCCACATTAAATTTCGATATTTTGATCATATCGCCATTTTGTATAGTACACCTCATCATTCTCCTACTCTTATCCCAATTATTTGAGGTCGATACACGGTATGTACTCTTCTTTCATAGTACATATTGTAAAAGTTATTGGCAATAGTTTTATGACCGGCCGCCTGCCAGACGTCAACCCTCCTTGGGATTGTTATTGATGACCAAACTGCTTTAGATGGAGTTGGCCCAGGTCTATATAAAGCTCTTGTCGTCGTTTACGACATCCACGAGCAAAGTAAGGGTTGGTAGTATTTGTAGCCGCTATCACACAGCTTTGTAAAGTACATCTATATCACTGAAACGCTTTAAATTTTTCTTATCAATGGATAACTTCATTATTGGCATGTAAAATATGCTATATTTATTCCCGAATAACCACAGAAATTGGAACTACGCGGGTGAAAACGCAGCTTTCTTTTTTATTCAAGTCCCTGCACTAAGGTAATCACCCTTGTAATGTAGGGAAATTTACAAACATGCAGTTAACGCAGACAAATTACACCTAGACTCAAAACAACACTGTGGATCGCATAAAGTGTTGTCCCGCGTGGGAATCGAAATCTTACGCATTGGCCCGGAAGGTCGATATTTTAACCACTACGCCATCTGTACAATCATTTTTTATCCTCAAATAACTACGGAAATAGGAACTACACGGGTGAAATCGCGCGCATTTGTTAGTGAATAATAAATTAATGAAAAAGGTAAGATAAATCATGACTATATTAAATGTGTATATTAATATTACTTCACTCAAACTAATTGCTTTGATGATTATTTAATTTTATAAAAAGCTGTTCTAATTTTATGTCCATATTTAATTAAAGCATTTATATCCGGTACAGGTGGCTAATCATTTTTTTTTTTTTAAATCTTCCCCTTTTTTTGCGGTGAGCTATGGAGTTGCCACGCCCCGCCAAATCGGTCCGAGGCGACGGAAGAGGCGGCGCGCAACCCCATAGACCCACCCTGCAAAGTGCCTCTCTTCGCCATGCGAGCGGGCCACCGGTACCCGATCTTTCTCTTCGGTGGCCAAATAAACTCCACCTTGCACTATGGTAATAATCCTTGTGTAGCGGGGGACTTTACAAACATGCAATTCATCTCAGCTCATATATGATCCATTGCTGAGCTCGAGCCTCCTACATAAGGAGAGGGAAATTGATCAACTACACCACGCAGACATGTTGGTATAGGACAGAAACATACAATTAACGCAGGCAAATTACACCCAGACACAGAATAACACTTAGTGGATCGCATAAAGTATTGTACTACTTTTTTTTTTTGGGGTGGGTTACGTTCGGCGCACTCCTCGCTCCACTCCGTCCCGGGCGACAGAGGGGCGTAAGCACGCACACCCGTAACCCACCCGTGACGTCGCCTTCGTTGTTGGGCCGACCACCGGAGCAGAGTGACTTGACGTCAGTGGTCGGATAAAGTATTGTACTGCATGTGAATCGAACTCACGGCACTGGCATGGAAGGTCGGTATCTTAACCACTACACCATATGTTGATTAATCGTTTTTTGGTCCTCTCAAATTAATTGTACATAGATGACGTAGAGATTAAGACTAGTCTACTGTGCCACCATTAATTGTATATTTGTAAGGTCCCCAGCAATACAAGGATATAGAGTACCCTTGTCCAGCGGGAAAAAATTTCGTAGAATACGTTATGCCATCGGTTGTTATGAACATCATTAGCATTATCGACGTTATTGGGAGCTTGAAATGTTCTGATACCTAAACTAATTCTATATCATTAACCCTTTAGAAAGGAAAAGTACAATAACAGTATCCCCGTGCAAAAATTGCATTCTGCCAAAACAAATTAGACTAAAAACCGACGCCGATTACATCAGTTTTTAGATATTGATTAATGTCTATGCAAAAAAAAAGGGTTGTTATAATGCTGATACTCATACATCACAAGAATGTCTTTACACTATAAGAAATTAATTAAGAGAAGCAAGTCCGCAGGCATTTCCACTATCAATCTCAAAAGAGTTGCATGTCCAACCTATCAAAGATTATATATACTACCTAGCGACCCGCCTTCGCTTCGCTTCGGTTTCGTCAGTCAAGTTGTGTAGTTTACTTTCGCTACATAGTATTCCTTTTGGAGAAGGAATTTCTTAAAATCCTACTTCATCTGACCTTTACATGGCAGAAAGAAGCCCATACCAAATTCCAATTCAAAGAAGTGTAGGAGCTATATTTAAAATTTGTGATTTTTACACCCAAGCAACTCCCCTTTTGGGTGGCATTTCGTAATTTAAATTAATAGTAATAAATAGTAATAATAAATAAATAGAAACTCTTGGGCCTTGGGGTACCAATGCGCGCATTTTATTTAAAGAGATCGCAAAAAAATTAATCGCTGCTTCACGTGATCAGAGGGCTGGCCTATATTTTGCACAAAAGGTTAGCATTGCCATTCAACGTGGCAATGCTGCTAGCCTTCTGGGCACATTACCAGTGGACAGTGATGCGGAGGAATTTTTCGATGCCTGATTGCGTTATTTTTCTGTAAATATTTTAATTTAAAACTTAGCTTTAATTGTACATATTAATTAAAATATTAAATGTAAAATAAATTTGATAAAATAAATATATAAGAATCATGAAAAAACAAAGTAAATTTAAAGTCTGGTATGGTTCCTGAGATATCATGATGAGTCAATACATAGGTGGAAATCTCTTATATATATATATTTATATATATATATATATATAGATAATAAATACAAATATTTATCTAACACTCTATTTTATAATAGGCTATGGTTTGGACATACACAGCCAGTACCGTCCGGGTCAAAGGAAAGGCGGGGTGTGGTTTTTAAACTAATAAATTGTCACAATATAATAACTATCATAAAATAAATGTTTAAAATAACTGATCATAAACAATATAAAATGTTCTATATTTGTACAATTATTTTCTTTTTGTACTGGCAAAGAATGTATATTAGAAATGTAGGTCAAAATTTAATAACTGATACTGTAGCGCCTAGATAAAAATCTCTGTAATAACGATGACTTGTTGGACGTGAAACACCTTAGTCCTCCGGTGGCCATGAACGCTTTAAAGTGTTCGAAACGAGGGGAAATAAAAAATCAAACACAAATGCGATAGAATTTGTAAAAATAGTTTTATTTCAAAAACTCACCCCATCATTTTTTGGGTTGACCATCGTTACCGATGATCAAGAGAAGAAAAATTCGAAACAAAACCCTATACCAACATGTCTGACCAGTATGGTATAAGTAGGTCAATTGCCATGCCATCGAGTCCTCCAATCAAGCACAGCAGTGGGTTTATGAGCCGATATGATAATCGTTACAGATTCCTTGTTACCAGTGTTTACGCCGGACCTTTCACCCTTTCGTATATACTCCTCTGTTGACAATCTCATAATACTGACTGACTTATTACCTTCGATAAAAATTACAATATAAAAAAAACAATAACGGCTTATCAAAAGCAACTAGAGTAAGACTTACAACAAACTTATCTATTATTAAAGTCGATGGCCGTACAACGACATCTGGAGACGGCATGGCCTGCTTTTTATTTGTAACAGCGATAAATATATGTCTCATATAAAACTCAGTGCAGAATTTGTGCCCTAATCACCACAAGATATGCCGTCCCTTTATATAACATATATAATATTTCTATTACTTTTAGACTCATTTTGGCGTACTTAAAATTGTTTTTTTTTGTACGATCATGGAGTAAGAATTCAATGCTTTCTTGCCAGTGGATGTCGTCAGATTAAGAGATACGTTATACAGATAACATCTTTGCTAGAGAATTATACTCGATATAAAAGCCCTGTACCAACTCATCAAGTCAGCGTAGTTTAGCTGGTCAATTTCCCTACCATTATGGTATAGGGCCGAACTCAAGATAGAGAACATACATGGATCGAAAAGAAAGAAAAAAAGAAGAAATATATGCCGCCCTAGAACCAATTCTCACGTGTACAAACTGTAGTATTGCAGAGGTGATATAAATTACAGATGTAGAAACTGCACAATCAATTAGAAATCGCATTCACTCATGTACTTTCAAATTGAGAGGCAATCAACGTTAATCCATACTTCGAGCAAATCTGTAAAAGTCATCTGCGACTAATAGAAAAAAAAATTGCTGGAATGCCAACCTCAATAGTTGTTTTTATATTACTAATAGTAGTGTAGTGGCAGCACGATTGGGCCGGAATCCCAATAGGCGCGGGTTCGAATCCTGCTTGCGACATCATTTTTCATTTCGTAATCGAATTTTATAAATAATTAAGCATATTAAATGCTAAATTTCAGTAATTTAAATCGCGCAAAAATTTGAGAAATTGAGCCGGCCAGCCATACACGGGCGGTGTGCCTACAAGAGCGTTGTCGGTCAACGCGAAGATAGGTTAGAGTGCCCGAGTCTTCGCCGACGCTTCGTTGATTATTTGTTGACAGATTTTCCGTTCTCTCGTTTCTCGCTATTCGTTTTGTTAATAGTATTTTCTATGAGGAACAAATTATGGACATACGAGAAAACCCAATTACAAATTTCAGTTTCAAGGCCCTGTTCATAATTAAGGTGAATATAAAAAAAAACGCGTCAAGAGTTTCATTTTTACTTAAAATCTTCACTAGCTATTTTAAACTAAATTTGCTCTTTTACTAAATAGATATAAGTACAACTAAACATTTCGGGTATATTTTTAAAATGTCTCGTTTTGAGTCCAAGAATAAATGGTCACATTATGTATACATACCAATTTTCATAATGATCGGTCAAATAGTTTCTGAATTAATCGATGTCATATATACAAACATCCGCTTTTATAGATATAGAAAATATTTTTCAACATGCGTATTGTAAAAAAAGGCATAAATAACCATGCATAATCACTTTATACAACGCTGTCTGTTTTTAAACTCATCTATGGAGCCAATATTAAAATTCACACGAGTATAAAATTGTGGTAGGTAGGATGATCTGCTTTCGCGAGCTCTGCAACTCATCGCACTAATTACTTATGCAAAGGGTTCTGAGATATATCTGTGTTAGGAGGAATACATGTGTAGGTGTCTTCTATTGACTACCGTTTCTCATATACTTATGTGGCTTATTGCAGTGTGGTTAGAGCAAACATCATTGATGTTAAAACCCACTTGACTCCAAAACAAAATGTTTATTCACCTAAATATTCAAGTATATTTTCAAGTATTTTGTATCAATTTGTTAACTTAAAGTTCACTGATTCTTAAAATTGTTTACAAATAAGTGTACTACCGTGCCTATGAACGCTGTAAAGTGTTCGAAACTTCAGGAAATTAAAACTTAAATAAAAACTCTATAGAATCCTTAAAAATTGTTTTATTTCGGATGTGTAATACCCACTTAAACATCACAAATATTTGTGTTATAAATAAGATAATAGATCTAAGATAATAGATTCCAGTTCATTATTAACTGAATGAACACGCTAAAAAATTAGCGGTTGTACTATTAGAGCGCCGCTGCCTTAACTGTCCACAGCGCTGATCTTCAGCAACAGGAACTAACTAACTGACCGTGAAAACTGCTTTAACTGGTTCAATTATGTTGCTTTATGTGAAAGATATAAATACATTAATAATATTATAGATATTTAGATACAAATTTGTTTAAATAAAGTTACCGTGTCAAATAGCTCCGAAACCCTTAAGCTTATACGGTAAGAAGGCTGATCTTTAAAGTTTTAAAACTTTTTACTAAGGATGCGTTATAACAAGTCAAGAAAATCAATAACTGCTGTCATCTTATTTGCAGACATCTTTTACCTACTTCTAAAGTCGCCATAGTCAAATCAACGAGTGGGATTTCGAGAAACTATTCCGAAAACACAATAAAAGGCAGAAACAGTTTAGGGTGCGATCACGTAATCTACCATACACGTACCCTTTTATTGCATGAATAAACTCATTAAACTTTCTAAGCAAATTAAACATCGCGTCGTTCTAAGTTTAAATATTAGCAAATGCATGTCGAATTACATATTAAGTCGAAAACTCATTAATTGGAATTTATTTTCCTTTTTCTTCTCATTTATGGAATGGATAGAGTTCATTATAATAGTATAAACTTTATCCTGCTCTTATCCCAATGGCTTTGGGTCGACGCAACATATACTCCTCTTCTATCGTACATATTGCAAAAGTTATTGGCAACAGTTTTATGACAGGGCGCCTATCTGACGTCAATCTTTCTTGGAAATGTAATTGTTGACCAAACGGCATAAGGTAGAGTTGACCTAGGTTGATATTAAAGCTCTTAATCGTCTTTTACGACGTCCACGAGCAAAGTAAAGGCGTAAAATCATTTTTCGCTTAGTAATCGTGTTTTTATAAATAATTAAGCATATTAAATGCTAAATTTCAGTAATTTGAATAACAAGGTTGTGTCATCGTTTAATACAATTCTAACTGCAAAGTTTGAAGTATTAAGCCTATACAATGTGTAAACATTATCGGGTAGATGGCACACGTTTCTTTAAAAGACGTAAATATGATACGAAGCGAGATTTGAATGTCCTACAATAGTTCACGGTGGTGTAAGTGGCAGCACGATTGGGCCGGACTCCCAATAGGTGTGGGTTCGAACTCCACTTGTGACAACATTTTTCGCTTCGTAATCGGGTTTTTAAAAATAATTAAGCATATTAAATGCTAAATTTCAGTAATTTGAAAGTAAAGGCTGATAGTATTCGTAGCCGCTACCACACAGAAATATTATAATGGAATCCACTATAATAGTATTATATAGGTAAATAATTCACGCCAAACAAAGCAACTAATACAAGTATTAAATAATTATACATGTAATAAAAATAAATGCACTGTTATTGAAATAAGTTTTACGTTTTTCCATTTAAATAACCACAAAATTATTGCCATCTAACAATATACGAACGTTGTAAAACTTACCATGTTATTATGTCATCATAATATACATATATTTTTACGACCCATCTATACATATTTACAGACTAGAACTAAAGGTTTTTACAGAAAAAAATTAAGAGTAAAATGTGGTTTTAGAAAAAACTGTTACGTAGTTTATTCTAAAACAATAAAGATAATTAGATTAAGTATTTTTAAGTGAGACTCATCTGGAGTGGTTTAGCAATTTCAAATTTTGGGTATGTCAAGGCCGTAATAGTGGTCGGCGCGAAGGCGATGAGAACACGGTGGATTATGAGGCCACACACCGCCTTTCCGTTGCCTCGAATGGAACGGGCGGGGTGTGTCCTGACCGTTATCTAACAAAACAAAAATATGGAAACCACTAAGTCGTGAATGGTTTTGCAGACAATGTGTCAACAAAATATGAGGCTGGTAAAAATCGGCTGAGAGATCCTCAGGCAAACTTGTAGCAGCACTACAAACCTATACGATAACTGCAAATATCAACCTACCTGCCTGGAAAAGTGATTATGGTATTATCTTCCAATAGAGGACGTCGACAAGTTGATGGATGGATAAAGAAGATCGTAAGCAGTATATACGATATTATTCTTCCAAATAAATAATCATCTTTATCATTTCAGCTCATACACGTTCCACTGCTGAAGTTCGAGCCTCCTCCACAACAGGAAGGAAATTGACCTGGTAGGTTAATTTCCTTCTCTGGTTCAACCACGCGGGTACCCTTTCGAGTCGATGCCCCGGCAGCTTTCGCCGTCGGGGTATCGTCCTCACGCGGCGGCCCCACTTCGGGCGACCGGACTTCTCCCCGGTCCAGTCACCCGATGCCTCGGCTAGGGCGGCCTCAGGGCCATCTACGCTACCAAAGGCGCCGGCGACGACCCGAGTTCCCGTGGAGGATGTCCTCCGGGGCTCATTCCACCGCCTCCTTTTGTGATATGACTATCTCGCTGAAGGCGGCGACCGCTTTCACGACGGCCGGCAGCGTCCTGATTCTAAACCGAAGAATTTTTAATTATAAAATTAATTTATCGAATTTTGTTTGTTTTAAGTATTTAAAAAAAAGGTCTAGTATTATGTATAATCTATTAGTTGATACTGCTGCTTTGCTTGTGTTGATTACTCAGATTTTAGTGTTATTTTTTTTTCTTAGATGACACCATGTTTTAAGTGGGACTGATAACAATTCATCGGTGCAGACTGCATTAAATTTTTACTTTTTGAAACTATTGCAAACAGGTCCACAAAAATAGTTATTTTTGGCACTTGCTCTAATAGTCTCCTGTAATTAGATTCTTTTTTTTTTTCAATATCTACAATGTGCAAACATCCGTCTGTTACAATTTAAATTTATTAATAGGAGAGAATACTATACAAAAACGGTTAAATGTTATAATATTCAATATTGAACCTGATTTGGAATTGCGCCAGGCAAGTAATACGCTGGTTACGGCTTAAGTGTGTCATCTAGTTTGGTCTAGGTCAAACTAAAAAAGAACTTTTACGGAAGATAACAAAGGGAAAACTCTTACTACAAAATTCCAAATTTGCAATCACGATTAATTTTCAAATACTTTTTACAACATTTATTTCATCTGCAAATTTAGGGTAGGTATATTTATGTATGTATAAATAAAGAATATAATAACATGCCAAATCAGGTACATTTTGGTGTTACAAAGATAATAAATTCTGCAAGAAAATTTAATAGTGGTAGGACCATGCTGGCGGTGGGGACAGTTTTCTGCCTACAGCCGCGGGCCGGCCCGTTCGGTATAGTACTATACTCTCGCAAAAGATCGACATCTGAGTAATGGAAATGTGCTATTGTGCTTCGTTCGGTGAGCGAGAGACCCAGAAGCCCACTGGGGTGGGTTTGGGGTTTGTATAGGTAGGCAGCGGCGTAGCTATGCCCTTGGTATTGCAAAAGTCCATAGACGGCACTGACACTTACCATCAGGTGGGCTGTCAGCTCGTTTGCCACTATAAGCAATAAAAAAGAAAGAAATAAAAAAAAATATTTATTATAATTTTACGGTATTACACATATGAAATAAAGGTTCGCCCGTGGGCATGAACAATGAAAAGCCTTTGAAATGTCAGCAAAATAGAAATCAAATACATATAATGATGAATTTCGGTAGCACCGTCTCGAGAATGAGTTGTGCGAGGCGTACCCATTTGAAGCATGTAAACATTGTTTTTCCGTGTGGTGACGGAGTAATAATACAATTCACCACCCACTATCTTACCCGTGGGTGATCGTACGAGACAACTAAGGTATATAAAACGCATTAATATCTATGTGAGAGAAGCAAAACTCGAAACAAAACCCTATACCAACACGTCTGACCAGCGTGGTATAGTAGGTCAATTACCCTCCCATTATAGAGAAGTCTCGAGCCCAACAGTGAGACATATATGAGCTGAGATGATGATGATGATGATGAAACAATGTTTTAAGTGTTTTGATTTTCTTGATTTATATAGATGTGTGGTAGCGGCTACGAATACTATCAACCCTTATCTTGCTCGTGGATGTCGTAAAAGACGACTATATAAGAGCCTTATAACAACCTGGGCCAACTCCATCTGAAGCCGTTAGGTCAACAATTACATTCCCAAGGAGGGTTGACGTCTGGCAGGCGGCCGGTCATAAAACTATTGCCAATAACATTTACAATATGTACTATGAAAGAAGAGTACATATTGTATCGACCCCAAGTAATTGGGATAAGAGTAGGCAAATGATGATTTATTTTTATTTTATTAACAGAAGAAAAAAATATCATAACAAAAAAAGCAGACTAGTTTTTAATTCTGTTTAAAACTTCTTCTTGAATCACTCTGTCTATCGACGAGAACCGCATTAAAATCCGTTAATTAGTTTAAAAGATCTAAGCGTACAGACAAAAATGGTGACTTTATTTTATCCTATGTATAGAGATATATAAATCGTAGTCTCACATTATAAATTAATCTCACTGTTTTGGCGTGAATGACCTAGCAAGCAAATATACACAAGTATTCGCATTTATTTTATCAGTGGAATCATTTTTATCTAAATATATCGCTAGCTTAAAATCTCTGGTCGTATATTTTTTACTGGCTGGCAGTTAATATAAAAAAAAACATAAAGCAGTCACGAGGATCGCCGACAGAAGTGAAACTCTAAACCTATAAAAAACAAATACTAAAAAATTAAAAACGTGCACCAGGTATGTATGAGTGTGACCATACAATAAAAACACATATTAAATATTATTTACATTATATCTTATTACTTCCTCTCTTACGGTCTACTCTCCATCCGTCTTACGAATTTTCGATCAGGTCACGTGTCCTAACGCGAGTTTAACATCTTTTACCCATCCCCAAAAAAATGTACAACGCCGCTAAAGAAATTTTAACTTCAAAAATTACATTAAATCACATAAATTTTTTGAAGCCATAATTACCTACTATAATATTGTTGGAATATAATTACTATACATGTCGAATACCAGAACCCCGATAGTTTTCAGTGCGAATTACATAAGTACGTACGTACATACATACGTACTTAAAGAGTACGAATCCTCAAGCAATATGAACAACAGGGGCTATAGCACCTAAAACCTTACTGACGGACCTCAGCTTGAAATAATTAAATGGCCCTAAAACAATTAAAAGAACGGAAAGGCACCAGGAGATGATGGCATTACCACAGAACGCCTGAGAATAGACGGCAAGCTGTTTTCAAAACGTTTTAGTGTGTATTCTGGTGTCGGATGTGGCAGACATCAGTATTTTTAGAGAACAAAGAAGGCAGCAGATTTATTATTAACTGATCTGCCATTACTATTATTTACATTGTTTTATGATATGAATACTAAAGATAAACGAGTACTTTTATGTACCAATTTGATAAGATTATAGTTTGCAAGTGTTTATATCTGAATTATTAGTATTATGTATTCATTTACATTGTACGCCCTTGTCAAAGGTTGCAAAATATAAACAGAGAGTGAAGCCAACTTGATGTCCATAGTCCAATTATATAACTATTATGAAGACAAAATATCTCTTCATATGACTTTTTGAATGTCTAGTTATTGTATGACCTGGACTTTTGATCGGAATATACCTAGAGACCTTAACGTAATCCTCTAGAACTATCCATAAAATTTAATACCAAATATACCTTTAAATTAGGGATACTGTTATCAGAAATCTCTATATGTATAACGAATGCCACTACACTACCGCGACTAATTGTAGGACATGCAAATTTCATTTTCGTATTGTATTTACGTCTTAAGGTGACGGTATGCTATCTACCCGACAATGTTTACACATTGTTATAGGCTTAACACTTCAAACTTTACAGTTAGAATTGTATTAAACGATGACACAACCTTGTTATTTAAATTACTGAAATTTTAGCATTTTTAATATGCTTAATTATTTATAAAATCCGATTACGAAATGAAAAATGATGTCGCAAGCGGGATTCGAACCCGCGCCTATTGGGATTCCGGCCCAATCGTGCTGCCACTGCACTACCGCGACTAATTGTAGGACATGCAAATTTCATTTTCGTATTGTATTTACGTCTGAAGTGTTAAGCCTATAACAATGTGTAAACATTGTCGGGTAGATAGCATACCGTCACCTTAAGACGTAAATACAATACGAAAATGAAATTTGCATGTCCTACAATTAGTCGCGGTAGTGTAGTGGCAGCACGATTGGGCCGGAATCCCAATAGGCGCGGGTTCGAATCCCGCTTGCGACATCATTTTTCATTTCGTAATCGGATTTTATGTATAACGAATTTTCATTCACTTTAGTACATCATCACATCATCATCATCATCACAGCCTATATATGTCCCACTGTTGGGCTCGGGCTTCCTCCGTAAAGGAAGGGGAGTTTACTCACTATACCGCGTTGGTCAGACGTGTTGGTATAGGGTTTTGTTTCGAGTTTTCTTTCTCTTGCATAGATGTTATATGCGTTTTATACCCCTTAGTCGTCTCTTACGATCACCCACGGGTAAGATAGGGGTGGTGAATTGTATTCTTACTCCGTCACCACACGTATTAACTTCTTTTTTAGTGCCAAAGATTTTTTTAGTACATAGATAGGAAATACAATTTACCCTCATTTAACAAATATTTGTTAACCTAACCTTTACATAACCTATTATATCAATCAATTACATACAATAACAGCCACAATTTATGTCTCAACAAGCTTTGTTTTTTAGTACGCTATGGTCTGGACACACTAGCCGTCTGGCGCAACGGCAAGGCGACGTACCGCCCCATAACCCAAAGTGTATCGCCTCCATCGCCATTGGACCAACCACTAGTACCGTTTCCTTGACATCCGTTGCCTGTCCGGCCGTTTACTCTTTTGGGTATCATCCCAGCATATCTCGGCAGGCTTGCATTAAAATATATTTTTATTTATAAATAAAAATCGCTATACAAAAATAACTAAATGAGTAAACAGGCACGAAATATAAAGTACAAAGAGGAATATATAAACTATGACCAAAGTTCTCAATAACACCTAAATCCGAGATATTTTCATTTAAGTACATACAACACAGAAAGAGTTTCACGCATATCAATTCATATTAAGTTATTGGACAATTGTTAAAATACATACAATAAGATAAATTCGCTACATGTTAATACAATACACATAATACATACTATAAAAATAAAAATGTACATAAAACACGTGATTTCAGATTAATAACCTTGCTTTATCGATATTGAAATTATTGAATCGATAATAATGTAAGTACCTAATATTAACATTTGTAAATTGATATGGCGGCAAAAGGCCTATATCAGTCATGTTTTTAAGCAGGGACTAGAAATTTAGAATGTTTGCAGTTTACTTAATAATTCTCTCTATTTCTCTCTCTATCTCTCTCTGTGTAAAAAGAATTAAGGGGACAGACTTAGTTGAAACGTCAAAAAAAGGCCTTTTTTCAGATTTCTTTTTTGTTCAAACGATGAAATAATTTGCAACAAAAGTTCTTCTGTTTAAAAGAGAGAGAGAAAGATGCATATTTAATGTATATTTCCTAATTTTTTCAAAGCGATATCTTTCAAAATAATGTAATGAGCATCAATGGCCGAGGACACTGCAAAAAAATCACGATTTGCCGTGATCAATCGCACGCTGCAACGGATTATTTGAAACAAAAAAAGGGGGGTCTTTTAGTTAATGATGAAAAAAGGGGGGTCTTTTAGTTAATGATATAATTAATGCTCCTGATGAACGAAGGGTTTTCAAAAATTTCCATTTTTCACAAAATGGCGGATGTTAAAAGCCAAAGGTGTTATTTTGACCAAAATTTCACTTACATTTTTTACTATAAACAGAAAAATAATTATCCAAAAAAAAAAAATCCTTCGTTCATCCGGAGGACAACTATGTATAAAAGAAGTGATATAAATTTTAACCCGATCGGTAAAGCCGTTCTCAAGTTACAATGATTACCGACTTCGAAAACATGGTTTCGAGAAAAACGTGTTTAAAGTTTTGAGTACGTTTTGCATGCAGATATTTTTTTTTGTTGTAACTTACATAGAGTCGTCTATTCCTGGGCCATATATTTCGCCTTCCTGCTCTTTGTGAATGGCATTTGATGGTCACTATATACATATATATGTATATGAAATACAATAGAGACCTTCAGCACCCTTCTGGGGCCGAGCGAACAGCTACCGCTGCCTGCTTACTTTATATAGCTCAGACATGGCATCCTACGAAGTTGGGTATTTCCGCGACTAATGATCCGATTTACATGTACCTGGGCGGAAAATACTCGTAACATATTCTACTTTATGAAAATGAAGAAAAAAAACAATTTTTTGAAAATTTTAACTAGGTCTGCCCTCTTAATTTCGCAATCCCCGTGTGGGGATAGGATAGGAATACAATTGTCGCTACCCCTTAATTAGCCGTGTGAGTGACAAAACATCAATAGGCGTTTATGTGCCTTTTATAATTATTGTCCTTTTATTTTCCGACGGCTACATAAAAAAAAATCACAACTGTTATCCTTAAACAATAAAAACTCTCTGAAAAGTAAGAAACAGTATCTAACTCTAGCATTGGGTACATAGTAAACCACTTCCAGTTGTAGTACTGCGCCGCTGACAGTTCTCCTTCGTTCATAAATGAATCGGTATGTCCAAGGTAATATCACACACTCTTGGAGAAAATCGAAGAATGAGTAGTAGCAATTTACTGCTGAGCTGTATTTGGTGGCAGCAAACAGGCTATGCTCCTAGTATTGCGAAGGTAAAAAGCAATAAAAATATCTGTAAAATATCTATACTAATATATAGGTAGCTGAAGAGTTTGTTTGGTTGAATATGTTCCCTTTTGAGAGCTTACACTCCGTGCGATGGTCAGCTAATAAATAGTACGCAGCTATTAAAATTCATCACATGAATTGATTTAGGTATTATGTAAATAAAAACTTATTATAATCATTATTCTTAACGAATCATTTATTTTACTAATTCTATACAAGCGTATAATGTGTAAGGCCAAAATTTATTATTATTAAGCTTAATTATTACATAGATACGTATGTCGAGGTAACATAGAAATATATTTAATAACACTGTCACTAACAGGCGACTTTTGTACGACCGGTCATAAATTACTAGCAACAAACAATTTTTTTTTTACTAGTCTCGATATGGATGTGTATGTTAAGTGTTTGGTATGGCATTTGAAAAGTTTATAGGTTTAAATCTTCTTCCTTTTCAGCTATATATAAGGTCTCGGTATCGATGATCCACCCTAATGGCGATTCAATTACAAATGTGAGGGACTATCTATACTGAGCCTGCCATACTGCGTCTTTTTAGAAGTACAATACGGCAGGTTATGAAGTTACACGCTGATACTTCCGCCACCCCAGCGGTGTAGGCGAGATATAATTAGATTATAGATGTCCTCTAAAAAAGGTCTCCCAAGGGAAAACGGATGGTAAATTGAATTTTAAATCCCACCTATATAACATTATTTATTTTTAAACATATTTACACTGATGACTGCACGCTGATTCTCTTTTATGTTTTAATTGGCGTTTTACACATGTATAGTTAAACATAGATATATAATCACATTAAAATATACAACTTAAAAGCGCTTACAGTATTTATTTAGTTTTTTTATACACGTATATAGGAAAATACAAACAGAGGTATACTGAGCCAACACTATGAAGGCTAGACTAATAATGAATATACGGCTTGAATACTAAAATACGACGGCAGTAAGAGGGAACATCTTTGCAGTCAGTGACAGCCTACAATAAATATAGCATGTATGTTTATATCCGTGTGATGACGGAGTAAGAACACAATTCACCACCCTCTATTTTACCTGTGGGTGATCGTAAGAGACGACTAAAGAATATAAAACGCATATAACAGCAAGAGAAGAAAGACTCGAAACAAAACCCTATACCAACACGTCTGACCAGCGTGGTATAGTAGCCTATTCTCCCTCCCAGTGTAGAGGAGGCTCGAGCCCAACAGTGGGATATATATGAGCTGAGATGATGATGTTTATATCCGTATGTCATAATCATTATACTACTCTTATCCCATTTACATGGGTTCGAAGCAATATGGACCTACTACTTTTCCTTTGCATATATTACGAGATATTGACAATAGTTTTATGAACAGCCAGATATCAAGGAGGGTCCTTGGAAATGTAATTGTTGATCAAACGTTATCAGATGGAGGTGACTTCAAGTCGATGTAAATATCTTAATTGTCTTATATTTATGTGGTATTATAATACATTTACCAGCCTCTTTCTTTATCGCGGGTGTAGTGACAGCTTATTAATGATAAATAATATACATGTAACATTTGTAAAAGAAAATAAAAATCTCTAAATAAAACTTGATACCAATGATGGTAGGTCAATTTGCAGCGGCAGCTTTACCTATAGTGCAGAGGGTGCGGTGCACCCGAGCGCCGGATGTTAGGGGGCGCCGAAAGCCGTTCGGAACACATAGGGCCTCCACTGTAACGCTCCGCATGGAACGGACGCACCGTACACAGCGAGTGCCTCCCTTTTATGAACGTAGTGGGTGCGTCAAAACAACGAGACTATACATGCGACAACGCATTCCAGCGAGATTCAGAGTTTAGTCGAACGCGTTGAAACTATCAACCTATTCCATTTTGTTCACGCATTTTGATACAAGAGGTTACTAATTGCACCCGGGCGTTACATGTGCTAGAGCCGCCCCTGTCAATTTGGATATTGTTTTGGTAGTGGATCGAGCCCAGGCGTGGGACGAATAATAGCTAAGATAATAATGACATATTTAATTCAAATGCCATTACCACAATAAATATTCTTGTCTACAGAGTGTATTATCCTAAACTATCTATTGTTTAAAGTTTAGGTCAATTCTATTAGACACGCTTATAGAATAACTTATGCCCTTGGTAAGTTATTTATGTTACTTTAGAAAAAAGAACACATTAGTTATGTATTTATTTCTAAATCGTAGACACACTCACACTGATACTTCATCCGGGGGGTCTCCAAATATACACGATGTTATAAAAAAAATCCTCCCAATATCCCTCCAAATATAACAAAATTGGGTTAAAATTAGGTCTTGGTGGCATTCATATTTGTGGTCACCGAGAATTTCTTACCTTATTAATTCTTACTCTGTCGTTAATTGTGTATCTATAAGGAGAATTAGAAACAGAAATTATATATATATATATATATACATACATATCATCACGCCATATCCCTTGCAGGGTAGGCAGAGAGAACAGAGTGCCAGAGAACTCTATCTCTACATATATATATATATATATATATATATATATATATATATATATATATATATATATATATATAATATATAACAAAAATTGACTGCACTAACAGACACAAATATTAATGGCGTAATGGTCAAAATATCGTACTACCGCGCCAGTATATTAGTGGTAAGACCTGTTGAGTTTTCTGTCTACAGCTTCAGGCCGGTCCGCCCGGAGTACTACTCCACACTCTCGTAGAAAATCGACGTCTGAGCAGTGGCAATATGCTGCTGTGCTTCGTTCAGTGAGCAAGAGAACCGGTAGCCCAACTGGGTGGGTTTAGGGTTTTCACTGGTAGGTGACGGCCTAGCTGTACCCCTGGTAAAGCCAAGGTCCATGGGCGGCAGTAACACTTAGCTTGACATGGTGGTACACACCTGTGCCACTTGCTAGCTTGCCACCATAAGCAATAAATTTCACCGGATCAACTCCTATACTCGTTCCAACCATTTATTTTACTTTTGACACATGCTTTAGGACGTAACTGTTTCATTATACGCAATTATTAACTTTGAAACGAGTGAACAGAGAAATATATAAACTGCCCAATAATATTTATATATCTTAATTATTACCCACTAAATACATTAATATGCCGTAAATAGCTCTATTCATAAAATTTAAGTGATAATTCATTTCCGTTATAAAAAAAGTTACGTTCTATCGCATCTAGTGACAGGATCAAAAGTATTCGGTGCAAACTAATGAATCGCAAATAATCGATTACACTTATTTGCAGTTAAGTCAGCTGACAACTGAGTTTTGAATTGTTGTAATAGACAACACGTTAAAATTGTATCAGGGAGATATAAAAATCTTCTCATCATACCTATAACATGAAATAAAACAACCAAAATATTTTAATATTATTTTATTATAACGAATCGTCGGATTCTTCATACGAACTCGAATCGTCGCTTGAATCATCTGCAGTGTTTATTATTAACTCTTGTGTAGGTATGTTGTCAAATTCAATTTCCCGATCCCAATCAGAGAATATTATATTTTTTGTCTTGTTGACGGCACTCGCCCAGTTTTCAGGCGTCACACTAGTACATCCATCCATCCATCCATCCATCAGCCTGTAAACGTCCACTGTTGGACATAGGCCTCCCCACGAGAATGCCATCTATAACGGTCCTGTGCCACCTGCATCCAGCGGTTTCCTGCGACCTTGATGAGGTCATCAGTCCACCGAGTGGGGGGTCGTCCTACGCTGCGTCGTCCGATTCGTGGTCGCCACTCGAGAACCTTTTTTCCCCAACGGTTGTCGGTTCGTCGAGCGATGTGGCCTGCCCATTGCCACTTCAACGTGCTAATCCTTAGGGCTATGTCGGTTACACCCGTTCTTCTACGGATTTCCGTATTTCGGATTTTATCACGTAGAGAAATACCGAGCATAGCCCTCTCCATAGCACGCTGAGCGACTTTGAGCCTTGTTATGAGGCCGACATTTAGAGACCACGTTTCAGTGCCGTAAGTCATCGCTGGTAACACACACTGGTTATAAACCTTTGTTTTCAGACACTGCGGAATATTAGACGAGAAGATCCTCCTAAGTTTCCCGAACGCTGCCCAGCCGAGTTGGATTCGTCGGTTGACCTCTTTCTCGAAATTGGATCTACCTAATTGAACTGTTTGTCCTAGGTAAACATAGTGATCGACAACTTCGAGAATCGCATTCCCAACCAGGACCGGTACAGAAATGACATGGGCATTAGACATGATTTTCGTCTTGTCCATGTTCATTTGCAGCCCTACTAGTTGGTAGACCTTGCTGAGGTCATTGAGCATGGTGCTAAGGTCCTCCAGGGATTCTGCCATGACTACGATATCATCTGCGAATCGAAGGTGAGTGATGTATTCGCCATTGATGTTGATGCCGAGTCCGGTCCAGTCTAAGAGCTTGAAGACATCTTCCAGCGCAGTGGTGAACACTAGTACATGCGTTTTTTAAAAGTTCAAGCATTTTATTTGCTGTGAAAGGAGGAGTTGTATTGTTTCTTGCGCCGTGTCCTTTGACTTGTGCCCAGATCATTTCAATTGGATTATATTGACAGTGGTACGGAGGAATTCTGATTACAACATGCCCATATTCTGCTGCCATTTCGTCGATGACATATCGTTTTGGCTGCTTTTTACTTTTTAATATTTTAAGTAATTCTACTTTTAGTAGGGATTCGTCCACATCTTCCCCATTATCACGAAGCCAGTTTATAATCTCGTGTTTTTTGTTGGCCTGTGTTGGCATTTTATTAATTTGGCGAGAGTGATAGGGTGCATTATCAATAAATATTGTTGATGGCTCTTCAAGTGATGTAAGCATCTCTCTGAACCACTTTTCATACACGTCCGCATTCATCTCCTCATGATAGTCTCCTGTTTTTTTTTATTTGAACGCTAACAGAGGGTCTGGTACAAATCCCTTTGTAGTTCCCGCATGGCAAATGATGAGGCGTTCACCTTTCCCCATTGGCACTGCAGAAGTAGAAGCAGCAGTATCGTCAGTCCAACCTTTTGGTATGGAATGATTGGCATTGAGCCAAGTTTCATCTGTGAAAACGACATTCGACCAGTCTTCTATTTTCTTCGCTTGTCTTAAAAATTCACAGCGAGACAAGGCTATATCACGACGTTCCATTAAAATTTTTGTTTTGTCGGATTTCTTATACAAGAACCCGATTTGGTGCAGCACCTTTGACAAAGAAGATTTTTGACCACGAAACAAGCCACAATTTCGTAGAGACGCTACTATTTTTTTCAAAGTAGTCTCTTTGCTTGTGTAATAATTGTATATATGACGACGAATAGCATCAGTATCAAAACTGTCAATTGCTGTCACTTTACGGGGCTGACGTTTTTTCTTAGGCGTAGATAGCTTGTTCTGTTCAATACCACTACTACCATAGGCTTCTTTAGTGATTTTCGCCACCGTTGGAGCACTAATACCTCATGCTGCTGCAACACGGTCTCTAACTTGGATTACTGGTATAAGGAATCCGCCATTGCGGCTTTCCTTTTCAAAAAATTCACGAAACCGCAGCACTAACTCTCTGGATTGTCCTTTAAGCACCATACCTTTCGGCATTTTGCAAGTAAAATCTTACTGGGAGGAACGATACGCTCAACTCAATCAAAGTAAGAACAATGAAATGAAATGAAATACGGTGGAATATAAATACTCAACACAGCGTATGAAAAATATGAAAGAGCACTCAGCGAACAGAAATGTGACTAGCACGGGAGTCTTGTTGCGAGTGACAGACAACACAACAAAATGGCGTCGCCGGCGCGCCGTTCAGTGTTGCCAATTCGGCTTAAAAAAAAGGGGTAGGCTGGATGAGAAAATTAGTGATTTACTACCGCAGACGAGGGCGCCATTGTCTCTAAGTAAAGTTTGGAGCAGCGGACCCCGCTTAATGGAGAAATGCTTCATAAAGTAGTTATTTTTTATTTTGCAAAGTACAAAGTAAAATATTTTGGGAGGACTGAATTAGTGGGTATGCAAAAATTAATGTGCCCAAATAACAAATATATTTACAGAAGTGAAGTTTTTAAATAATATGAAATATGTATTTAAGCAAAAATAAAATATCCGTGTTCAATCGATTAAAAGTTCTTCCTGACTAAAATCGATTATTACAAACCATAGTATCCGTAATACATTGGTACAACACTAATTGATCAGAATTCGACCTGTCAAAAGTAAAATAAATGGTTGGAACGAGTATAACTGTGGGTATAAATTTGTGTCCGTTAAATTGAATGTTTCTAGCGTTCACCACAATACAAGGATTATTGACTTTCTTTATTTTTGGCGGCGGGCTATGGAGTTGTCACGCCCCGTTAATCCGTCCGGGATGACAGAAGAAGCGGCGCGCAACCCCATAGACCCGCCCTACATGTACCTCTACACCGAGTGAGCGAGCTACCGGAACCCGGTCTTTGTCTTCGGTGGCTCAAGGATTATTGACTTAGTGTTGTATTGTTAAAAAAAAAAAGAACAAAATATCAGAACCTATAACAAAAAAACATAGCGGAGTGAAACGTTAACGATTCTTCTATTAAAGAACATGGCATAACATACCTACTTCATGTCAGTGCCGGATTAGCCACGTAGCAAGAGTAGCAAATTAATAATTAAAATTAAATTATATTATATTATAAATTAAATTAATAAAGTCAATATTGAAAGTGTTAACTCTAAATTCGCCCATATTAAATTTAGAAAAGTTCATTTGTAACAGTTTGTTTTATTTAGGTCGTATACGTTTAATTATCTTACCTAAAGCAAATTAGGGGCCCCTTGACAGATTTTGCTACAGGCCCCGCGCTGGGTTAATGCGGCACTGCTTCATGTATACAATCGTGATAAAAGAATTTTTTCTGCAAGGTTAAGTTTTACGCCGTCTTGGTAGGTAGTAAATCTCTCTGGAAATGCTTTTGTTGAAATTACCTATATTTAGACTCGCTTTATGTCTCGAGTATATTATTCATAAACTAACCGCCTAGTACACTTTTTTTGCAGGCCAATATAAGCGCAACTATTAATTAGGTGGTAAAACGAATTTCGACTTAACACGAGCATTTGTTCAGATGTGCGGCGCGCCTGCTTCGCTCACAAGGCTGTTCTAAGGTATTTAATATTTCTGTGGGTAATTTCGTCGGGAGCGACGGCAGAGCGGCGTGCGGTCCCATAACCCACCGTGTTCCTTCTCATAGCTATTAGACCGACCACGTGGCCAAAGCGGAACCGTCTATTACGTTTCATTTTAAAAATACCGACCTTCTGTGCCAGTGCTGTCGGTTCGAGTACCAAACAGGAGACAACTTAATGCGAACCACAAAGTGTTGTTTTGAGTCTGGGTGTCTGCGTAATTGCATATTTGTAAAGTAACCTGCAATATAACGATTTTTTCCTTAGTGAAGGGCGTATTTTTTTACTAAAAAAAAAAAACAAAAAAAAAGTTTATATAGGTATGTCAAATTCTTCTTGTCTTTAAAATATATGTACATATATATTTATTACCCAGTGCGTAATTTGCGCAAGTATTTATAAATTCGCTTCCCTCACGCATTTGTAGATTCTATAATCACAGAGGACAGAAATAACTTACTCTAAATACATAAATAACTCACAAACAGCGCTAAAGAGTACCGCTAGATTGATTTTTTATAGTCAGTACGCTGAACTCATACACATGTATTTGCACTAACAAGATGACAAACTTAGGCAGCCACATTAAGGAAAATTCTTTACAAAGTATTTATATACTTACCTGTAACTTCTTCGTTTTGAATTCAAATTAACCAACTTGCCGGTGTCAAGGTCACGGTAAGATTTAATGCGTGAATTTTTACCTTAACCGATGTGCGTAATAAGCGTTAATAGCATATTTATAACGTTTAAACGGTTTTTTATAAGTGCTATAAATCACTTGACTTTTTTAAGCCTCGCCAAGGAAATTGTTTTATAGTGCCATGGTGAAAATAGATATGGAAGAAAGGTGACTTATTTTTATAAAAAGTAGCTTTCTCTGTAGTTGTCACTACTAAATATTACTTAATTTCTTATAGTTGTCGTATTAATCGGTAAAAGGTTAACCTGGGCCAACAGCACCCTCCTGGGCAACTTATAATAATCAACTTTTGGTTGTCAACTCATCTGACAGAGGGGACAATTACAACGTTATTCCCATCCTACATCATCATCAACCTACCTGATGTTAAACAAAATTGAATTGGTAGGCTGATGTATGGATGGATGGACATTTAATCCATAACAATATATACTCGTTTATTATAAAAAATAGTGTACAATATACGTGCCGCTAAACTCCGAAATGAACCCCGGTACGATAAAGAGAATCATATGATGCTTTCTATTCGCTTTCGATATAAAAGTTTGGAGTTTTTACCTGAAATGGGTACTTTTAAAAATATAAACCCCGGAAATTTCTTCCTCTAAAATTCATTAAATACTCCAGACTATTTAAGAGCATTCTATAACATCCCAGATCCAGGTATATTCTAGAATGTTGCATTTATTCAGAAACATTCCATAACACTCTTGAATATATGAAATGTTCTGAAACATTGTACACCTCAATAAAATTATGCAACTTCATATTTTATATTTTATCATTTTATTCCAATTACTGTAAAAATCTCATATCAACTCCAGAACGAAGCAGGGTACTATCAGCTGATCATGTATAAAGGAATTGTCTTTATCTTTTCTAGCCTCTATCCGACACATAAGTTCTAAATATGATAAATTCATTTAACTGAAGAAGAAGTAGGTATAACGCCACTACTGAACTGAAAGTAATCAATTTAATATCCAGCAGTTGATTAATACAATTTAATACTTATACAATATTTGTCTGCGTTAATTGCATGTTTGTAAAGTCCCCCGCGATACAAGGATTTCCTTAGTGCAGGGAGGTGTCTTTAAAAAAAAAAAAAAAAAAAAAAAATTTGATTTTTAGTTATCGTACAAATTATAAGGAACGCAGAGCTAAAGAGACGACTTGGATAGTTTAATAAACAAACGCTAATATAATTATACTCAAAACCTAAAGTGCTAAAACGAATTATAACGTCTGGTAAGTCGGCACGAACATCTCGCGACAGTATGCACTCGACTGCTAGTGTATTTATTTATTTTATTTATTGAACGTCACTTCCGCCGTAACGCGAATTCCTTCCAAAACTGAAATTTTACTTCAAGAACATGTAGTTTCTATAGTATTCGCAAACTCAACAAGTAACATGGTAAATGGAGAATACGCGTGTGATGATTTTGACACTAATACACTTTAAGTGGTGTGAATTAGGTCAATTAAAATTTCCTTTATTTTTTTTTACTCGTCTGTAATCTTGAACTTACCTCCGTATCCTCCTATCCTTAGTCGTTTGTAATGCGGATAAAATTTGTTAAATAGCAGGTCAATCACCTAGGCGCTTTGACAAAGAATTATAAATCACAAATATGCGGTACCTACATGCAGGGCAATGGCCGCGCCTACTTTGTACATGAATGTGATACAAAAGAAATATTAAAATACCTTAATCGAATAGTTTATACAATACAATAGAAATACTAGAGCGTACTACGTTCTAATTGCAATAACATCGTTTTACATTAATGAAGTATACTCAGCAAATATAACTTCTGTCCGCGACTTCGCCCGCACCCGCGTTGTAGAAATAACATGTAAAGACAAACAAGAAATCTGTGCAAGATTAACGTACATAAGTCAGTGCTTCTTTGTGCTAATTTTTAATTTAGTAAGTAAAATCTAAAAAAAATGCAACGTTTAGTAGTTATCCCACATTTTTACTCTCTTATGTATAAAAATTGATAAATGCTAAACTGTGAAACTTCTTTGCGCGCATGAGGGTAAATTTTTTACAGATAAAACGCAACATTAATGACACGAAAATGTGGAATGTTTTTATCCAAGAAGAGGCAGAGAGTGATTGAGACCGATTGAGAGAGAGTAAAAAAGGCCGAACGTAGCATGAAGCACATAGCCATGGAGCGAGAGTAGGGAGCAAGCGAGTGAGAAAGATCGAGAGAGAGAGAGCATGAGATAGAGCGAACGTCGCATCACGCACAGTGCCATGGAGCGAAATGTGGGAAAGAGCGAGAGAGAAAGGGGAAATCAAGAAAAAATCACGCAATTGGTTGATGTATGTAAACGAGATTTAAAAATAAGTTTGATAAAGAAGTTTTACCTCTGACAGGTGTACTTTGTATGTACTTTGTGTGTAATTTGGAGACAATTGCTAAAGATTTTATTCTTGCCATACAAACGCCTATTGCGTTTCAGCTCGTTTGCCAAAACTCTTTCTCAATGAGCGTTTACTTGCCAAAGAACAGCTACTGGAAAAAAAACTTTCTAATCAATTTTCGGCTAGGCATTGGTAAGTCAGTCGGCAAACTTCTTGATAAGTCTAAATTCCTGAAAGGCATTTCTTGTGTTTAAGAAATTTCTGTCATAATATGCATTAACGTTAATATTAGGCGCACCATTTTGACCTCTTTTTTTTGGGTAAGCTAGGGTTCGGACACACGCCGCTCACCATTTGGACCTCTAATAACGAAATATAAGAAAATACATCAAAAATTGTTTTATATAATAAAAAAAAATAACACAGTTAAATACGCCATTTAGTGATAATTAGTACAATTTAACTATTATCAAAACATTCTAACAAAACGTCTGTTGAGCCTGTCTGCTGAGCTGTCGGACCATCCTAATAAACGTTAATATTTTCGCAAAAACTTATGTAGTAATTGTATACTGATCAAATATCTACACCAAAAGATATTTTTTTTATAACGGTGCGAAGTATTCGCACGTTCTTCAGCTATTATTAGATCTCAATGTCAATAAATCTATAATTGTTTTTAAATAAATCACGTAGTTGTAATCTGCATTTTTAAGCTGACTACACTCCGCACTAAGAAATATAAATCTTGGTCACTGGGGACTTGACAAACATACAAATAACGAGAATAAATCACACGCAGACATCGAATAAACATTTGTGGATTGTGCAATGAATTGTGTAGGTACTGCAATAACTTCCTTACAAAGAAGAAATCATTTATCACAGCGCCTCAGTACCAAAGAGTAACTCTTCAAATATAGAAAAGTGTCGAGATCTCAGCGTCGAAATATTCAAAAAGTCTAGTTTGACAGGCATTTTTTGTTCTCTACAAATAGAAATTGACAAGCTAAAAGCTAAGTGTCCTGAATAATGACAAGCGGATACTTTATTCGGAGATGACAACGTGTAAAATAAAGAACAAGTTGGTCTGCACGTGGAGTACTGCTCATGCCTCTATACAGATGTACCTAAATATCAGTTCGAACCACTTTAACCCCTGCAAAGGCATGCTGATCGAATTGTCGATGATCCCATCATTTTACGGACAGATTGGACTCGTTGGAACAGCAAAAAGTCTTCGGGTCTCGCTGTGTACTCAATCGACTCTGTAATGGGAAGTGCTCTAATGAGATATTTGACTTGGTACTAAAGTTCCTTTTCTATCATCGTACCACTCAACACTGGAGTTTAATTTACCCATACCACCTGGAAATGATATGGTCTTCGATTGTACGTTTTCAACTTTCATTTCTCCCACGCACGAACTGACATATCATTCTGTAAACGAGGTTTAAGAAGAATTTTCTCACATTTGGTATAGGCTTGGCTGTGCACCTGGTTTTACTACAGTCTATGAGCAGCAATTACCTCGTGCTCCTAGTCTATCATCAAAAGCAATAAAAATATTTATTTAAATTACACGTTATTTGGTTACCTCGTTGTTTTCGTTTTAATTTACTCTTAATTATACTGCAAAATCCATTGTGACCAGTTTCATGATCTAGTTATGAGCGCCATAATAGTAAAGAGACATTGTCTATGTCTAACATCACTGTGACGTCAGTACAGCAGCATATAAAACCTAATATCAATCTATTTGAGTAATATGGTTGTAGTCAGCCAATTTACCTTCCATTGTGGAGTATTCTCGACGAGATAAGAATACAATTATCGCCACACTTTGCTTGCCTATAGGAATTTTAAAAATAGACTAAGCATTTCCATCAGCAGAGTAGGCAGTAGTTCTCTTCTGGGAAATCTCACTATGATCGTTAAACAAAGCCAAGTATGATTACTGCTCTATCCCCTCGTTAATGCAGAAAATCTCTGCCCAGCACTGTGCGGCGAAAAGCTGAATGTTGATAACGATATAGGACATACTTATGGCCAGCAGTGAAACTGAAAGAGAATTGAAGGCAAATCATTTAATTATGACTGTGAAAATACTATACAGTGTATTACAAATGAAAATGCGATAAAGACTTAAAAATTGTTTTATTTTATGACCTGTGTAGGGGAGGACCTGTGTAGGACTCGTGCTCGCGAAATTCACGAGTCGAGTTATTTACCTACATCAATGGCGTTAGATCGATTCAAATAATAGTTAAGTAGGTAGGTATCTATATTTCATCAATAACAACGTAATAGGCGTCGTCCTGTCGCTATATCAGTGTACACTCTACAGAATACTATTATGCCATTGATAATATTTGTTTATCTCTTCCACGTTGAATTAATCACCTTAAGGGGAACGTGAAAGCATTAAATGGTGAGTTTGTATTATATTTAATATCTTGGTGTTTAAGGATGTTATATTAAATCATTTTGGTGGTATTTTAAGTAATGTGCTACAGAGAAAGTGCTGGAGTGTATAAATATAATATAACAGTGCTTTACACAGATTTTCGTTTTCCACCAAATTGCCCAAAAGATACCATTTAAAGTATGGCCATGACGCTGTTGAAGATGACGACTTAGCATAAAGGTCTTAGTAACCATGTCATATAGCTCCTTTTAAAAAAACCACCAAATGTCATGGGGTAGATTCCCAAGTAGGACAATACACTCTTGCGTCTACAAATTGTTGTTCAGTCTGGATTTAATTTGTATTCTTAAATTTTAAGTTTGTAAAGCACCACGCGGTACAAGGATTAATTAGTTTATTAATACAGTTTAAAAAAAAAAAAAAAAAGTAAACTCAAAATGAAACAATACGCGAACTCTTGTATCTACTAGCTTCATTTAATAAGTCAAGTTCACTAAAAAAATCTCAAAGAAATGTAACTAATGAAAAGAATCTTAAAAAAAAATGTTTGGCAGCATTCCATCTTTTGATAGGTGATATCGATCCTAACAAAATAGTAGACAGTAGCTTCGAATTTTACTGTTGTAACAAGCATGCGTCATTTGGCAACAGGGCTTGCTTGTCCGCGACAGTAAATCATAAGCGTTGATTGCGTTTACGACTTACAGAGAGAGAGTTATCAATAGAAAACTACTGGCAAATTCTTTAAAACAATTTTCTTTAAAGGCTATAACAAAAATCATATTCTAAAATTGAGTGGTGGTCAATATATTGTTAAAAGCTACGAGTATGATCTAATCTGTTTATGAAATTAATTGAATAAAAAGCTTTTCACAATAAGCCATTTAGGAAAATTTCATTCATAAACACAGTTATGGTTACTAAAAGTACTTAACAAAATTTAAACAAAATAAATACCGACTTCAACTTCAACCAGTGGACTAACTTGAAATGGGACTACACGGAAAGCACCAGTTTTCAAATAAAAATCAATCATCAAAATCGGTTCACCCAGTCGAAAGTTTTGAGGTAACAAAACATAAAAAAAATGCAGTCGCAGAATTGAGAACCTCTTCTTTTTTTTTTTTGAAGTCGGTATAATAACAGTTCTATTTCATAAAACCCGATTACGAAATGAAAAATGATGTCACAAGCGGGATTCGAACCCGCGCCTATTGGGATTCCGACCCAATCGTGCTGCCTCAATTCTATTTCAATTGTGTAATACTCGCGTAAACATCTTTTTTTTTTTTTAAACAATTTTTTTATTCACTTTTATTTGTGTGTAACTCGCTTTAGTATGCTATCTACATTATGAGATGTTTCACACTTTATCTCAATCTTGCATGTATATAATTCAAGATACTCGTTGTCTCCAAAAAGTAGGTAAATATTGACAATTTGCGGTTAGCGAAATACTAAGTAAGAAGATACTAAATTCTGTTTTATACTCTTGCCTTTAAGTTAAGCAATAGAATCGAGAATACTAATGTTTAGTAGTCATGCGGAAAGGAATTATTTATTATATTATTAAAATAAAATTTATCCTTATAAAGAATATTCAAGCCTTTTTTTTTTTTTTTTTTTTTTTATTGTTGGGCTATGGGTGCGTCTCGCCCCGCTGAATCGGTCCGGGGTGACGGAAAGGCGGCGCGTGACCCCAAATTTATTATTAGGTAAACAAGATGATTCATGATGGTAAATGAATAATTCAGAATAATTAATGTAATTGTTTTATTGTAACTGTTTTATTAATTAATCTACGAATATATTGCCTGCACTGTTAAAAATTTCTACAATTTTTTTACAAAAAACGATGCAAGTTTTTACGCACAACAAGGAAGTAATACTATAATTCCGTTTCGTAAATTTACTATACAATACGTGTAGGGTTATTAGAAAAAGATTCTAAAATTACAACTCACTATAGTAAGTTTCTTTCATTCCTTCACATGTCTTGCAATTTTACTCGAATTGTATTATGTTTTGTATTAGTATAGGTTGATTTGGGATTCTGCTCTTATTTGTTTTGTAAAACAATTGTAATTTTCCAAAAAAAAAATAACAGTGTGTACTACATTTTTTCCGTGTGGTGACGGAGTAAGAATATTATTCACCACCCCGTATCTTAGCCGTGGGTGATCGTACGAGACGAGAAGGAAAACTGGAAAAAAAACCCTATACCAACACGTCTGACCAGCGCGGTATAGTAGGTTCATTTCCCTCCCATGACGGAGGAGGCTCGAGCCCAACAATGGGACATTTATGGGCTGTGATGATGATGATGACGACTATAATTTAATTATGGTTATTGAGAAGTATTTATTTATATAAATAAATCAATTTATTACAAATACTGGTAATATAAAAATAAATAGGTTAAAATAAGAAGTACTATAAAAATACTGGTACCTTATATATATTGTATTACAGTGTTAAGAACACTGTCACTATTCTTAATTTCTCGTGGGAATTGTAAAAATTACATGTATCACTAGGAGAATAGAACATCAGCTGTCTCCTGGGAAACTCCTAACACTACCTACCTATAATCGCCTGCCAGTGTGATAAAAACGGCGAAAGCTGTCGGGGCGTCGACACGGGAGGAACTCGTAAGGGAAACCGCCGGGCGGGCCACCGAAGACAAAGATCGGGTACCGGTGGCCCGCTCGCACGGCGAAGAGTGGTGTTTGCAGGATAGGTCCATGGGGTTGCGCACCGCCTCTTTTGTCGCCCCGGATCGATTTGTCGGGGCGCGACCACATCCATGGTCCCTGCAGGAAAAAAAAAAAAAAAAACGTGTGACAATTATGGCCTTACCCTTCTTGAAGATTCCTACGTCCTATAGTGCACAAGTATAGAATAATAGATACAACCATTAATATTTTCTTTAAAGACAAATAGATACAATAAATGGCGATTATTATTTATTTAGAGGCATTATTTAGGCATCAAATAGTACGTACGTACGTACTGGCGCGACCACATCCATGGTCCACTCTGAAGGAAAAAAAAACTAAAAAGGCATCAAATAGTACGTACGTACATTTAAGCATTAAATGAATAAAATATATAAGAATTTTCAAATCGCTTACATTTTCTAGAGGATTAATTTTATTTATCAGGTTACTTTTGTTTATTAAAATATTGTGTGGTCGTGGTTACGAATACTACCAACACTTACATTGCTCGCAGGCTTTGTTAAAAATGACTAAGAGCATCCAAATGCCCCAACTACATCTGATGCTATCTTGCACAATTACATTCCGAAAGAGGCTTGACGTCTCACAGACCGCCGGTCATAAAACAATTGCATTTATTTTTAATTATTATATTGTCAATAATAATTCATTACGATCGCACTAATCTTGTCTCATTAGACTCTCGAGCCTCCTCCCTAAGGAGTGTAATTGATGTACCTACTATACCACAGAAATATTCTTATTTCTGTATACTATACCACGCCAAACAGGTTGGTATAGGGTTTTATTTCTAGTATATTTTTCTAGTATAATTTATTTATTTAATTCTTAGTGTTTTAACTTATATTCAATAGTTTTAATGCAATCGCAAAAATTGCTGGGATGTAATGAATACAATATAACACGTGCTTTAAAATGTTTAGGTTTTCCTCCAAAGTGCCTAGAAAATACCATTAACAGTGTGGCCATTACACTGTTGATTGCGAAGATTTGACTTACTGACGGAAAATGTCTAATTTGAAAATATTGAAGATTTGAAGTATCTGATAATAATTTGTGAAGTAAACTGTAAACCGACACTCGCAACAATAGACTCATATTAGTTAGCTGGCAATACAAAAAAAAAGAAAAAGAAGTTATATGTTCGTTTTTATCTATATTTTTAGATTACTATTCATAAAAGGGTTCCCGAAATATAATATAACCACATTTCTAATTGATATTTTTAAGTCGTACGTCATAAGGTCATAACGTCATAAGGTAATGCGAATCTATTCTCGTCGATTGGGCACATTTCCAGATTCCATATCTCTACGCAAAATTTTGTGACGGTGAAAAACTAATAGTGTTCTGGTTTTGTCCCCGGTCGTGCTATTAGTTTCATCAGACACTCTGTGTCAATTGACCAACTACTTAAGACAATATACCCAAACTATATAACCTGTTCCAGGGTTCGGCAGTAAGTCTCCAAAAATACTACGCTTGGTCATAGGGGATTAAGTATTCGTCACGTAATCAAGCTAAATTCATTAATCATTAAGCTCAAGTCATCATCATCATCTCAGCTCATATATGGCCCACTGTTGGACCAGAGCCTCCTCCATAATGGGAGAGAAATTGACCTACTATACCACGCTGGTCAGACGTGTTGGTATAGGCTTTTTTTCGAGTTTTCCTTCTATCGTATAGATGTTATAAGCAATTTATATCCCTTAGTCGTCTCTTAAAAATTACTAGTCCGCTGAGTTTCTTGCCGGATTTTCGGTTTGTGGCCGCTTTCCGATCCGGTTTGAATTGATTTAAAATAAAATGTAAAATTGACAATAAGCAAGTGCCCTTATGGGGCTTATGCATAACAAATTATTTGATTTGACTTGTGGTAGCGGTTACGAATATTACCAAACCTTACTTTACTCGTGGATGTCGTAAAAAACGAGTGAGAGTTTTACCACCGACCTGGGCCAACTCCAGCTGACGCTGTCTGATCAACAACTATATTTCCAAGGTAGATTTACGTAAAGTAGGGTACTGCTGATAAAATAACTCCCAATTACTAATACACACGATGAAAGAGAAGTAAGTACATATCGCATAAACCCCAAGTAGGTAAAAAGCATAAGAGTAGAAATGATGATAATTATTTAATACATAAATTTTTTTCTTGGATATATTATACTACAGGTTGTTAGCGAAGGGTAGGAGGGGTTAAAGAAATATTATGAAATGGGGCTATGTATATGGGACACGTTCCCCAACCGTGCTAATAGAAAACTCAATATAATAAAGCCCCGCGTGGTCGCATAACTGTTCCCAAATAGGACAAATATTATATTTGTGCGATGGTAAGAATATATGGCATAATTCAGTGTATTTTATAAACATACAATACGTTTGAAGAACACGCACGGCTAAAACATTTACCTTAGAGCGGTTACGCACTACGTCCGATCCGAATCCGATCCGAACCCGTGAAAATATGGATCTAGAAAACTCGGACCGAATTTGGATATTGCTTACGCACTTATCCGATCAGAACCTGTGAAAATATGGGTCTAGAAAACTCGGACCGAATTTGGATATTGCTTACACACTTATCCGATCAGAACCTGTGAAAATATGGGTCTAGAAAACTCGGACCGAATTCGGATATTGCTTACGCATTTATCCGATCAGAACCTGTGAAAATATGGGTCTAGAAAACTCGTACCGAATTACGTGATTTTAGGTGGAGCCACAGCAGAGTGTTCATGTTGTTGATCATGAGTCCTTTAAATCGACGTCTACTTCTGGCAATACTATTGTACGTACGAAGAACGTAGACGGACGTTCATACAAATAATTCTATGGCTACTTCGGTCCGTCAAAAATCTTCTCCGGCATGGAGATTCTAGAATGACGGAAAGAAATCGGATGACGGAGATCGGATGTAGTGCGTAAATTACTATAGAAATAGTTGTACAACTACGACGGAACATATTTTCACGGATTCGGATCGGATGTAATGTGGAACCGCTCTTATAAAGTGAGTAAGTGTGATTACTTTAAAAAAAATGTCCTAAATAATATTTTAATTTATTTTAAATAGCTTTTATTATTATCAGCTGGGAATATAAAATTCTTATGTAGCATTCTTACGTATAATTACTTATAGTAATATTGATTATATTATTAATACTACAATATTGGTTATTCTGTAGCCATCTAAAAAATAATGGTCTTAGAACTATCTCGGAACACCACTTACCGAGGTCTTACACCGAACATCTTGTTTTTTAATAATGGGACCTTTTATAAAATTTAAAAAAAAATATCACTAAATAAATCATAAGACTACAAGACGGGGGTTTTTGGCGGGAATCTAAAACGTCATGTGGTGCTCTTGTATTATATTAGTATCTTAGTATTTTAACGTGTTATATTAGATAAGTTTGATGGCATTTTATGTAATGTGATGTGACGGAACTACTGGGATGTAGTGAATACCATATAAAAGTGCTTTACAACGTTTTCGTTTTTCATCAAAATTCTCACAAGATACCATTAACAGTGTGGCCATAGCACTGTTAATGGCGACAATTTGACTTACTGACGGGCAATGACTAATCTGAAGACACTAAAAACTTGAAGATAATTATAACTCGACACTGGCAACAATGGCTCATTTAAGTAGCTGATTGCCAATACATAAAAATAAGAAGAAGAAGAAGACTACAAGACACTAAGGCATTTATTGTTTAGAAACCCAAAATAATAGATTGTTTTTTTAAATGTGTAATTTGTCTGCGTTAATTGCATGTTTGTAAAGTCCCCCGCAATACAAGGTTTATTTTCCTTAGTGCAGGGTGGTGTATTAAAAAAAAAAAAAAAAAAAAAAAAATATTATTAAACAAGTTAAGAACTAATATCTCGTGAGCTTTTTCTTTCAAGAACTAGTATCTCGTAAGTCTTTCAACAATACACAGCCAAGTTTCAATCTGGTGTTACAATATTTTAATAACTTCCCATACCATAAAAAGTACTATATTTTAAAGTCAAAACCATACACAATAACAATTCTATACAAAGAATCACTACTATTGTAAATGAATATTATATATCAAAAATGTGGGTCAAATTTGATTAGTAACAATACTATTAATTATGGCATGTTGGTTGTCAGATAATTTAGTTCCCACGTAACGATGAACGCTGAAAATTATTCGAAACATCAGAATAATAAACTTAAAATAAAAACGCGGTAAAATAAACAATTAGTTTTATATTATTTTCAAAAGAAAGTCTTAACAGAGTTATTATTCACGTTACTGAAATTTTTAGCATTTAATATGCTTGATTATTATTGTTCTGCACGACTATTTGATTGACGGACAATGACTCTGCATGCATCGATCTGTGACCTATCTCTTTAAAACTTCATAAAAGTTGATTATATTAATTATATCAAGTATAATAAGTTGATATTTTTTTTTCTTTCATAATAATTTACACAATTTTCTACAATATTTCACAAACACAACGGAAAATAATAAAATACAAAATGTTAGAGGTTTTTATTTGATCAAAAATATACGCGAAACATTTCTAAACTTCCAAATTGAAATTATGTATATTCAATATTAAATATATATATATATATATATATATATATATATATATATATATATATATATATATATATTCAATATTAGCTATTTATAAAATAATGATAATGTTCGGCACAAGATACACATGTAAATTCGCACGTGTGTTATAATATAAATATCCTATCCATAAAGCCGGTGGAAACACAAACAATGCTGGAACATGTGCCAACTTACCATATTGAATAAATAAAACACTATAACTTTGTTCCAGATTACAGCAACAACACTTTCAGTTCAATTCAGTATACTTTTATGTCACTAAAACAAAATCTGTTTACTCGCAACACTTTTTTTTTAAAAGGAATCGTATTTGATATTCAAAATATTTTAAACCGATTGGCGCGACCGCACCATTGTACCACGAATGTGTACTGCCAGCCAGTACTGCCATGCCAGACATGAAAAGGCTAAACATATGAATGACTGCAGCAGTATATTTTATTTGTTGAACGAATTCCCACTTTAACTCAAGGAAATAAAGGTTAATTTAACACTATTTCTTTCAAAACAGGAACGCCAAGCACGGTGAGTAGTAGTTTTTTTTGTTTCAGAAGAAAGTTCTGTTTCATTTTCAGCGCAATGCCGCAAAGTCGGCTCATATTAACCAATAAGGGTGGAGCAAACAAGTTTATCGACGAATCAACGGTCAAGGGCGCAGAAATTTTATCGCATACATTTACATACACTTAACTGCAGAGATTATACGAAAGTTAAACGAAACGTTAATTGATGAGCCAGTATTATTGATGTCGACGAAAGCACCCATATTTATGTAGAAACTTATTTTAATTACACAATTGTACAAAAGAATCAAAATCCGTGTTCTTTTACTTTTACTGGGAAACTTTACTATTTATTAAATAAAAAAAAAAAAATTGGAACAGTTTGTAGAACTTTTATTATGACTACTAAAATTTATCCTAAACCACAGATTGCACAATATAGCGCGTAGGTGTACATTTAAAAAAATAACATGCTAATTAGATAGGTACCTATGTGAGTAGAGCAAAAATTGCAAAAATGCCAAAAAAAAGTCAGCAACAGAAAAGGACGTCAAAGAAAATATAGAGCTTCCGGAGTTGCAGAAGCAGAAGCATAAATCTATTGCATCAATAATTGAAACACAAAATAATTGGTGACCATTAAGATATATTTACTCGTTTTCTGTATCTGGTCTTGCAATGTAATCTAATCTTGCTACCGATAAACTTGTTTGTTGAAGCATTTTGACAGGAACACGAGACATCAGGTGATTTTTAAAAGCAAACCACAGAGCATGCATATTTAAAATCTTACAATAACAAAATTCAACATTTGTAGCGTAATAAATAGACTATGGTCTCGATTTGAAATCAGTTTAGACGTAATCACGAATTACGTTAGTTGCCGTCTGAAAAAGAAATACTTAAATTCCATTTAATATTTTTGTCATTACATGTGTTACCGGAGCGTTTCACCAACACAATTCATTCCTGTGTCTACCATAAAAGACAGCTTAGAAATTTAGGTAACAACAAGAACAAGTTGCAAGAAAAGAAAAACTTCAAATAATAGTACATTACTGCAGCGGCCAGCAAAGGAGACATTGAATGACGAACGTGTGAACGTGGGCCGAGGCGTAGCCGAGGCACACATACGTAAGTCCATCAATTCCTAGTTGTGGCCAAGGCTTGTATATTGCTTTTCTCACATAATGCGCGGAAATTAAAACTAAGTAGTACTAAGTAGTACTGTATACATGACGAACAACGAACAATATTTTTCGCGTGCTAAAGGGTACATTTGTTTTTTTTTTCATTATCAAACAGATTTATTTTTCAAGCCAGTACGAAATTTAAATAAAACTCTGATAAGTTGCCTATTTAGTTACCATATTTAGAAGTAACAAATCGTTCCATTTCTAAAATAAACGATAGATATGAATTTACATATATATTTATTTGGCCGCTAAAACACGACATATATGGATTTTCATACATTTTTTGTCGGCCGCTGCTCGCATGTATTTATTTAGTCAGTACAGCAATTTCGATTTATCTCGAAGAAGGTTGTCAAAATAATGCTCAAATTTGCAAGCATGTTTGAGAAAAAACTATACAAACCCGTTGGATCAACGTCATTTAATTAGGTCAAATTCCTTCTTAACTACTCATCCAATAAGACCACGAACAGAGGAAGACGTATCAAAAAATAAGAAAATAATTTATTAATAAACTTAAGACCAATTATAGGTTAGGTTAGGTCACAGGTTTGTGAATTCTACATATTAGACATAGACCTTAGTTTAATATTTTAAAAGCTTGAACGTTTTTGTGATAACGGCACAAATATGGTATTACATGTCGGATTTAACAGCTGTACATTTTGAATTTAGTTGTTTGTTAGCGACTACGAACACCAACCCATAGATTGCTCATGTATGTCGTAAAAGATGACTAAGTTATAACATTAGTGTTGCCCAAATGCAAGACCAAGACTTGCTGCAAGTCTCGCAGTGCTCCCTTACACAGCATTTTACGATTCCTTTGACGAAGGAAGGGTTGTCAACACTTTGTATTCTTAATACCAGTATACAGGGGAATAATTTGATGTTATTTTAAACAGCCTCATAATAGATAGACGTGATTATGTTCCCCTCCCGGTGGGTGGTATGCACCTCATTATAGATATGTAGTTAATTGTATCTCAAATAGCACCGCTAGATTAATGGAATTTCATTTAGTTGAATTTTTCATTTCATGTGCTTAAAACAAATAACTCTGTGGTATTCTAACAGCGAGAGTTGCAAGATTTGCGAGACTCTTGCTGCAAGTCTTGGTCTTGCATTTGGGCAACACTAGGTACTGTACATATCTGTGTGGTGACGGAGTTAGAATACAATTCACCACCCCCTATCTTACCCGTGGGTGATCTATGCGAGAGAAGGAATAAAAACTCGAAACAAAACCCTATACCAACACTGACCTGACCAGCGTGGTATAGTAGGTTAATTTCCCTCCCATTACGGAGGAGGCCCAAACCCAATAATGGGACATATATGGGCTGTGATGCTGATGACTGTACATCGACCTGGGCCAACTCCATCTGATACCGCCTGGTTAATAATTCCCTACATTCCCAACGAGGTTTGATGTCAGGCAAGCGGCTGGTCACAAAACTAAAGTTAATAAGTTTTACAAATATGTACGATGGAAGTGGAATTCATATTGCGTCAAACTCAAGTAATTGGAGCAAGATTATGTTGATGAAAATAACAAATAAAAATCGGCCAAGTGCGAGTTGTACTCGCGCACGAAGGGTTCCGTAAAACTAAAAAAAATATGTGATGTAACTAAAAATTTAAGGTTTTCGGAATTTTTCCTTTATATATGCTATAAATCGTTGCTTCATGCCAAATTTCAAGATTCTAGGTCGACTGGAAGTACCTCTTAGGTTTTGATTCCCTTGCGAGTAGTTGCGTGTTTGAAAATATGCGGCTTAAATTGCTGTTTCTTTTGATTGCGTTAATATAGAAGTTTGATTTTATTACAGCTTAAAGGTCTTATAGATCTGAGTATTTGATATGAATTTCAATTTCGCGCGCCTCGACGCGTTCATGAGGAAAGGGCTAGTAAGTTTAAAATAATTAAAAATATTTTTATTATATGATGTAATTAAAAATATACGGTTTTCTTAATTTTTCCTTTATCTGTGCTATAAGACGTTCGTCGTACGACTTCGTACCAAATTTCAAGATTCTGAGTTCACGGGAAGTACCCTGTAGGTTTTGATTCCCTTGCGAGTGTCGAAAATTTGCGGAAATTTGCGCCATAAATACCTGTATCATTGGATTGCATTGGCTTAGAATTTTAATTTTTTCACAGCTTTAAGGGACAGTAGACTTGAGTATTTGATAGAAATTTCAGCTTGATACCACCACGCGTTCCTGAGAAAAAGGGTCTTGACAGATAGACAGACGGACGGACAACAAAGTGATCCTATAAGGATTCCGTTTTTTCCTTTTGAGGTACGGAACCCTAAAAATGGAAAAGAAATTAAAGTAATAATATTAAATTTAGTAGGAATGAAAGATATTTAGAGGCTTTTTGGAAACCTGATAAATTAAATTAAGTAAGTAACTACCAATAATAATTAAAGAGTTAATGCTGTGCTACTTTTTTAGAAAACACTGGTGTCAATTACACAGGTCCACACAAAAAAGTTGTCTGTGTTGGGTGTTCGACAAAGATTTTTCTCCGTTTTTTTGCAGATTGACCACCAATTTTGACTTAAGGTTCGTATGCAGCAGTAAAAAATAAGTGCAATGTGAGAAAATTACAAACATTTTTATGTTTGAAAAGTGCTTGATTTTCATATGTCGAGAATAGAGCAAGACCTCAACGCTTCGCTTATGAGGCGTGCAATATGTCGGAAAATCTTTGTCAAACATCCAGCACAGATCACTTTTTTTTTGTGGACCTATGTTATTAAATGTTGTTAAACCTTCTTTGATGAACGTAAATAAAACCTATTCATTTTTTTAAGACGCCTTGCATTAAGGAAATAATCTTTGTATTGCAAAGGCCTTCACAAACGTGCAACCCAGACTCAGAACAACACTTTGTGGATCGGGAGTTTTGGCGCGAATGTGGAAATATCATGTCACGCTCTTGTAATATATTCATTTCTTTAGTGTTTTGTGGTGTTATATTGAATAATTTTGCTGGTATTTTATGCAATATGGTACAGTTAAAGTGCTGAAGTGTAGTGAATATGGTATAATAGTGGTTTACGTGTATTTTCATATTTGCCCAAAATTCCCAAAGAAAATCATTGATTAGGTTATCAGCGCCCGATTAATGGTAACGACTTGACTTACTGACAGACAATGACTATTATGGCTACATAATACGAAGAAATGATGAACCATCCATCAGCCTGTAAACGTCCACTGTTGGACATAGGCCTCCCCACGAGAATGCCATCTATAACGGTCCTGTGCCACCTGCATCCAGCGGTTTCCTGCGACCTTGATGAGGTCATCAGTCCACCGAGTGGGGGGTCGTCCTACGCTGCGTCGTCCGATTCGTGGTCGCCACTCGAGAACCTTTTTTCCCCAACGGTTGTCGGTTCGTCGAGCGATGTGGCCTGCCCATTGCCACTTCAACGTGCTAATCCTTAGGGCTATGTCGGTTACACCCGTTCTTCTACGGATTTCCGTATTTCGGATTTTATCACGTAGAGAAATACCGAGCATAGCCCTCTCCATAGCACGCTGAGCGACTTTGAGCCTTGTTATGAGGCCGACATTTAGAGACCACGTTTCAGTGCCGTAAGTCATCGCTGGTAACACACACTGGTTATAAACCTTTGTTTTCAGACACTGCGGAATATTAGACGAGAAGATCCTCCTAAGTTTCCCGAACGCTGCCCAGCCGAGTTGGATTCGTCGGCTGACCTCTTTCTCGAAATTGGATCTACCTAATTGAACTGTTTGTCCTAGGTAAACATAGTGATCGACAACTTCGAGAATCGCATTCCCAACCAGGACCGGTACAGAAATGACATGGGCATTAGACATGATTTTCGTCTTGTCCATGTTCATTTGCAGCCCTACTAGTTGGGAGACCTTGCTGAGGTCATTGAGCATGGTGCTAAGGTCCTCCAGGGATTCTGCCATGACTACGATATCATCTGCGAATCGAAGGTGAGTGATGTATTCGCCATTGATGTTGATGCCGAGTCCGGTCCAGTCTAAGAGCTTGAAGACATCTTCCAGCGCAGTGGTGAACAGTTTCGGAGAGATAACGTCTCCCTGTCTCACGCCTTTCTGCAGCTGGATCGGTTTCGTACTCTTATCCTGGATGCGGACTGACATAGTAGCGTCTTTATACAAACACTTCAGCACTTCGATATATCGATAGTCAATTTGGCACCTCTGAAGGGACTGCAGCACTGCCCAAGTTTCGACAGAATCAAAGGCTTTCTCATAGTCCACAAACGCTAGACACAGAGGCCGATTATACTCCTCGGTCTTCTGTATAATCTGGCGTAGCGTGTGGATGTGGTCTATGGTACTATAACCTTTTCGGAAACCGGCTTGTTCGGGCGGCTGGAAGTCGTCTAGCTTGCGCGCGAGTCGGTTCGTAATGACTCTTGAAAACAATTTGTACACGTGGCTCAGGAGTGAGATGGGTCTGTAATTCTTTAAGAGCGTTTTATCGCCCTTCTTGAAAAACAGCACCACCACACTCCTGGTCCACGACTCTGGAACGTCGCCCCCGAGAATGACAGAATTAAACAGCTTCTGTAGGGCTTTTAAAACTGGCTTGCCGCCTGCCCTCAGGAGCTCTGTGGTAATTCCGTCATCTCCCGGTGCCTTTCCGTTCTTTAATTGTTTTAGAGCCATTCTGATCTCGTACAAGCTGACGTCCGGGATTTCTTCGGTATAGTGCCGAGTTAGCTTGGATCTGGGGTCTTGGACCAAGCTGACAACAGGATTCAGGGATGATTTGTACAACTGCCCATAGAACCTTTCGACCTCTCCCAAGATCTCACTCTGGGATGAAATGACAGTACCGTCATCGGTCTTCAGCTTAGTCATTTGGCTCTGCCCAATAGACAAATCTCGTGCGAACACTTTGGAGCCTCGATTTCGCTCTATCGCCTCTTCAATACGCAGTGTATTGAATCGGCGAATATCGCGTCGCATAGATTTAGAGATTTGTCTATTAAGCTGCCTGAGTTCGGACCAATCGGCTGAAGACTGTACCGTCATTTCCTTTCTCCTCTCCATGAGTTGAAGAGTCTGGTCAGAAAGCTTTTTTGTTCTAGTAGCGCGATGGGCCTTAAAGAATTTTGACCCGACCGCGTGGACAGTTTCCACGAACCTGTTGTTCATATCGTTCGAAGATTCGCACTCTTCCAGGCATTGGAAGCGATTATGTAATTCGAGTTGAAAGCTATCGGGGTTCTGGTATTGGACAGGTGTAGGTCGGAGTGTAGACTTCATCAAGCGGGACCGCTCGACTTTCGTACGAAGATTCAATGTGCCTCGAACCATGCGGTGATCACTCCCAGTTTTAATCCTGCTGATCACAGAGACATCATTGAATATTTGTCGTTTGTCCGTCAAGATGAAGTCTATCTCATTTTTAGTGGATCCATCAGGGCTAATCCAGGTCCACTTCCTTTGTGGCCGTTTCTTGAAGAAGGAATTCATCATGAAGAGGCCTTCCTTCTCCAAAAAGTCGGCCAGTTTTTGGCCCCTTTGGTTTCTCTGTCCAAATCCATATTGCCCCACTATCAACTCATCGTCTATCCTTTTGCCTAGTTTTGCGTTGAAGTCTCCCATAACTACCGTGAAGTGGGTTTTGGACGTGTGGATGGCTTTCGAGATATCCTCGTATAAGGCCTCCACTACGTCGTCGGAGTATGTCGAAGTCGGTGCGTAAACCTGTATGACCTTCAACGAATACCGTTTGGTAATTCTGAGTATAAGGTACGCTACCCTTGTTGACACACTTTCGATCCTCTCCACGTTCTCTACGAGAGACTTACGAACGATAAACCCTACACCGCCTTGGGATGGGTGATCTCCCTCCCGGTAGAAGAGCAAATTTCCAGACCGGAGGATTATCGTGCCCTCCCCCTCTCTTCGCACTTCTGATAATCCTACAATGTCCCATCGGATTTTGCTCAATTCCTCTTCCAGTTGGATGACCCTCTCGTCGGTCCTAAGCGTCCGAACGTTGTGTGTTACCAGGGCCAAGGGTCGATTTTTTGGTAGCCGGATCGCGGCCGGAGATTCCTAGCACCCCCTGCCCCGCCACCAACAGGCCCGCTACCAAAATGAGCCCGTGGAACAGCGGAACTGCCGTGACTGGGGGCCGTGACTTTTTGTGCATCCATATTTATTTTGGGGGGTAATAATGCCATAATCGCCACGCTTGGCGAGCGGATTGGCGATCGCGGTAGATGTTATTAAGTTTCCCGGGAGATAGCCGCTGCCCAATCTCCCGGTGAGACCCTTAGCCGATTTTTACGACTCCCACGGGCAAGTAAGGGGTGACGACCTTTGTATTCTATTCCCGTCGCCACACGGGTAATAAATGATGAACAATATATGAAAAATAATTAAATAAGACTTGGCTGTATGGGCTTTGATCCCTTTGCCTGTCCGAATGGACGAACAGAACCAAAAAAAACAACTTTGTGGATCGGACTAAGTATTGTCCTGGGAGTTTTTGGCGGGAATCTAAAACGTCATGTGGTGCTCTTGTATTATATTCGATATCTTAGTGTTTTAACGTGTTATATTAGATAATTTTAATGGCATTTTATGTAATGTGATGTGACGGAACTGCTGAGATGTAGTGAATATCATATAAAAGTGCTTTACAACGTTTTCGTTTTTCATCAAAATTCTCACAAGATACCATCTACAGTGTGGCCATAGCACTGTTGATGGCGACAATTTGACTTACTGACGGACAATGACTAATCTGAAGACACTAAAAACTTGAAGATAATTATAACTCGACACTGGCAACAATGGCTCATTTAAGTAGCTGATTGCCAATACATAAAAATAAGAAGAAGAAGTATTGTCCTGTGCCTTAACTACTACGCCATCTGTGCAGTATTTTCTTTTAAATTTGTTCACATCTATATTACATACTTATCTATCTACCTTTGGTTACTGTATGTAGCAAGCATGACAGTTGTTATATTTTTGTCTTAAAGCCTTTTCTTTTACCTAGAAACGTACATAGTGAAGAGAAAAGATCATTGAAGTGATATACATTTGTCTATATACAGAGTTTTATTTCAAACAAAACAATAGCCATGCATTCTAATGAAGATCATACCATTATTTTAACAAATGAAAGACAACGACTTCATATCAATAATTCAATCAACTCATCATCTTTTTTTTTTAACAACTGCAATGAATACTCGTCGCATTTGTTAAGAATAATTATATAGTCATCGTTTTAATTGACCGTTCCATTTACCATAATATTAATAAATAAAAGTTTTAATCCCTTCAAAGTATTCATTACATTTATTAATATACGAATGACTGAGCTAAACTCCGTATTCTTATTACTGTATTGAGTTTTTTGATACTAGCTTTCGCTTTCGACTTCGTCCACGCAGAAGTCATCTCTGAAAGAGTTAAATACAAAAAGCAAGGTATTGAAAGTTTGTCGCTAGGACGATGATCAACAGCGTCAGAAACTGGGATGCGATCGCCGCCTTCTGCGAGTTAGTTGTCTAACGGAATTAGGCAATAAGGTGGGTCCGAGAGAAAATACTCTACGTTGACACGCTCTACCGTCGGTGCTTTCGGCGGTGCAAGCGTGAGTACCTGTATTGAGGTTCACTGCATGAGGGCTTCGTCTCGAGATGTTACCCGGTTGCGGTGGCCCGCCCGCACAACGTAGATGTACATATACGGCGCGCTATGGGGTCACGCGTCACCTCGGACGGATTAGGCGCGGTGTGTCTATATACCATAGCTGGTCACTAAAGAAAAAGGTGGTTCAAAGTTCTATTCATTCTACAAATTATATTGCCATTGATATAGGTACTATTTACGGTATGACCATGGGATAAAAATATAATTATCGCCACCCTTTATTTGACTGTTTTGTTTCACCAGCAGAGTTGCGAACTCGTTAGACATGATTTATTATTTGACTTAAGGAATGAACAGTTTTGAAGCTAAATTTAACCCATATCTTAAATCATTAGGCAAGCACCTATTGCCGTCTACTATGTGTATCGTGTGAGCTCTCACGCCGGCACTGATCGCCTCGACGGCACTGGTGCGGTGATGGTGGAGAGGGAAAGAGAAACACGTGTTTATTTATTTTTACCGAAGAATATTTGCACATAATTTGAAAAGAATCGATTAAGAAATTTTCACTCCATAAAAACTTGGCCACTCTGTTCCACCCCCTTAGGGGTATAATTTCGTAAAATCCTTTTTTAGTAAATCTCTACGTCATAGAAAGAAACCACTGTCAAAATTTCAAGTTGCCAGCTTCAATAATATCGGCTCGGCGCTAATGACATAATGAGTCGTCCAACCCGCTTTGCAGGCCTAATTTACACCCCCAGAGGGTGAAAATCAACAAATGCTGAAACATGTGTTTATTTATTTTTATTGAAGATAATTTGTACGTAATTTGAAAAGAATCGATAAAGAATTTTTTCTCCGAACATTTTTTAAATTGACATAACTTTTTTATTTATAAACCAATTGACATAAAATAAAGCCTAAATGTTAAGTGAAGCTTACCAATATATTAGTGAAAACCGCGTCTAAATCGGATAAGCGGTTTCTGAGATTAGCGTGCACAAACGCACAGACAAACAGATTTACAGACAAAAATTTTATCAATCATTGTTTTGGGTTCTATTTGTGTTGATAAAGGTCCCAGTAATGTTTTTCTCATATATCTTCCATGTACAGATAGCGATCCGTTACATTTTTCTTATATGTATAGATAGATAGATATAGATAGAAGAATATAGGTATGTAATAAAAAAAATCGCAAGGAGGGTTGACGTCAGGCAGGCGGTCATAAAACTATTACCAATAACTTTTGCAATATGTATAACATATTGACTATGAGGACGTTTTTGGTTGGTTAGGTGATAAGAGAGTGAACGACGCAGGTAGTCTCATAGCGGATGTATGCATGGAGAGAAACCTTCTTGTGTCAAACACATTTTTCCAACATAAGGACATCCATATGTATACATGGAGAAGGAATTAACAAAAAGTATAATAGATTTAATTTTGGTAGACAGTCGCCTCCGAAGCAAAATATTGGACGCAAGAGCCTACAGGGGCCCCACAGTCGATACGGACCACTATCTCGCGAGATTTAGTGGTCTCTTCAGAAAGTGGAGGCACTGGCGAGAGCGTGTCCCCTTCGGAGGGCTTGAAAGAATAAAGGTTGCAAGAAGAGTGTGTAAGAAAAAAGTATGCAGAGGGTGTCCGAGAACGGCTGACGATGACAAGCCAGCCGCAATCGGACATTGAAGAATGCTGGAGAATATTGAAAGAGAGTATGGTAGATACAGCGAAAAAGTATGTGGAAGTTCAAAGAAGCATAGAAAAGCAAATGGTGATGCATGGTGGGATGCGAAAGTTGCAGCTTCCGTAGAGCAAAAGAAGAAAGCGTGGCTGGACTATGTCTCTTCTTTGAATCTGAATGAAAGTATGACTGAAGAGAAGAAAGAAATATATCGGCAATGTAAGAATGACACCAAGGCCTTAGTGAAAGAGAAACGTGATAGAGCAAGTATGAGTGCAGAAGATAGGCTGACTAAAAACTTCGAGGGTAACACCAAACTCTTTTGGAGGGAGGTGAAGAAGTCTCGGTGTGGTTGGTCAGCCTTCAGAATAAATAAAATAAGGTCTAAAGGTGAAGACATTCTTACACAAACACAAGACGTGTTAAGCCGATGGAGTGAATATTTTGGCGATATGTATGTGGATGCTACGGTTGACGCCGGTGTCGCATGTGGTTTAGTAGAACAACATTCGACAACGGCGTCCTCCGATGACATCAGTATGGATGAAGTTGAATGGGCGATAAGAAGGTTGAAAAATGGTAAGGCAGCGGGCATTGATATGGTGTCTGCTGAGATGATCAAGCTTGGTGGCTCCTGTGTCTGGGAGGCGTTCCTGTTGCTCCTCAATTTATATAATATAAGCAGGGGTGCATTCTGTCAGCCAGGCTGTTTATCATATATCTGGATAAATGTCTCCAAAGGTTGAACGATATGAATGTGGGAGTCCAGATGGGCGACTCAGTGGTCACTGGTCTGCTCTATGCAGATGATGCAGTCCTGCTGGCACAGTCAGCGACTGACCTGCAGACCCTAGTCGACACAATGACAGAAGATTGTAAGAAAAGGGATCTACGCGTGAATGTGAGCAAAACCAAAATAATGGTCTTTGAAAGAGATGAAGCCAGAACAGATGTAAGAGTAAAATTAGGTAATGATGTACTAGAGCAAGTGGATAAATTTGTATATCTTGGATGTGGTTTTAGCCGAGATGGAAGGTACACCACTGATATAGAGCAAAGAGTGAATGCGGGAAATAGAGTGAACGGAGAGTTGGGACAACTTCTCCACCACCGCCACCACCTCAGCCAGAAGGCACGTGTAGCAATACATAACGCTGTGCTTGTCCCAACATTACTATATGGAAGCGAGAGTTGGGTATGCAGAAAAGAGCATGAAAGCAAAATTAATGCGGTCGAAATGCGATCTCTACGGAAAATCTGTGGAGTTAGGCTGACCGACCGCATTCGTAACGACGACGTAAGAGAGCAAGTAGTTATGAAATAGAGTATTGGTGTAAAGATGTGAAAGAGAACGCTCCGATGGTTCGGACATGTGGAAAGAATGCCGAACGAACGTCTGGTTAAGAAGATATACAATGCGAAGGTGGAAGGATATAGGTACCGGGGGAGACCGAGACTCACCTACCTAGACCAGATTGGTCACGTGCTGAAAGAAGGTGGAGTCAAGAGTCTCTGAAACCGGCGAGCGTGTATGAAGAGAATTATGAATGCTGAAGAAGCGTTCTCTGGCACTCTGTTCTCTCTGCCTACCCTGCAAGGGATATGGCGTGATGATATGTATGTATGTATAAAAAAAATGTACTATTGCGCTTCACTCGGTGAGCGAGAGAGACGGAAGCCAAACTGGGTGGTTTTGAGGATTGTAATTGCAGCAGTGGCCTTGCTATAGCCGTGGTTATTGCAAAGGTCCATGGGTGGCAGTGATACTTACCATCAGATGTGCTGCTTGATCGTTTGCCATCATAAGCAATAAAAAAAAGTGGGAAAACAACGAACGAACCATGGATTAGACTTCTCAATATCCCAACTGATATTCCTACGCAGGACAATACTTTAGGCGATTCTTTAGTTCAGGTGTTGCCTTTTATAAAAAACAAAACAGCAATATTAGATCAGTTGATACTACATTACAATTCATAGCACAGTGGCACAATAATGTACCAACGCAGGGTATCATGGGTTCGATTTCCACGCATGACAATTTTTCGACGATTTTTCACGCATGGCAATTCTTTATCATCATCATCACAGCCCATACATGTCCCACTGTTGGGCTCGGGCCTCCTTCGCAATGGGAAGTTAACCTACTATACCGCGCTGGTCAGACGTGTTGGTATAGGGTTTTGTTTCGAGTTTTCCTTTTCTTGCATAGATGTTATATGCGTTTTATATCACTTAGTCGTCTCTTACGATCACCCACGGGTAAAATAGGGTGTGGTGAATTGTATTCTTACTCCGTGACCACACGGATAATTCTTCGGACAATTCTTTATACGATCCAGAAATGATTGTACTGAATCTGGGTGTTATTAAATAAGGATTAACAGCATATCGCGGAGAGTTCTCTTAAAAAAAATCTGTCAACATGGTCTAATATTTTATTTATATAAATAATTAAGCATATTCAATGCTAAAAATTTCAGTAATTTGAATAACAAGGTTGTGTCATCGTTTAATACAATTCTAACTGTAAAGTTTGCAGTATTACGCCTATACAATATGTAAACATTGTCCGATAGATGGCATACGTCACCTTGAAGACGTAAGATATAATATGAAGCGAAATTTGCATGTCCTAAAATAGTTCACGATGGTGTAAGTGGCAGCACGGTTGGGCCGGATTCCTAATAGGCGCGGGTTCGAACCCCGCTTGTGACATCATTTTTCGTTTCGTTATCGGGTATTTATAAATAATTAAGCATATTAAATGCTAAAAATTTCAGTAATTTGTATTAACAAGTAATTCATCATCGTCATCATACTGTTTATGCCAATTACTTGGAGACGACGCAATATGTACTAAAGTTCCAACATACAAAAGTTATTGGCATTAGTTTTTTAACCGGCCGCCTGCCCTCCATGGGAATGTAATTGTTAACTAGATGACCTCAGACGGCGTTGTTCCAGGTCGATATAAAGTATTAGTCATTTATTTATTTTTTCACATCCCCGAGTAATAAAAGTGTTGCTATTATTCGTAGGCGCCACCACACAGCAAGTACTTTCGAAGTACATAGCTACTAAATTCAATATAGATCTAAAGCTAATGTAACGCCATATTCGTGTCTTTATCACAAAAACATTAAAAATTTTCCACATTATGTGTAAAATATTAAATTTAACTATTTTTACAGATAATTTTACATTTTACAGATATCTAAAATATTCGAAACATTGAAGTCCATCTAAATTTTGCATATAAAATATTTGACACGTTGGAATTTACCTATCTTTATATAAAGTTTCAAATATTTTTCAACATATAATTTTAGACTACAAGCCTATGGAAAAAAATAACCTGTGAAATGAACCAACGTCAATAACGCTTAGAAGGCTGTTACTATATCATAAAATAACTCTGAGCGCTATGCCGTCATTTCTGAGCGGTACAGGTGAGTACGTGTGAGTAAATAGAATTTCTAAGGTACAAATGAGGAATTACGACTAATTATTAATGAACGGCTTTTTTATAGCTTATAGATGATTAAAAATAAATGTCGAAAAACCTAGTACTGTACTAAAGTGGTGGTGCTGGAAGTCTTAATTCGCCGGTAATTGTAGAAGCAATATAGGTCATTTATTACTGTACGGCATTTGTGTAATTCTTTTTGTATACATATAAAGATACTTTACCCATGACCGCCGTACATATACCGTCGTACTGTACAGTCGTAACTCCTCATTTGTATCTGAGAAATTCCATTTACTCACACGTACTCACCTGTACCGCTCAGAAATGACGGCATAACGCTCAGAGTTATTTTATGATATAGTAACAGCCTTCTAAGCGTTATTCACGTTGGTTCATTTCACAGGTTATTTTTTTCCATGGACTTGTAGTCTATTTGTATTTGTAAACTATACGCTTGTAAAGACCATTGCAGTACAATGATATATCTTTCTATCCTTAATCATATAAAACATTATGATCATAGTCTGAGCGAAATAATTTTAATGAAAATTTCGTAATTGTCTCAATAGTCAGCTAATTTTAAACAAAAATACTTGTTTAATTAATTTATTTCGTAGGCGTTAGAATTCTTTAAATAAAATCTTTAAATAAAATCTTTTCAATGACTGTTCCCTGTTTAGATCACTCGCAAAAAGAAATTTTTGTCAAATTCACACTGCTCCTTCCGTTGCCACGGATGGACTGGGAAAAAAAAAGACAACACACATTACATACATTACCGCGATAAAACATATCCTATGTGTTAATCTAGGAAATAGTCTATATGCCAATTTTCAAATCTATTCAACGGCTTATGCGAGAATAGGTACCTATTCTTGCCACCTGGCCACCTGGCAAACATCTAAACATCTTCACCAAACTTTCTTATTTAGCATATTGGTAGGATTACTAGGTATGTTTAGATCACCGTTACCCGCAGAGAGGCTGAACGCGTGAAGGTGACGTTCTGGCAGCAGGCCGGGACTTCGACGGAGGAATCGGAGGAGGAGGGAGAACCCGCCGGGTTGGCCACGGATGGCAAGGAAGCGGTACCAGTGGCCGGCCCAAAGGCGATGGGTAGAGAGTACGGTGGGTTAGGGGGCCATGCGCCGCCCTTTCGTCGCCCCGGGCGGAACGGACGACGTATGTCCAAACCATAGCCTACCATAATAAAAACTAAGGTGTGTTTAGATCTCCTTCGTAACTTGTGCAACAAGAATTTACTTTTCAGTTTAGAAGTGTAAAGAGTCGCTAATGATCTTAGGGCTTAAATTATTATAAAAGTACAGTAGTAGTAATAGCACCGATGGTTCGGACATGTGGAAAGAATGCCGAACGAACGCCTGGTTAAGAAGATATGCAATGCGAAAGTGGAAGGATGTAGGTACCGAGGGAGACCGAGACTAACCTACCTAGACCAGATCGGTCATGTACTGAAGGAAGGTGGAGTCAAGAGTCTCCGAAACCGGCGAGCGTGTATGAAGAGAATTATGAATGTTGAGGAAGCGAGTGAAGTATGCAGAGATAGAGTTCTCTGGCACTCTGTTCTCTCTGCCTACCCTGCAAGGGATATGGCGTGATGATATGTATGTATGTATGTAGTAATAGCAGTAAGTTATAACACTTAAGCGTAACATTTTCTACACTCCCGCAGTAAAGTAAGTTATCAACGAAATGATAGGCGCTTATAGTGCTAGATATAGGTTGCTTTCCATTTAGTTAACACAGAGGGACTCTGCGGTACATTGTGGTACACTGCCAAACACTGTGTAAAAGTTTAAATGAAACAGCTAGTTGTCTCAAAATAACACTAGAGTGCATCAATATCGCAAAATTATGGACGTTGTATACCTAAATTCAAGTTCCTTGACAAAGTCTTGGCTCAATAATTTATAAACATAACCACATTATCAGGGCTCACTTCAATAGTGCAATATTTACATTTGAACATTTTTATTAAATTTTAATTAGCAGTAAAAGACAAGCTCAATTTAATAATCTCAAATAATACTACTAGAATATGCCGTAAATAAATTGCGAAGTTAAGTAATGATACTTAATTCAAGCAAAGTAGTTACCTATATATTTAAAGTACTCTATGAAAGTAGGTAAGAATCTGTCAAACACCACTTTTTCGAGTGTCGAACAGTGTACGGCTGTGTTCAACAGTGTCGTTGATGGAAAGCGCTTTATCGAACACTGCGTTACACTGCGTCACTTTTTGTATTAAATGGAAAGCACACATAGTAACAAGTAAAGTTCAAATTAAGATATATGCCAAGAACTAAGATTATTTTAACAACTACTCGCGCTATCATGTCATCTCAACGCACAAGCAGCAGTAATTTCACGAGTTTATTGCGTGTTACGTTATTCTAAGTACGAGTTAACCGTGTAGCTGTGTTCGTAGGATATAAATTGATTAATAACTTGACAGGTGATGACTTACGGCACGGAAACGTGATCCCTAAATGTAGGCCTCATAACCAAGCTCAAAGTCGCTCAGCGTGCTATGGAGCGAGCTATGCTCGGGATTTCTCTGCGTGATAGAATCCGTAATACGGAAATCCGCAGAAGAACGGGTGTAACCGACATAGCACGAAGAATTAGCACGCTGAAGTGGCAATTGGCAGGTCACATCGCTCGAAGAACCGACAACCGCTGGGGAAAAAAGGTTCTTGAGTGGCGACCACGTACCGGACGACGCAGTGGAGGACGCCCCACCACTAGGTGGACAGACGACCTAGTGAAAGTTGCTGGGCGTCGATGGATGCAAACGGCACAGGACCGCACTCTGTGGCGTACCATGAGGGAGGCCTACGTCCAGCAGTGGACGGGGATTGGCTGAAATGATGATGATGATGATGAATAACTTGACGCCTTTTATTCAGTTCACATTGTATGTATGTATTCATTAGGATATATTCATATATTTCAAACAATTGGGCATCGTAATAATAAAACTCTACTAAGTTCGCGTGTATTTTAGTCGTACTAATTAGCGATGAAACTTCCTGATGTTGAATAAGTGTTCTAATTAATATTCGTCCTATTTAGTATTCGTTGTAATAGGTAATCGTGGAACTAAATTGAGAATACAGCCCAAGACAATAACAGTTCATAAATCTTTGTAATTAATAACTGATCTCTATTCACATTCATTAGGAACAAAGTTAACGTATCACGAGACGATTACCGTAAGGGGCCGTTCATAAATTATGTAAGACGTTTAAGGGGGGGTTGACTGAATTTTATAACTTCTTAATATAGGCAGGGGGAGTAGTGAACCTGACATTAGGTAAGATATTAAATTGAAAATTACTAATTTTAGTCAAAACTGCGATAGATTAATAAGATTAATGTTATTGCAGTGAATTAATGATACCTACTTGTACTAAGAAGATTGTAATAAAAGATATTTTCAGAATAAACGGAGTTATATTTGATCAATAGGGCCTTTTCTCACAAAAAAAAATCTTATTAAGGGGCACGGGGGAGTAGTTGCAATCTTATGATGTCTTACGGTAGGGAAGGAGGGGGCTAAATCATTCTTCAAAATCCCTTACGTAATTTTTATGAACGGCACTAATCGCCAAGCTAGGTCGGCAATAACAGCTTATAGTGTTTATTAGTGTTATAAGTTTCGCAGAAAAGCTCTACTGCCCACTCCCATAGGGTTTCCGTAGCCGGTTTGCACGACCTGAAAGTAATGCGTGACGGCATATGGCTTAACGAATTTAGACGCGTCTAGTTTTTTGCTTTACACTAACAAACTTTTACTGTCATATTCAGTTTCATTTCAAAAATATAGATCGTATTATTGCTATTAATTTGGTAATAGGCGCTTTTAATGTGCTTAATTTATGCGATTTGCCTAACAACAAAGGATATATCTCGCTTTTTTGTTAAACATTGTGATAATACTATTAAGGTTTTACCATTATCTCACTATTATCCTAAGTAAAGACGTACGTTTAGCAATGAATATCGATGTGCTGATGGATATTGGATGGATGTTGTGATGACTGCTGTGGAAACTTTCTTGCCAACCTAACTAATAATTTTCCCATATTTCTTAATAAAATGTTTTACAATTTCCAGCGATGAAGAGGCAGCATAGAGTCTCCATAATTGTATTTCTTCTTGCCTCATATTGATCATAATAATACAGATTGGTTGACTACCTAAGTCAAGCCACCCAATGGATTACCTAAGTTAAGCCACCCTGTGGGTTACCTTTTTGTACATCTTCTCGTATATATTATGGTAACAATGTGCCTGAATATTGCCGACCTCCTACGATCGGCCTTTCTGCAACTGGTGAACTTATCCCTGATTTCATCAGTCTCAATAAGCATTCATTTTCAAACCTCTATAATTTTTAAAAACAACATCTCACTGGCAATGACTATTTAAATTTGATTTGGTTAATGACGATTGATATTCGTAATAAGTAATAACATTATGTATACAAATTTAAAATAACCTGACTTTCTTTCGAATTTGTTTACACAATATTTTGATTTATTACCAGCGTTTGATCTTTATCATATTGTTACTGGGTACATACATTAAATGGTCCTTAAACTATGAACTAAATAAATGAAAAAACATAAATTTCTTCAACAGTTTAAATAAATTTTATTCTCTTACATTGTATCGTCCTTTTGAAGTGATAACTTCTTATGGAAGGATAAACCGTTTCGTTACGTAGTGCGTAACGGTGCCGGTCTGTCTGGCTCCCTTTCTCTCACGCATAAGGCACCGGTAGGCTGGTTCAAGGGGAGCCTGCCTACCTCCCACTCAAACTCACAGCGCTAGCCATATTAAGATGTGATTCTATAAGATTTTATTAATAAATAACCTTTTCTTAAATTATCATATTGATAAACATAAAATTTAAGTAATAACTTAAACTTTAGGGGAGCATAGTCCGGAGCGTGCTCGTCGCGTCCCCTGCCAGTCTAGTTAGACTGCTAATCCTGCTCGAATGCATAGCGCAGTGTGGGTTAGGGCGTCCCCCGGAGGCAACGCGTACCGACCCGCCCCCGTCGGTATGAACATCGGCAGATGCGGCGATGGGGGCCGCCACCCATCACGCCTTGCCCAGTCAGGCGAGTCGAGGAAAGCAGAGTGCCGTGTGGGCACGTGGAATCTAAGAGGATGTGTGGAAGGTAAGTTGCACGAGCTGATAACCGTCATGGCGGACAAACAGCTAGTGCTCTGTGTAACAGAGACCAAGCGAAGGGGCAGCGACGCCTGCGATCTTTCTGGTGGCGGGATGGCTCTGTGGTCTGGTGTACCACAGAGCGATCGAGCCAGCATGGGGGTAGGAGTGCTGTTGTCCTCTCGCTTGGCCTCAGGTGTGAAGGATTACGGAATGTATGATCCCAGACTTCTTTGGGTCCGTATAAAACTAGGTGTCACCAAGGTATTCATGGTTGTAGCATATGCTCCCGTGGGATCCTCGGTGGCATCAGACCTAGAGAAGTTTTGGGATAATGTTAGGGAAGTTCTGGATATGGCAGAAACTAGTGAACGCGTGATTGTATGCGGAGATTTGAACGGATGGGTGGGGACCAAGCGTCCCGACTGTGAGGACGTACTTGGTCCATTTGGTGATAAGAGAGTGAACGACGCAGGTAGGCTCATAGCGGATGTATGCATGGAGAGAAACCTTATTGTGTCAAACACATTTTTCCAACATAAGGACATCCACATGTATACATGGAGAAGGAATGAACAGAAAAGTATAATAGATTTAATTTTGGTAGACAGTCGCCTCCGAAGCAAAATATTGGACGCAAGAGCCTACAGGGGCCCCACAGTCGATACGGACCACTATCTCGTTATTGCGAGATTTAGTGGTCTGTTCAGAAAGTGGAGGCACTGGCGAGAGCGTGTCCACTTCGGAGGGCTTGTAAGAATAAAGGTTGAAAGGTTGCAAGAAGAATGTGTAAGAGAAAAGTATGCAGAGGGTGTCCGAGAACGGCTGACAATGGCAAGCCAGCCGCAATCGGACATTGAAGAATGCTGGAGAGTATTGAGGGAGAGTATGGTAGATACAGCGAAAGAAGTATGTGGAAGTTCAAAGAAGCATAGAAAAACAAATGGTGATGCATGGTGGGATGCGGAAGTGGCAGCTTCCGTAGAGCAAAAGAAGAAAGCGTGGCTGGACTATGTCTCTTCTTTGAATCGGAATGACAGTATGACTGAACAGAAGAAAGAAATATATCGGCAATGTAAGAATGACACCAAGGTCTTAGTGAAAGAGAAACGTGATAGAGCGCAGAAGATAGGCTGACTAAAAACTTCGAGAGTAACACCAAACTCTTTTGGAGGGAGGTGAAGAAGTCTCGGGGTGGTTGGTCAGCCTTCAGAATGAATAAAATAAGGTCTAAAGGTGGAGACATTCTTACACAAACACAAGACGTGTTAAGCCGATGGAGTGAATATTTTGGCGATATGTATGCGGATGCTATGGTTGACGTCGGTGTCGCATGTGGTTTAGCAGAACAACATTCGACAGCGGCGTCCTCCGATGGCATCAGTATGGATGAAGTTGAATGGGCGATAAGAAGTTTGAAAAATGGTAAGGCAGCGGGCATTGATATGGTGTCTGCCGAGATGATCAAGATTGGTGGCTCCTGTGTCTGGGAGGCGTTCCTGTTGCTCCTCAATTTATGTTGGAGCTCGGGAATGGTTCCCGGGGACTGGAATAGCGCAGTCATCGTGCCTTTGTTTAAAAACAAGGGTTCACGTTATGACTGCGCAAATTACAGAGCCATAAGCTTGACCAGTTTGGCAGCAAAAGTGTATGGTAAAATTATTGAAAGGAGAATGAGGACGGTGTCCGATGGTTTACTGTGTGCGACACAAGGACGTTTCAGGAGTGGAAGGGGATGCATGGATCAAGTGTTCTCTCTGCGCAACATTGTGGAGAAGCATCTGGCTCTAGGTCAGAGGGTTTTCTGCAGTTTTGTGGATCTGGAGAGAGCATTTGACACGGTTGTACGAAAGGAAATTTGGGACATTTTACCGGAGTATGGTATTAACGGTAAACTGCTACAGGCTGTGCAGTCCAGTTACATGGGCTGTAGAGCCTGTGTGCGGCTGGATGATAGAATGTCGCCTTGGTTTGACGTCAATATCGGCGTTAAGCAGGGGTGCGTTCTGTCAGCTAGGCTGTTTATCATACATCTGGATAAATGTCTCCAAAGGTTGAACGATATGAATGTGGGAGTGCAGATGGGCGACTCAGTGGTCACTGCTCTGCTTTATGCAGATGATGCAGTCCTGCTGGCACAGTCGGCGACTGACCTGCAGACCCTAGTCGACACAATGACAGATAAGATAAGATAAGATAAGATATTTATTCGCTGAGAATATGGTACAAAGATATACAATTACAAATTAAAGTCCAACATATTCGCCTTTAAAAGGCATACGAATTTTTCAGTATTACAATCATCTGTACATAAAAATAATAACAATAACTTATTTTAAAATTTATATAACAAAAAATCATTTAGCGTATAGAAGCACTTTTCAGTAAGCCAAGTTTTTAATTTAAATTTAAATTTTTTTATCGGCATTTCTCTGATAAATTGTGGAATGTGATTGTAAATTTTAATTGACATATGATAACTATTTCTTGACTGAAGGGTGCTTTTGCATAGTTCATATCTTAATTTGGTAGGATCTCTTTTCAGAAATTTACTTCCTTCACTGACTTTAGAAAAAAAACCTGAATTATTTTTAACAAACATACCAATTTCCATGATGTATATCGATGTCAATGTTAAAACATTATGCTTCTTAAAAATTGGTTTACAACTAGTTAAAGGAGATGCTCCAATTGTTGCTCTCAAACATTTTTTTTGCACTATGAAGGCTCTTGTTATATGCGTAGAGTTACCCCATAAAAGTATACCATACCTTAATACGGAACTTACGTAGGCATGGTAAGCACTAAGAGCAGCCTCTTCATTAACAGTTTGCCGTAGCCGTTTCAATGCATACACAAAGCTATTTAGTTTGCCACACATGTTATTGATATGGGCTACCCAGTTACAATTATTGTCCAAAGTTAATCCTAAAAAATTTATATTCGTTTCCTTGTTAATTATTGTATTATTATAAATAAGATTAATTTTTTGAGGCACCTGCTTATAATTTGAAAATTGTAAGAATTTAGTCTTTGTTAAATTTATTTTGAGATTATTTAATGATAGCCAATTAATTATATTTTTTATAGTATTATTTACTTCTTCGTTATGTTTAAATATATTTGTTTCTGGTATAAGGATAGATATATCATCAGCAAAGAGTACACTCTTATGCTTAGTTACGTTCGATATATCATTGATGTAGAGCAGAAACAGTAGAGGCCCAAGGACACTTCCTTGTGGTACTCCTGAAGTATTAAATTGAAATGGCGACCTGTAAGTCATGGATACCAAACTTTCATTTATACGAGAAATCTCTACACATTGCTTTCTTTCACTGAGATAGCTTTGTATCCAATTTAGAGTAGGGCCTCGAATGCCGTATCGTTCACATTTATCTAGAAGCATTTTGTGATTTACCAGATCGAAAGCTTTACTCATATCTAGGAAAATGGCTGTTACAGGTTTTTTTTTATCTATATTAGCAGTTATAGACCTGATGAGTGAAAATGCTGCCAGGGTTGTTGACTTGCCTTTTTGGAAACCATTTTGTTCTTTGTTTATTATTTCAAATTTATTAATAAAATGAATAAGCCTATTCTGCATAGCCTTTTCATAAATTTTGGAAAATATTGATAAAAGTGCTATAGGTCTATAATTTGTTAATTCTACACTATTCTTAGACTTGAAAAGAGGTTTAACAATTGACAATTTTAATTTTTTTGGGAAGATTCCGTCTATAAAAGATAAATTTATTGTATAAGCCAATATTGGCGCTACAATGCTTGCCGAAGACTTCAAAATACGCGTAGAAACCTCATCATAGCCAACGGACCGTTTGTTGCATAATGATTTTATGATGTTGTAAATTTCGCTAGCAGAGCATGGACTTAGAAATATGCTGAATTGGCATCTTTGAGGAAGAGTGTACATATTATTTTTAGGAGCAATTAACCCAGGATTGGAAATATTTATAAAAAAGTCATTAAACGCATTTGCAATGTCTCTAGGGTTATTTAAAGTTTTAGTATTGTAGTTTATTTTATTTATTTGGTTTAACGTTTTATGCGAGTCTACTCTGTCATTAATAATATCCCAAGTAGCTTTACTTTTATTCTTGGATTTTAAAATGTAACAGTAACTAGTGTATTTTTTAGAATAGTGAACACATTTTTTTAGAATTTTGGAATATTTTAGATATTGGTGCTTTAAAAGGTCATTGCTTTTTTGAAAGCATAACCGTCTTAATTGCCTTTTATAATTGCTAGAAGTTCTAATGCCCTTGGTTATCCATTTGGGCGAGGTACTATTTAGATAAATTCTAGTTTTTCTAATAGGAAAACATAATTTGTAAAAAAGTAAGAAATCATCATGAAATAAACTAAAACTATTGTCAGCGTCTGTATTGTTGTAAATATCGGTCCACTTTAAGTTACTTATCGCTGCTATGAATTTATCGACATTATCCTTAGAGTAATCCCTACTTATGTGATACCAATATTTGAGTGGAGGTTTTCTTTCTTTGACAGGAAATCTTAATGTTTGGCATGTATTATGATCGGATAAAAAAAATTCGTATACAAGTCCCTTGGCGTGTTCAATATTGCTTATTATGTGATCTATACAAGCAGATTGACGGGTAGGAGAATCAATGTAGAAACGTAAACCGTAGTTGCAAACTATATCTCTAAGTTTTATGGAATCATAAGTATCTTTTATAATATTTATATTTAGGTCTCCCGCCAAAATAATACGTTTCTTTCGTCTAAGTACTTTGTGGAGCATTAGATCTAACTTTTCAAAAAATATGTATGTGTTTACGTTTGGTACTCGATATATGCAAATAATAATACAATCAAAGGAAGGAATTTCAACTCCACAACATTCAAACAATTTTTCTGTACAAAAATCCTTAAGATAGTCAATACATTTAAAACTTAAAGTTTTGTGCACTAGTATACATACACCGCCACGTTTTTCTTTTCCCCTCGAGAATGAGCTACCATATTTAAAGTTTTTGAATCTAATGTTAGATTCATCACCAGCTCTTATGAATGTTTCAGAAAAACAAAGAACATCTAAATTTATATTAGACCACTTACTTAGAATAACTTCTATGTTGTCAGTTTTATTAAGTAGGCCGGCGATGTTAGAGTTTCGAGAAGATTGTAAGAAAAGGGGTCTACGCGTGAATGTGAGCAAAACCAAAATAATGGTCTTTGAAAGAGATGAAGCCAGAACAGATGTAAGAGTAAAAATGGGTAATGATGTACTAGAGCAAGTGGATGAATTTTTATATCTTGGATGTGGTTTTAGCCGAGATGGAAGGTACACCACTGATATAGAACGAAGAGTGAATGCGGGAAATAGAGTGTACGGAGCGTTGGGACAACTTCTCGGTAGCCACACCTCAGCCAGAAGGCACGTGTAGCAATACATAACGCTGTGCTTGTCCCAACATTACTATATGGAAGCGAGATTTGGGTATGCAGAAAAGAGCATGAAAGCAAAATTAATGCGGTCGAAATGCGATCTCTACGGAAAATCTGTGGAGTTAGGCTGACCGACCGTATTCGCAACGACGACGTAAGAGAGCGAGTAGGTATGAAAGAGAGTATTGGTGTAAAGATGCGAAAGGGAATGCTCCGATGGTTCGGACATGTGGAAAGAATGCCGAACGAACATCTGGTTAAGAAGATATACAATGCGAAAGTGGAAGGATGTAGGTACCGGGGGAGACCGAGACTCACCTATCTAGACCAGATTGGTCACGTGCTGAATGAAGGTGGAGTCAAGAGTCTCCGAAACCGGCGAGCGTGTATGAAGAGAATTATGAATGTTGAAGAAGCGAGTGAAGTATGCAAGGATAGAGTTCTCTGGCACTCTGTTCTCTCTGCCTACCCTGCAAGGGATATGGCGTGATGATATGTATGTATGTATGTGTACTTAAACTTTTCGCAAGTTAAAGAATTTCAATATTAAATAGTTCAACTCGGATAAGTTTAAGTTACCACTTCTGTCGGGTGTCCTGAGACGCACATGCGTTTTGAAGAGAAAACTTTTTTAGCGACTTTATACACTTTTTGGGATGGGTAAAAGATGTTAAACTCGGCTCAGGATACGTGACCTGATCGAAAATTCGTAAGACGGAGGTAGAGTACACCGTAGGTGAATATTGTATTTAACCACATAAATGATAGTACTTTTATACTTATCATTAAAGTAATTTGTGCGAAATTATTCCTTAACCATTCAAAAATTTTTTTGACGGCTGGCTATAGTATGGTCACACCCATACATATTTAGTTTGGGAGATCGGTTACTAATACAAACCCATTGCTGCGAATGTCGAAACGATTTATGAATCAATTAGTTTTAAAGTCATTGGCCGTCAGTAGTCAGTAAGTAAAGTTGTTGACTTTATTAAGGGATAGCATAGCACTCTAATAGACCTAAAAAACTTTCTGACCAGACTTTCAAGCTCATGGAGCGGAGAAAAGAAATGACAGTACTGTCTTCAGCCGATTGGTCCGAACACAGGCAGCTAAATAGGCAGATCTCCAGGTCTGTGCGTCGCGATATTCGCCAATTTAATACGCTCCGTATTAAAGAAGCGATAGAGCGGAATCGTCGCTCAGAAGGGTTCGCACAAGATCTGTCTATCGGGCAAAACCAAATGACTAAGCTGAAGACCGATGACGGCACTGTCATTTCATCCCAAAGTGAGATCTTGGGAGAGGTCGAAAGGTTCTATGGACAGTTATATAAAACATCCCGAAATCCTGTTATCGGCTTGGTCTAAGATCCCAGATCCAAGCTATCTCGGCACTATACCGAAGAAATCCCGGACATTAGCTTGTGCGAGATCAGAATGGCTCTCGAACAACTAAGAAACGGTAAGGCACCGGGAGATGACGGAATTACGGCAGAGCTCCTGAAGCGAGACGGAAGCCGGTCTTAAAAGCCCTTCAGAAGCTATTTAATTCCGTTATCCTCGGGGGTGACGTTCCAGAGTCGTGGACCAGGAGTGTGGTGGTGCTGTTCTTCAAGAAGGGCGACAAAGCTCTTCTAAAGAACTACAGACCCATCTCACACTTAAGCCACGTCTACAAGTTGTTTTCGAGAGTCATTACCAATCGACTCACGTGCAAGCTTGATGACTTCCAGCCGCCCGAACAAGCTGGCTTCCGAAAAGGCTATAGCACCATAGACCGTATCCTCACGCTTCGGCAGATTATCCAGAACACCGAGGAGTACAATCGGCCTCTGTGTATAGCGTTTGTGGACTATGAGAAAGCCTTTGATTCAGTCGAAACTTGGGCGGTGCTGCGGTCCCTTCAGCGGTGCCAAATCGACTATCGTTATATCGAAGTGCTGAAGTGTTTGTATAGGAACGCCACAACGTCAGTCCGTATTCGGGATAAGAGTACGAAACCGATCCAGTTGCAGAAAGGCGTGAGACAGGGAGACGTCATCTCTCCGAAACTGTTCACCACTGCACTGGAAGATGTCTTCAAGCTTTTAGACTGGACCGGACTCGGCATCAACATCAATGGTGAATACATCACTCACCTTCAATTCGCAGACGATATTGTCATCATGGCAGAATCCATGGAGGACCTAGGCACCATGCTCAACGATCTCAGCAGGGTATCCCAACTAGTGGGTTTACGAATGAACATAGACAAGGCGAAAGTCATGTCAAATGCCCATGTCATTCCTGTACCGGTCCTAGTTGGCAATGCGATTCTCGAAATTGTCATCATTATGTTTACCTTGGACAAACAGTCCAGTTAGGTAGATCCAATTTCGAGAAAGAGGTCAGCCGACGAATCCAACTCGGTTGGGCAGCGTTCGGGAAACTTAAGAAGATCTTCTCATCAAACATACCTCAGTGTTTGAAAACACAGGTCTATGACCAGTGTGTGTTACCAGTGATGACTTACGGCACGGAAACGTGGTCCCTAAATGTAGGCCTCATAACCAGGCTCAAAGTCGCTCAGCGTGCTATGGAGCGGGCTATGCTCGAGATTTCTCTGCGAGATAGAATCCGAAATACGGAAATCCGCAGACGAACGGGTGTAACCGACATAGCACGAAGAGTTAGCACGCTGAAGTGGCAATGGGCAGGCCACATCGCTCGAAGAACCGACAACTGCTGGGGAAGAAAGGTTCTAGAGTGGCGACCACGTACCGGACGACGCAGTGTGGGACGGCCCCCCACTAGGTGGACAGACGACCTAGTGAAGGTTGCTGGGCGCCGTTGGATACAGGCGGCACAGGACCGCACTCTGTGGCATAAAATGAGGGAGGCCTACGTCCAGCAGTGGACGGCAATAGGCTGAAATGATGATGATGATGATAGCACTCTATTGAAACTTAAAAAGCAGACGTGAAATACAGCTATTATGTATGTATATAATACACTTATAATTTGAAGACCATAACGTGATACATCCCCCAGTGAAGGGTTAATAATACAATGTGATGTCATTCCTCACTTGTCAAATGTAAATCCAATTCATCGTGTATAAATCTTGTAAGGACACTTACATCATCTCAGCTCATATATGTTCCACTGTTGGGCTTGAACCTCCTCCATATTTAGAGGGAAATTAACCTACTATACCGTGCTGGTCAGATGTGTTGGTATAGGGGCTTTGTTTCGAGTTTTCCTTCTCTCACATAAATGTTATATGCGTTTTATATCCCTTAGTCGTCTCTTACGATCACCCACGGATATGATAGGAGGTGGTGAATTGTATTCTTACTCCGTCACCACACGGACAAGTAAGGACACTCATATTTGTCAATTTTAACATTTTAATTAATCTAATAAACTGCCACCGGATCTGAACCTAGTCGCTACTAAGAAGGTCATGAAAGAAACTTAGCGGCGTTGTCTATTATTATTATATCTTTACTGAATTTTTAAAATAAATTGTACTACATGTATAAGAAGAATTAGCTCCAGTGTGCCCCTCGCCTCACGGGCCATCGACGACAAAGAGCGGATTCGGGTGGCCCACCCATACGGCGTAGAGAGGTACGTAAAGGGCAGATTATGGCCGCCCTCCGCTCCCTCCATCGCTCCAGACCGATCAGACGGGATGTGACTATACCATAGCCTGCTACCAAAAACGGACGCCTATTTCCAATAGTGGACGTTAGCCCATCAGGGCTGATGATGAAAATAAACTTGTTATGTTCATTTTCATTATTGTTTTTACCGTCCTGCCTAAACTGCGTTTTTATTGTACTTAAAACTTCCTACTTATTAGGTGTTTTCTTAATGTGGCTACACAGTTTCCAGTATATTTTCTTTATGTCTCTCCGTTCGAAAACTTACATATAAAAATTTATAAATACGTATTCAAAAAAATTCTAACTTCTAAATCCATTTTTATAAAAATCGATTTGCATTTATTTTATTTTTAGAATATGTAATGAATTAAATATAATTTATTTTTATATATTAAGTAATGTAAGAAATAGCCTAGCAACGCTGTAGATTTTGAACGGAAAAAGTAGTTTTTGACATATATTTAGATTCTCTTTGGTTTGGTATTGCTGAATTTCCTACAGCGGAAAAGAATGAGTCGTAATTATATTTTTTCGTTACGTTTCATCTAAATTTTCGTATAAAAGTGTGTTGTGATTAAAATAGTGTAAAGTGACAGCATCGTGGGAGATAGTTTTGCTTTTTAAAGTAAGTAGTGTTTCTTATTCTTACAGTTAAATGTGACTGGTTCTTTCGATGTTATTTGCAGTCTTTTATTTGGTATGTGCACATCTCATTATATTATTGTTGTCAACAAACACGTGATCCAAGGCTAACACTTGTCTCAACAAATAATTCAATTAACTTATCCGCTATAGACCGTGTCATTTTTTTTTTTCTAATTTATACTGTATTTATTATTTCATGTGCTGTGTTTTGATTACGAAACAAGAGACGGTAAAATTCGTTCATAGTTTCCTTTGTGTACTATGATTATTTACTTATGTGCTGCATAATTGGAATATGTGATTATGAGTTCATAATCCCAATTATAGTAAGTAAATATTATTAGGTCAACAATTGTCATATCCCTGACACAATGACCAAATTTAAACTCTTAGATAAAGTTGTAGATAAACACTAATGTATTTTTATTTCTATCTGTAACATCATATTTCTTTTATTCATTATTCATATTAGATATTTACAGCTCCCACTTATAAAATTTGCTCTATAGTCACACTATATAGACACACAAAAAATGATTTTAAGGTGTATGTGAGGAAATTTTGTGTGTTTATGCTTTAATGCATATTTGTATATTTATTACCATTATCTCTGTTCCTGTAATTGGATACCAAGATTAATATACAGCCAATGAACAGTGAGTAAAGCAATTTTATGCTTATAAATAAGTTTTGAGGTATGGCATATATGTAGTAAGCTATCTAGTAGCACCAATATATAGATTTTTTTTAGTTTGAGTATGCACAAGTCATTAATGTAGGCACTGGACGTGATGAAATACTTCCTAGTGAAATGCTATAATTTAGAGGGTCTTCATTACTGTTTTCATGTATTATCTACTCCACAAATGGCATAGTGGTAAGATACCAACTTTTCATGCCAACGCCATGGATTTCATTTCAATGCAGGACAGTACTTTGTGTAATTCAGAAAGTGTTGTTCTGAGTCTAGATGTAATTTGTCTGCGATAATTGCATGTTTGTAAACATCCTCGCTATACAAGGATAATTTCTTTAGCGCAGGGCGGTGTTATAATTTCATGTATCCAATATAGGTTTTAAAAGTACCCAAACAGTTCATTGGTATGACATTAACATACATTTACAAACAAAATAAATGCATTATGCATTTTATTTTATGACACAAGGCCATAAAGATGAAATCATTTTATCTGATATTATTATCAACTTATCCTGCCTTATCTTTGTAAAAACACTGAAGTTAGTTATTGCCCTTGTTTATATTATCAGAGAAAAAGAATACTTGAATATTTTAATGTGTTGTTTGCTAAGCTGATGTTCTGTGTAATTAAGTTAAATATTATGTACTGTCAAAGAATATAAGCCTCAAGTCTCTAAAGATGTATCATTTAATGGAGGAAAAATATTGTTATCTATATGTATAAATAATATTTAGCATAATTTTGGTTAAGGTTTATTAATAAAATTTCTTCATTAAGCCTTCTCTGTCCCCTGTTGGATGTAGACCACCCCAACAAATAAAGGGATAGTGCTGTAGTCACTGTTCTCAGGTTCTTGGCAAGCAGGTAGTCCATCACTGTCAGCTTTTATCTGTTTCCCCTACAAATGAAGGCATATTCCGTAATCACCATACTGGGCATTCAGGTTAGCTGTCACAGTAGGCTTTCATTTGTTGCCCAGTAGAGACTTGCTACTTCTCTCCTGGTGAGAACCTTTGACGATTTTAAAGACTCCTACAGGCAAATGGTAACAATGGTAATCTCCTGTTGCCTCAATATCATTTGTCCCCATCAATTTTTTGCTATAGGTATGTAAAAATTATTTTGAGATGTAAGCAGATAATATTTATGTACTCCGGACAAAGAAGGAACAGAAAGGATGTACTGAAGGAAGGTGGAGTCAAGAGTCTCCAAAACCGGCGAGCGTGTATGAAGAGAATTATGAATGTTGAGGAAGCGAGTGAAGTATACAGAGATAGAGTTCTCTGGCACTCTGTTCTCTCTGCCTACCCTGCAAGGGATATGGCGTGATGATATGTATGTATGTATGTATTAGATAGATTTAGGATTTTAGAAGCCAAAATTGTCCGTGAATTCATCAGTAACTTGCACTAGCATTAACGACTCACAAATGACCGACTGCACAGATGGTGTAGTGGTTAAGGTACCGACCTAATTTACCAAAGGTCGTGGATTCTATTCCCGCGTAGGACAATCCTTGTGCTGTCCACAAACTATTGTTTTGAGTCTGTTTAATTATATGTTTATAAAGTCCTCTACTTTCCGTGTGGTGACGGAGTAAGAATACTATTCACCACCCCATATCTTACCCATGGGTGATCGTAAGAGACGACTAAGGGTTTTGGAACGCATATAGGATCTATGCAAGTGAAAGAAAACTAAACAAAACCCTATATCAACACGTCTGACCAGCGCGGTACAGTAGGTTAATTTCCCTCCCATTACGGAGGAGGCCCGAGCCCAACAGTGGGACATTATGAGCTGTGATGATGATGATGATGAAAGTACTCTACAATACAATGTTTATATTATTAGTACAGGCTGTTGTCTTTTAAAAATAAAATAGGAGTGTAGATAATATGTCAGAATCTTTCATGCTACATTGTACTATAGCCAATCTGTCATCACTGATAGGACTTGTAGACATTAAGCCAGACATTATAGTGAAATATCAACTAGCTAGCAAGCTATCATTGTCTATATAATATTCCTTCACAATTGAAATCTCATGGGAGCTGGTAAAGATAAACAGATTGAATATATCAACGCTTAGCTCGTGAGAATGTCGATCATTGTACCAAATCCAATAGTCATTTCTAGGGATGTCGCAGATATGCAGTTTCGGATCTGGTTACGAATATTCGGAAATGAAATATCTATGAAATTATTTCGGGTTATCAGATAGCTTATAGATTATGCATATTATATTTTTAGAGAATTATGAAAGGGGAATGCGCCATTAGTGATTTATAGTATTATTTGCTTTTAGAGAGGCTTACGTTTAGGTTCGATCAGTGTGGCTGGTTGAAAGAAAACCTGTTGTAACATGTCACATATAAAGATCGACCGGTTCCGAAATTATTCGTAATTTTTATATTGGTTTTGAATATATTTTCATTTCGGATATCCAATAGTTTCGGTTACGGTTTGGAACTCCAGAACCAGAACCCTAATTATTCCTAGAATTTCATTTCCTAAGAACCTCATAACGTTTTCTGATGTTTACGCGAGTTTTATTATTATTTGAAATCCCAAGAGCCTTTTTTGTCTTCCTTGCGATGGACTATGGATGTGGTCGCGCTCCGCCAAATCGGTCCGGGGCGACGGAGGAGACGGCGCGCAACCCCATAGACCTACCCTGCAAGGACTCCTCTCTTCGCCGTGCGAGCGGGCCACCGATACCCTATCTTTGTCTTCGGTGGCCAAATCCCAAGAACCTCCATCAACATCTTAGGAATGGGACTCTGATGCAAATAGCGGTGCTACAGAATATATCGCGCATCGTGAGGAGGTTCCTGTTTTTGGAGTCTAAACAAATTCCCTGACTTGGTTTTTGTATTCACTACCAGTGTCACGCTTTTTGTATATTTGAATATTTTTCTATTGTATTTAAAAATGTATTGATTTGTTAGAATTTGAAATCTATAAAATATAGTTTTACTATAAGTCATAAGTAATTTAGAAGAAATTAATTGTCCAACAGGTACACGAATCATGCTACTGCCTCATCTGCCTACACTGGTTTGCGTAGGAGTACATGAGACTTGAGTGGAGAGTGGTGAGCACGTCCAAAGTGCTGCGCCATCATGTTGGGTGCCATCCTCATTGGGAGCCTTTTCGCCTTGATGACGTCAGTCTACGGCAATATCATTGTTTATACAATAACAACTCCACATACTGTAAGTATCTATTAACTTAATTTCATTTTCTTAACTTAACAATAACCTTTGTTACCATTCTATACTTGGTACATTATATGATTATACATTTATACTACCTCTGAACGCACAGAAATGTAATTAGAAACAGTTATCCCTTAGTGCAGTGGTCGGCAACCTTTTGGCAGGCAAGGGCCGCAAGGTGGAGCAATAAACCAAAGGCGGGGCCACACTGGTGATATTAACCCTAGAATATACGGTATACAGGACGGGTTGAGAGCCCTCAGCGCTCACCCACAGTCCTGGTAAAGTTGTCATAGCCATCTGAGGCTAACAACTAAGTTACACAAACAAAAAAAAAATAGGTATACAGTCGATCGCGGTTCGTTCATGCATTTATTTTGATATTTATAACTTATTTACAAAACATTCACGGGCCGCAAAAAAGACGTTCGAGTGCCGCGCGTTACCGACCGCTGCCTTAGTGGATGCCGATCAAGGCGTCGAGAGGTACGTTGTTGGGCAGGTCTACGCAGTCGCGCGCTGCTTTCCCTGTCGCCCCGGACGGCTTTAGCGGGGTGTGACCAAACCATAGCCCGTTGCAAAAAAAAATAGGGGAAACTGGCCTCAGGTTGGCGGACTAATCCCGCTATCTGCAGAGACGGCGACCGTTTGAGGACGTTGACTTGAGATGGTTCCCGAAAGGGTGGTCGGGCTACCGATGTCAAGGACCGAGTACCGGTAGCCCGCCCATGTGGCCTTGAGAAATACGTGCACAGCTAACTATAGGATCACGTGTCGTCTATTCTTTCACTCCGGACGGATCGGGCGAGGTGTACCATAGCCTGCCCCAAGAAAAAGGTCGGATGCTGGTATTCAAACAGACATAAAGATAGGATATTTTCGATTTTGATTTATAGACACGGATCCCGGGCGGACAAAGAGATAAACATGAATGCTAAAAAGTGCTCGATAAGTAAAAAAAGTAAATACATACATATATACAAACACAATAAATGTGTAAAAATAATTTTATTTTTTGTGTAATACTCGCTAACTTTCTAAAGAATTTTAAAACGAAAATACAAAATATATATTTCCGTGTAGTGACGGAGTAAGAATACAATTACCCATAATCTTATATGGAAGATGAGATGGAAAACTCAAAACGAAACCCTATACCAACACGTCTGACTAGCGTGGTATAGTAGGTCAATTTTCCTCCTATTATAGAGGAGGCTCGCGCCCAATAGTGGGGCGTATATGAGCTGAGATGAATAACAAAATATGTAGCAATTTGACTTTATTTCTAGGCTAACATTTGGTAGATACAAAACGCGTCTTTCAAACTCTGCCTCTATCCGAAATTATTTGAAACTTCTATATTGAATTTTGGAGAGAAGGAAAACTCGAAACTAAGACCTATACCAACACGTCTACGACCAGCGTTTTATATATACGAGGTCAATTTCCCTTCCATTATGGAGGGGGCTCGACCCGAACAGTGAGACATATATGAGTTGCGATGATAATATTGAATTTGGTTATGGTTTCTTATATATTTTTTATTTCGGATATCCAAATATTTTAAATTTTAGCTGTGTGGTAGCTAATTTTTTGGTCTTGTTTTAAGATTGTTTGCTTAGCTGTGTGGTAGCGGCTACGAATACTACCAACCCTTACTTTGCTCGTGGATGTCGTAAAAGACGACTAAGAGCCTTATAACGACCTGGGCCAACTCTATCTGATGTCGTTTGGTCAACAATTACATTCCCAAGGAGGGTTGACGTCTGGCAGGCGGCCGGTCATAAAACTATTGGCAATAACTTTTACAATATGTACTTTGAAAGAAGAGTACATATTGTATCGACCCCAAGCAATTGGGATAAGAGTAGGAGAATGATGATCCAAATATTTTCAATAGGGTTACGGTTGCAGATATATTTTTATTTCGGATTTCCAATGATTTCGGTTACAGTTATGCAGCTTAACATCCCTGGTATAGAGATATAGATTCAGAGGTTAATGTGATTAAAACAATTGATAATTTAATGTCATTAAATTTAATTAATTATAATACGAGTTGATATTTCTTACGCTGTGCAATGTAATTTACATAATAATGATGATGTGTTATGATAAATACATACATACATACATATCATCACGCCATATCCCTTGCAGGGTAGGCAGAGAGAACAGAGTGTCAGAGAACTCTATCCTTGCATACTTCACTCGCTTTCTCAACATTCATAATTCTCTTCATACACACTCGCCGGTTTCGGAGACTCTTGACTTCACCTTCCTTCAGTACGTGACCAATCTGGTCTAGGTAGATGAGTCTCGGTCTCCCTCGGTACCTACATCCTTCCACTTTCGTTATGATAAATATGTTTAAATAAATAAAACGAAATCCTGTTGTGTTATTAAATATATCATTCGTTCGACAATCTTTTTTCTTTCATATTTAGGGGGTTATTCTCGACTATCAACCTACGTTTACACCATTTAATTGGTGTCGATGCAATATGTGTTTTTCTACCATCGTACGTTTTTTTTGGTTCTGTTCGTCCATTCGGACAGGCAAAGGGATCAAAGCCCATACAGCCAAGTACATACATACATACACATACATATCATCACGCCATATCCCTTGCAGGGTAGGCAGAGAGAACAAAGTGCCAGAGAACTCTATCTCTGCATACTTCACTCGCTTCCTCAACATTCATAATTCTCTTCATACACGCTCGCCGGTTTCGGAGACTCTTGACTCCACCTTCCTTCAGTACATGACCGATCTGGTCTAGGTAGGTTAGTCTCGGTCTCCCTCGATACCTACATCCTTCCACTTTCGCATTGTATATCTTCTTAACCAGGCGTTCGTTCGGCATTCTTTCCACATGTCCGAACCATCGGAGCATTCCCTTTCGCATCTTTACACCAATACTCTCTTTCATACCTACTCGCTCTCTTACGTCGTCGTTACGAATGCGGTCGGTCAGCCTAACTCCACAGATTTTCCGCAGAGATCGCATTTCGACCGCATTAATTTTACTATCATACTCTTTTCTGCATACCCAACTCTCGCTTCCATACAGTAATGTTGGGACAAGCACTGCGTTATGTATTGCTACACGTGCCTTCTGGCTGAGGTGGTGGCTGCCGAAAAGTTGCCCCAACGCTCCGTTCACTCTATTTCCCGCATTCACTCTTCGCTCTATATCAGTGGTGTACCTTCCATCTCGGCTAAATCCACATCCAAGATATACAAATTCATCCACTTGCTCTAGTACATCATTACCTATTGTTACTCTTACATCTGTTCTGGTTTTATCTCTTTCAAAGACCATTATTTTGGTTTTGCTCACATTCACGCGTAGACCCCTTTTCTTACAATCTTCTGTCATTGTGTCGACTAGGGTCTGCAGGTCAGTCGCTGACTGTGCCAGCAGGACTGCATCATCTGCATAAAGCAGAGCAGTGACCACTGAGTCGCCCATCTGGACTCCCACATTCATATCGTTCAACCTTTGGAGACATTTATCCAGATATATGATAAACAGCCTGGCTGACAGAACGCACCTCTGCTTAACGCCGATATTGACGTCAAACCAAGGCGACATTCCATCATCCAGCCGCACACAGGCTCTACAGCCCATGTAACTGGACTGCACAGCCTGTAGCAGTTTACCGTTAATACCATACTCTGGTAAAATGTCCCAAAGTTCCTTTCGTACAACCGTGTCAAATGCTCTCTCCAGATCCACAAAACTGCAGAAAACCCTCTGACCTAGAGCCAGATGCTTCTCCACAATGTTGCGCAGAGAGAACACTTGATCCATGCATCCCCTTCCACTCCTGAAACCTCCTTGTGTCTCACACAGTAAACCATCGGACACCATCCTCATTCTCCTTTCAATAACTTTTCCATACACTTTTGCTGCCAAACTGGTCAAGCTTATGGCTCTGTAATTTGCGCAGTCATAACGTGAACCCTTGTTTTTAAACAAAGGCACGATGACTGCGCCATTCCAGTTCCTGGGAACCATTCCCGAGCTCCAACATAAATTGAGGAGCAACAGGAACGCCTCCCAGACACAAGAGCCACCGAGCTTGATCATCTCGGCAGACACCATATCAATGCCCGCTGCCTTACCATTTTTCAAACTTCTTATCGCCCATTCAACTTCATCCATACTGATGCCATCGGAGGACGCCGTTGTCGAATGTTGATCTACTAAACCACATCCAACACCGGCGCCAACCGTAGCATCCGCATACATATCGCCAAAATATTCACTCCATCGGCTTAACACGTCTTGTGTTTGTGTAAGAATGTCTCCACCTTTAGACCTTATTTTATTCATTCTGAAGGCTGACCAACCACCCCGAGACTTCTTCACCTCCCTCCAAAAGAGTTTGGTGTTACCCTCGAAGTTTTTAGTCAGCCTATCTTCTGCACTCATACTTGCTCTATCACGTTTCTCTTTCACTAAGGCCTTGGTGTCATTCTTACATTGCCGATATATTTCTTTCTTCTGTTCAGTCATACTGTCATTCAGATTCAAAGAAGAGACATAGTCCAGCCACGCTTTCTTCTTTTGCTCTACGGAAGCTGCCACTTCCGCATCCCACCATGCATCACCATTTGTTTTTCTATGCTTCTTTGAACTTCCACATACTTCTTTCGCTGTATCTACCATACTCTCTTTCAATACTCTCCAGCATTCTTCAATGTCCGATTGCGGCTGGCTTGCCATCGTCAGCCGTTCTCGGACATCCTCTGCATACTTTTCTCTTACACACTCTTCTTGCAACCTTTCAACCTTTATTCTTTCAAGCCCTCCGAAGTGGACACGCTCTCGCCAGTGCCTCCACTTTCTGAACAGACCACTAAATCTCGCAATAACGAGATAGTGGTCCGTGTCGACTGTGGGGCCCCTGTAGGCTCTTGCGTCCAATATTTTGCTTCGGAGGCGACTGTCTACCAAAATTAAATATATTATGCTTTTCTGTTCATTCCTTCTCCATGTATACATATGGATGTCCTTATGTTGGAAAAATATGTTTGACACAATAAGGTTTCTCTCCATGCATACATCTGCTATGAGCCTACCTGCGTCGTTCACTCTCTTATCACCAAATGGACCAAGTACGTCCTCATAGTCGGGACGCTTGGTCCCCACCCATCCGTTCAAATCTCCGCATACAATCACGCGTTCACTGGTTTCTGCCATATCCAGAACTTCCCTAACATTATCCCAAAACTTCTCTAGGTCTGATGCCACCGAGGATCCTACGGGAGCATATGCTACAACCATGAATACCTTGGTGACACCTAGTTTTATACGGACCCAGAGAAGTCTGGGATCATACATTCCGTAATCCTTCACACCTGAGGCCAGCGAGAGGACAACAGCACTCCTACCCCCATGCTGGCTCGATCGCTCTGTGGTACACCAGACCACAGAGCCATCCCGCCACCAGGAAGATCGCAGGCGTCGCTGCCCCTTCGCTTGGTCTCTGTTACACAGAGCACGTCTAGCTGTTTGTCCGCCATGACGGATATCAGCTCGTGCAACTTACCTTCCACACAACCTCTTACATTCCACGTGCCCACCCGGCACTCCGTTCTCCTCGACTCGCCTAACTGGGCAAGGCGTGATGGGTGGCGGCCCCCATCGCCGCAACTGCCGATGTTCGTACCGACGGGGGCGGGTCGGTACGCGTCGCCTCCGGGGGACGCCCTAACCCGCATTGCGGTACGCATTTCGAGCCGGATTAGCAGTCTAATTAGACTGGCAGGGGACGCGAACGAGCACGCTCCGGACTATGCCCCCCCTACAGCCAAGTCTTATTTAATTATTTTTCATATATTGTTCATCATTTCTTCATATTATCAATATTATGTAGCCTTAATAGTCATTGTCTGTCAGTAAGTCAAGTCGTTACCATTGATCGGGCGCTGATAACCTAATCAATGATTTTCTTTGGGAATTTTGGGCAAATATGAAAATACAGGTAAACCACTATTATACCATATTCACTACACTTCAGCACTTTAACTGTACCATATTGCATAAAATACCAGCAAAATTATTCAATATAACACCACAAAACACTAAAGAAATGAATATAATACAAGAGCGTGACATGACTTTTCCACATTGGCGCCAAAACTCTCCCATCGTACGTATTGCAAAAGTATTGCCAATATTTCTTTTTATTTACCCAAGTAATGGTAAGTGTTAATGTCGTCCATGGACCCTTGCAATACCAGGGGTACAGCTACCATGCTGCCTACCAATGAAAACCCCCACATCTACCCAGACAGTTTGGCTGCCAGCTCTTTCGCTCATCAAACGATGCGCAAGGGCATATTGCCACTGTTCAAACGTCGATTTTCTGCGAGAGTGTGGTACTACCCCAGACAGATCCGCCTGCGGCTGTAATAATAATAATAAACATTTATTTGTAAGAATACGGGTATACAAGTTCTCTGTTCTTAAATTTTAAGCACTAGCCATATTCCACCATTAACTGGTGTACAAAATATTTATTTACATCATCGTGTGTACAAAAAACAATAAACAGAGTGGCTTTACCACTAAAAAAATTATAACCGACCGCCAGCCTGACGTCAACCCTTCCCAGAAATCGTAACTGTTGAACGCATCAGACACAGTTGACTCAGGTCGGTGTAAACCTATTAGCATCTTTTAAGACACTTTTACTACACCCATAATGTAAGGGCTGGTAGTATCTCGTAGTAGTTACCATACAGTTAAACTACATAGACTGCACAGATGGCGAAGTGGCCAACCCTGCCAGAGCCGCGAGTTCGATGATGACAATACTTCGTGTGATCCACACATTGTTTTTCTGAATCTGGGTGTAAATTGTCTGCGTTTATTACATGTTTGTAAAGTCCCCCTCAATACAAGGATTATTTCCACAGTGCGGGGTGGAGTCTTTAATTTAAAAAAAAAAGTGTACTTTATATTATATGTTTATGAGGTCCCTCGCAATACAAGGATTATTTCCTTAGTGGCAGGGTGTTGTGATTTAAAAAAACTTGTATTCAAAAATTATAGAAGTTAATATATTAGTCTATAAGAGAAAATTATTTCTATATTGTATTCTTATAGCCTTAAACTAGAAAGGATATTGTATTCGATGTCTGATTTCCATACGCCCATCATTATAGCTACGTGCATTGTTGGACAAAAGCAGACGAGCCGAGGATAATATTAACATACTTTGCAGGCGGATTGTCGTTTACAGTTGATGTTATAAGTTTCTAAAGAGTGCTGCTATGCATTCGCATGATGATCCTTTAGCCTATTTTGTAAGGGTTGGTTACACAATGTATTGTTACTCTACCGCAAGGGCAGTCTTGGGGTCGTAGCTCACTTATACAACACCGCTCCCACCTGGCAAAATATTGTTCATTGAAATGTGAACTTTTAAGCGGTGTTGTATAAATGAGCTACGACCCTTAGGGCCTTTTATACAAATTAATATACTCAATGGCGAGAGAGTTGTAGATAATCTATATTTACTTACTTTGATACAGTTAAAAAGTTTTTTTTTGTTCGATCGCGCTAATTACAAGAATTGCCGTTTGGATTTCAAAAATCTTATTGTATCAGATAGCTCGTTTTTAAATAAAACTGCGCGAAATAAGAGCGAAGCAGTGTCTCTTTAAGTGTTATAAATGTTAAGCAAATTGAGTAAATTAGAGTAGATAACAATGACCGTTGTCATGACAAGTGCTGAGATAACAAAAATAAAGATTGATGTGATATTATTACTACTATGGATGTTCAGTAAAAAAAAAGAAAAGAAAATCTGGGTATTCATATAAAATAATAACATTAAATATAGATATTAGTTATTATATATTCGCTAGCGGAGTTATTATGACTAATCGTCCAGATTATAGTAGGCACAATAGCAGTGAAACATTCTGAGTAGTCGCCGTTGTCATGACAACTGCTGAGACAACAAAAATAATGATTTATGTATTATGTTATATACTCGAAGGGCATCTCACTGTAGCTAATATGGACTAAATATATGTATCCAATAACATTTAAGAAAACATGTAATTTAAAAAAAAATTACGAGCCCGCTGAGTTTCTTACCGGATCGTCTCAGTTTGTGGCGGCTTGCCGATCCGGTGGCAGATTAATTTTAAAAAATATGTAAAATTGACAATATGTAAGTGCCCTTATAGGGCTTATGCATAATGAATGATTTGATTTGATTTAGTGTTACTGCTGTTACGAAGGACGTGAGTGTACAAAGAAATAAAACTAATATCGAAAGTTTAAATTAATAATATCGTGAGTTGTTAGCGTATTTGAAAACGGGTTATCAAGTATATTGAACATTCGTACGTGCACTGCATAAACAGGTCAGCAAGTGAGCTGTTCGTTACACACGGCCATATTATGTACTGTATCACGACCTTGTAATGTATTTAAACCCACCCTATTTTGTTATTTTTTTTATTTATATCGTAACATATTTATTGTAATGTGTAGAAATATAACTGCGTTAAAAATTCCTGAAATAATTTGCAAAATTTATTTATGCATAAAATTTATTTCTAAATACCTAAATAGTACATATTCCAAATTGTTTTAACAATAACTGTATGACATGACGGGTGGCCTTTTTTTTGGCGGCGGGCTGTGGAGTGGTCACACCCCACTAAATCCGTCGGGGGCGACAGAAGCGGCGCGCGACCTCATATACCCGCCCTACATGTACCTATCGACGCTGTGCGAGTGGGCCACTAAAACCTGGTCTTTGTCTTCGGTGGTATAACCGGTGGTCTACCTGAACAAATGGCATCAGATGGAATTGGTCCAGTTCGGTGTGAAGCAAATGCAAAGCTTCTATATAGTTCAGTTATTTTTGAAGTTTTGATGCACCAACAATTAGCTTCATTACAACTGTCAGCATATCGATGACGTGTTTCGATTTTAGATCACACGCTCGTTAGATACTGCAACTAATCATCCACGCGAATTATATGTTACGATAATTGTTTCCTGTAGTTCGTAACAAACTTTCTCCTGCCGTGATGGAATAAGAATACAACTCACCACCCTCTTTCTTGCCCGTGGGTGTTTTAAAAGACGACGGAAGGCATATGATATGTCAATAATGGCTATGCAAGAGAAGGTAAATTTGTAATAAAACCATATAACCACCTACTAACTCGTCCCATCAGCGTGGTATTGTAGATCAATTTCCCCTTCTTTTGTCGATGAGGCTCGAACCCAGCAGTGGAACGCGTATATGATAATGATAATCATCATCTTTACCAGACGCTAATAGTGCTCTCGCAGAAGATCGACGTCTGAGTAATGGCATTGTGCTATTTGCGTTTCGTTCGGTGAGCGAGAGAGCCGGAAGCCCAACTGGGTGGGTTTGGGGATTGTAATGGTAGGCAGCGATCTAGCCTATACCCTTAGTATAACAAAGGTCCATGGACAGCAGTGACAGTGAATACGCAATAAAAAAAAATAACGCTTGCCAGTTGGGCTTAGCAGACAATGTAGTAGGCATACGTCTCTATTGAGCTTCATTTTTATATCCACCAATTGTATCAATTAATTTCAAATTTATGTCATCATCATCTCAGTTCATGTGTCCCAATGTTGGACTCCAACCTCCTCCATAATGAGTCGGAAATTGACCTACTATACCACGCTGGTCAGACTTATTGGAATAGGGTTTTATTTCAAGTTTTCCTTCGCTCAAATACATGTTAATTTATTGTAAATGTAGTTATTTTATTAAACAACAACTCGCACTGGTGTTGTTTAAAAAAATAACTAAAGTAACGAGGAACGTATGTAATTGTTTTATTTCCTATTAATTCAAAGATAATAAAGAATGACACATGGAAGCATATGGCATTAACTCCGCCTTACTATCCGCCATTATAGCTACATAAAAAAAAATTAATACGTTGCACGCATATGAATCATCAAATGAATCATGGGTGCGTGACAGAACGAAAGAGTCTTAATACATTCATAATATTGACAACTCGGACGACTGTGTGGTGGCAGCTACGAATACTACCAACCCTTACATATTGTTCGGGAGCGTCATAATTCAAATTCATTTATTATATGTAAATCCACAATATGTAAGTCATATTGTCAATTTTAACATTTTAAATTAATTTAATAAACTACCACCGGATCGGAACGCAACCGCTACTGAGAAGATCCGGCAATGAAACTCAGCGGGTTTGTCTATTATTTTCTTTTACGGATTTTCTTATAAAAACAATGTACATATTTAGTAAGAATTAGCTTCAGTTTGGTGCCCTTCGAACCAAAATATAATGTAAAATTCATTGTAAAATATTATGGCTGGACCAGATCCTAGAAGCGGCAAAAGACTATGTACTATACTAAGAGCATTACATCGATCTGGGCCAACTAAATCTGATGCCGTTTGGTCGACAATTAATTCTCGAAGAGGTCTGACGTCAGGCAGGCGGCCGGTCATAAAACTATTGCTTAAATTTTTTCATTATGTATGATTTGTAGAAGAGTACATATTGGTTCGAGCCCAAGTAATTGGAATAAGAGCAGTATAATGATGATTCATCATCATCATCTCAGCTCATATAAGTCCCACTGTTGGGCTCGAGCCTCGCCCATAATGGGCAGCAAATTGGCCTACTATATACCACGCTTGTCAGACATGCTGGTATAGGGTTTTGTTTAGATATTTCCTTCTTTTGCATAAATGTTGTGTCCCTTAGTCGCCATGGGTAAGATATGTGGTGAACTGTATTATTAAATTGAATTGTATTCCTAGGGATGATTAATGACAGATTTTTTTAACTATTACATCTCGAAAATCACTATCGTACTTTTATGGTAACTCGTTGTTTACGACTGTAGCGGACCACCGACGGCGCAGCCGCGTTTAAACGCGATGCACGGAAATGAACCTTAATGTTCACACATAATAATTGAGTTAGCGATCAGTGTGTTATAAATATTCCTAACAAATTGCAGCTGTTTATAACTATTGTGGCCGTTTTCCCTCTAGCTCTTTTAAAATTCCTACAGAAACATAGGGTATGGTGATTCATTATATTCGTAAATCGTCACCACGCGGGGACTTGTGTCCTAAATATGAATGACTCTTAATTTATTCCAATTATTATAATAAATGCGTCCGTTTTGTTCAACTAAACATGTAATAAATTAATTATGTTCTTTTTACATGTATTTTATTCGGTGGTACTAATTTGTCATACTAAGTTTCAGTCGCCTAAATTTATCGATGAATTTTCATGTCCCTCGGTAATAAGGATATACTTACTTTTTATGGATTAAAGGTCTGTGGTACACCCCTTTCTATATAAAAGATAATATTTATCAGACTTTCGAAACAGTGGTTGTGTTTAAAAAAAAATGTCCAATCAGGATTCGATTACCCGTGGTCAGTAGCATACTTACGATAAGTAACGAGGCAATATAGGTTCGAATGCCCGATTTATACCCCTTTAATCAAACCTTACGATGTTGTTCCTTTGTAATCATCTCAGCTCATATGAGTCCTACAGTTGGGCTCGAGCTTCCTCCTCAATAAGAGGGCAATCGGTCAACTATACTACACTGGACAGACGTATATAGGGTTCTATTTCGAGTTTTCCTTCTTTTGCATAGAGATACATACATATTTCATCCCTTAATCGTCATGTTATCTGCATATTATAATCCCTTAATCGTTTACTACACTCACCGCCAAGAAAGGGCGTAGTGAATCGTATTCTTACTCCGTCGCCATATGGAAATCCATTGTAAACTTATAGGCAAAGTTACGAAGTAATATTCCCTCGTTCCTCCACCGCAAAAGTCAATAGTTATATTATTCGTTTACCGCTTCGCCAGACAAAGACCTCCCCCCTTTGTTTATACAAAGTAAGTACAGTAACGTATTGACACAGTTCGAAAATAAACCGCGTTAAATACAGGCCATTGACACGTTATGCCTTAACGTGTTGCTTGTGTGTTCATTTGACGCAAAACTGAAAGTAAACAAGCTTTAGCGGTCACAAGCGGGATTCGAACCCGCGCCTATTGGGATTCCGGCCCAATCGTGCTGCCACTACACCACCGTGACTAATTGTAGGACATGCGAATTTCACTTCGTATCATATTTACGTCTTAAGGTGACGGTATGCTATCTACCCGACAATGTTTACACATTGTTATAGGCTTAATACTTCAAACTTTACAGTTAGAATTGTATTAAACGATGACACAACCTTGTTATTTAAATTACTGAAATTTAGCATTTAATATGCTTAATTATTTATTTTCACTTCGTAATCGAGTTTTATAAATAATTAAGCATATTAAATGCTAAATTTCAGTAATTTAAAGCTTTAGCGGTATTTATTTTTATGCTCTGTGATTAAATCCAAGAGATTTAGTAGTGTTTGGGCCACACTGTTGATAGTTTTCTGTCTACAGCCGCGAGCCCGTACGTCCGGGGTAGTACCACACTTGCGTAGTAAATCGACGTCTGGATAGAGGCAATATGCTGTTGCGCTGCGTTCGGTAAGCGAGAGGGAGAGCCGGAAACCTAACTTTCTAGGTGCGTTTGTGTTGGTAGGCAACGGCCTAGCTGTACCACTGGTATTACAGGGGTCCATGAACCTAGTACCATGTACTACTTGCTCTATTGTCACCACAAGAAAAAAAATAAAGAACTTCGTTCCAATACTGGCGTATTAACATGATGTTTTATGTCGAGTTTTCCTTTTCTTGCATAGATGTTATCAGCATATCATATCTCTTAGCCCATTTTTATGACACCCACGACATGGTGGTGAATTGTATTCACCATCACCACACGGAAAATTAGTTATCTACTTAGAACTGCTAATAATCTTTTACGAGAGTCGAGGGAGGGGTGGGTATACTGAATTTCTAATCCATGAAATGTAATGTAGTTTATAGAGGGAATTATAATCATAGTAATTCAATAAAAAAAATAAGATTAGTGACGATTTAATACCTGTGATATTTGATTGGGAAACTAACATATTATGAAGTTCAAGATAGTGAATAGATTCTAGTTCTGACAATCATATAAAAATAGTGTTTCAGTTTACTGCAGGCGAAATAACTCGATGTAGAAATAAATTTTTGTATCGATCTGTCTAACCAGCATCGTTCTTGAGGTGCCTCCGATCACAGGACTTATAAAAGCGTAACTGCAGCACATTACAAACTAAAATAACCTTACTTCTATGATATAAGTCTTCGATCAAAACAAAAACTTAATTCTACCCTGAAAGTCTGAATAGCAGGATTTGTGAAGACGAACTACAACACACATACATAGACTGTTAAACACAATACCACTCCTTTGCGTTGCGCAGTCGAGTAATAAAACTACTTTTACGGATTCTATCGCGTTTGTATTTGATTTTTCTCGCCGGATCTTTCTCAGTGTGGCCGCGTTCCGATCCGGTGGTAGCTGAATAGTTTTGTAAGTTTTGTAAAATTGTAAAATTGCCACAATAATAATTATCATAAATTAAATACTTTAATAATAACAAATCATAGACAACATAAAAATGTTATATATAGAATCATTCTCTTTTTGTACTGGCAATGAATTTGTATTAAAATGTGGGTCAAAATTTAATATATTATAGGGTAGATATAAATAAATTTCAGTAATAACAATGACATATTGGACGTAAGACACCTTTAGTCCTCCCGTGACCATGATCACTGTAAAGTGTTTGCAACGTAGGGAAATTAGAAATCAAATACAAACGCGATAGAATCCGTAAAAGTATTATAGATTTATTTCAAAAATTTATATTTGATTTACAAGTGTGGAATACGTATATGCATTGGGTTCGATGACCATTCTCATAAATATTATAGTCTATAAAATATAGCATGATCTCTGTGACAGTTCTCACTAGTCCCGCACGCTTACGATGCAGTCCGTATTTTTGTCGATATAATTCCTTATTTTTTAAAGTTATTTGCTACTGCAATTGAAAAATAATACTTGAAAATCTTATTGAACTGCCAATCAAATGGATGGATGAATCGATTATAAATTTAAAACAATTTATGAAAATCTTATTGAATTTAAATTAATGGATTTTATTTAATTTAAACTAAAGCTGTTAATTAATTATTGTATTATTCGAAAGGAATACATCCAAGTTCATCGTCACTATTATCATCATCGCTGGAGCATTCCTGTAGGTTGATGATGAGTTCTTGGTCACAGATTATTTCATGAATAATCATGTTTATTTTATAAAAGAAATTATCTTTTTAATATAATAGAAATGGTCTTATTAAAATTATAACTGATGTCTGAATACTAAATTAACACAATTTACTTATTTTATAGAGTAACCATGTGGTTTATATAGGTAATGTATTGGTTTTACTTGTTTTATAAATAATTAATAAGAATGTTATCGATTTACGTTTATCGATTGCCCCATCTCTATCTTATTCTCAGTTCAGTATGATCTTGTACTTGCGTAAGCACCATACTTTTATAAAATGGTTACTAAGTATTTTAAAACATATGAGGTTACTAGTTATGATGTAAATATTCATATTTTTATAGTCATAATTCAGTTGAGATATAACTGGCACCTAAAGAATGAAAATATAGGCGATATAATCAATTGTGGTAGGACCATGCTGTTGACAGTTTTCTGTCTACAGCCGCGGGCCGGTCCGTCCGGGGTAGTACCACACTCTCGCAGAAGATCGACGTCTGAGTAATGGCAATGTGCTATTGCGCGTCGTTCGGTGAGCGAGAGAGCCGGAAGCCCAACTGGGTGGGCTTCGGGATTTTATTGGTAGGCAGCGGCCCAAGCTATACCCTTGGTATTGCAAAGGTTCATGGGCGGTAGTGACACTTACCATCAGGTGTGCTGCTTGATCGTTTGCCACCATAAGCAATAAAAAAAAATACAAATTAAAATTGTAATAATGACGCGTATTCATAATTACTTCATCGGTTTTGTCGCTATCTGTCACAGAGATCAAGCTATATTTTAAAGACTTATAAATGAAACTTAACAGTAGCCTGCTTGACAATATTGACATGCTGAGTTTTTTTTTGTACTGTACGGAGATATTTACGATATACCAAAATTAGGCAAGTTAAAGATAAATAAACGTTAAGAATGAAAGGGCTTTGGGTCAAGCAGCGGGAACCGTTCATATTTATAGTATTATAAAAAAAAATTAGATACAATAAAGGAAATTAAACAATTATAAATAATAGGATTTGAGGAAGATGGCAGTATAGAATACGCTTTGTTGTCAGCATTCTGAGAGTTAAAACATTATACTTGTTACTTTCTGTTGTATCCTGTCCCTCCCTTTTCTTAGCCTACAAAAACACCATTGTTAGACTCCGACCGCCGTCCCCAATCGAAGGGAAGTTGACCTACTGTCCCACGCCGTTCAGTCGCCAATAAGGTTTTACGTCGTTTTCCTACTCTTGCTTGGATGTTACCTGCATATCATATCGCTCGTCTTTTACAACACTTACGTATAAGTGTGTGGCTTTTTTGTACTCTTTTTCCGTCTGCAAACGGAAAATGTAACAAAAAAATTCTCCTCACTGTACCTATACTACATATATATAGCGGTACACACTGTTGATAGTTTTCTGTCTACAGCCGCGGCCGGTCCGTCCGGGGTAATATCACACTCACCGAAAATCGACGCACTGAGCAGTGGCATTGTGCGGTTGCGCTACGTAGAGCGTTCGAGAGGCAGCCCGACTTTATGGGTGGGCATAGAGCTTTCCTTGATAGGCAGCGGCCTAGCCCTACCATTGGTATTGCAAAGACCCATGAGCGGCGGTAACACTTACCATCAGTGCTGCATGCTCGTTTGCCATAATAATCAATAAAAAATTCGCTTATGTATATTCCGTGGGTGCGCGAAAAAGTGCAGTATGAAATGTTATTAGCACGTTAATTTGCATTACGTGGCGTGGTGGCATGATGGTTGTATGCGTTTTTATAATTATCTTATAGAAGAATGGCTTCACTACAATATAGAACAAGCGACTGACAGTTATATGACTATCTATCTTCAAACGAATAATTTATATATATTTCTATATTTTCGGAATCTCGATAACGGCACCAGCGATTTCCATGAAATTTAGTATGTAGGAAGTTTCGTGAGCGATAAATCGGTCTAACTGGGTTTCACCTTTAGAAATTATCGCTTCGTCAGTGTTTTCAACCAATGAAAAAATATAATTGATAAAAACATAATTATATGAAAGCTGTCACTCGGGATTATAATATGGAAAGTATTATAAATATAGGGAAGTATTAAGAAATGAAAGATGCAGTATATATAGGGAAGTATTAAGTACGTACAAGAAAATAAATTGAACGCCAGATTGAACACCAATTTTTAATGGTGAAATCCAAAGCTACAAGAAATAACGTATAATATCTATATCGGAGCCGGTTTCGGTGAACGCATACTAATATGATAGATTTAAATTTTCGTAACCCGTAAGCGAACGCTTTTATTTCTAATCAAAGGTACTGTGATTATTACACAAAATGATAGTCAATGGCGCATTCAATGTCAAAAAGAGTAATTAAATTAGGAAATTTAAGTTTGAACAGAATCCAGACTACATGACCATTGCTTCTGCCAATGGCCCACCAACGGCAACCCACAGACTTTATAACCAAATAATATTTAAAGTACGTTTTACACCGAATCAATGTCTGCTATGACGACAAATTTTGGAAAATGTATTCGTTATTATAGACGTCACATATTAGTGGCATCTTCGTTAGCACAACTAATATTAGCCAAAGAAATAAAGTTTAACATTTCTTGCACAGCAAACAAAAACAAATTCTAATAATGTGCGTCACTTGCTTGCTTAATATTATGATAATCTTTAATGGAGCAAGTGGATGAATTTGTATATCTTGGATGTGGATTTAGCCGAGATGGAAGGTACGCCACTGATATAGAGCGAAGAGTGAATGCGGGAAATAGAGTGAACGGAATGTTGGGGCAACTTCTCGGTAGCCACCACCTGAGCCAGAAGGCACGTATAGCATACATAATGCAGTGCTTGTCCCAACATTACTGTATGGAGTTCTCTGGCACACTGTTCTCTCTGCCTACCCTGCAAGGGACATGGCGTTATGGTATGTATGTATAAACTTTAATAAAGGTGATAGACTTATATACAACAGGCTGGTAATATTGCTCTATGACTGGTATCATTGATGGGTAATGTACCTGTAGAAGTATAGAAAATAAATTACACAAATACTGTACAGTAATAAATCCTACTATAATAATATTATTTATAACTGTGAAAGTTTCGGAAAATGATTGGATGTTTGTTACTCAATCACGCGTAAACCGTTGAACAGATTTCGATGAAAATTATCATACAGGTGTTCCATTTGGATAATTTTAGTGATAAAATTTTATATTCTGAAAGTTATTCTTTACACGGACGAAGCCGTAGGCAGAAGCCAGTAATATTGCTTCTTCAAAATTATCGAAGAATTAAAAATGTAACTGACTTCCATTAGTTACTACTATTTTTGTAAGATACGACTTCCGTTATTACTACTTTTGTAGGTTTTTCGAGATATTTTTGATGATCTACTAAACTAGAAGAAAATTACAAAAGTTATAACAGTAATTCCGCCTGCAAAATTCTGTTTTCTCATAGCGTACCTGAATCGCTCAGAACTAATATGGTAGCAGTCTTCTAAACTTAATTGTGGGTCATTTTATATGGCAATTTTTGTCGCGGGCCTGTTGTCTAAAGTAATACGAGTTAACTAATTTGATTAAAGAAATAACTAAAGTCTCTGGAATCATCTAAAGCGTTTTTTAATACAGAATAAATTACTGATTTATAATATAACCGACCAAATCATGAACCCAGTGTTGACCGAATCGCCCTTACAATGTACCATAAACGTGCGAATATTTATGTCAAATAACCGAACGAGGTCGAAAAACATACAGAATATGTTGTATGACCCGTAAATTGGGTTAAAGGTGAATGAACTTCCGTATTGCTTTTCAATGGCTAAAGTAATAAGTAAGTGAATATAATGACCATGCGAACTCTTTTGTTTGTAATAGTGTTGAGGCCCAACTTTATTTGGACGAGGGGCGAATGAAAATGGAACAACACTTATATTTTATGAAGTCATCTTTTAACGAGACTTATGTCTTTGTAGTTATTTCGTTGAGAATTGTACGACTAGGAAAAACTGTATTATACGGCAATTAAACCCCCTTTTTTGAAAGGCTGTGGCTTAGTCACATACCTACGTCCAGTGTGACAGAAGAACGGTGATTTGCCTTTTACAATGTCTCATCGTTTAAAACAATAAGGTCTGCTGAGTCCCTTGCCGGATCTTCTTAGTGGCGGTCACATCTGGTGATAAATTCATCATCATCTTCTCAGCTTCTATTCCAAATTTCGTCCTACTGCGGAGGATGCTCAACCCCAGTACTGGGACGGCCCACTACTGGGCTTAAGAATCCTCCGCAGTAGGACGAAAATTGACCAAAACACACTGGTCAAGCGGATTGGTACGCAGTTTAATTTCCAGTTTCCCTTTTCTTGTATGGAATCTGGAAGAATCACCATTGAAGACAAAGAATTTGTACTGATAGTTCGCCCAAACGGCGATAGATAGTTTACTGCAGATTATGAGGTTGCACGCTGCTTGTTAGCAATATATTCTTAAATAAACCAACGGTACACCTTATAAAAACCGATTACGAAGTGAAAAATGATGTCACAAGCGGGATTCGAATCCGCGCCTATTGGGCCGAAAAACCGGTTTTTATAAATAATTAAGCATATTAAATGCTAAATTTCAGTAATTTAAAATAACAAGGTTGTGTCATCGTTTAATACAATTCTAACTGTAAAGTTTGAAGTATTAAGCCTTATAACAATGTGTAAACATTGTCGGGTAGATAGCATACCGTCACCTTAAGACGTAATATAATACGAAGTGAAATTTGCATGTCCTACAATTAGTCACGGTGGTGTAGTGGCAGCACGATTGGGCCGGAATCCTAATAGGCGCGGGTTCGAATCCCGCTTGTGACATCATTTTTCACTTCGTAATCGGTTTTTATAAATAATTAAGCATATTAAATGCTAAATTTCAGTAATTTAAAACAACGGTACACCTTTCAATATTACTTATAAAAAAATTTCCTCTTAATATTTAAGTATTAGAATACTACTAGCAAATATATAAAGTCAATAATATTAGACTTAATGTCAGTGTTGACTGAAACACCCTTAAGCTATGCGCGCACTGATGATGAAAAATCGTTGCGACAAAATACCACAAGTTTGTATACACCAGAAACATACTACGAAAATAAATCGTTTGCGATAAAATTTGCAGATGCGAAATCATACGTACATAATTACGTTATGTGTTCCCTATAAAGCTGTACAAGGCCCCGCTTTGTGGCCATATGGTAAGTGTAGCGATAATTCTTTTTGGGTAAAATTAAGTAGTATATAATAAGTATTTTCTTTTGTATAACTATGTTTTCATATGGATTGAAAGACGTCCTGTCTTTAGTACAGTATTTTCTTTGACCTCTGCTATTCTGCAGGCAATAATAATTCGCAAATCACTTAGGAATTATTGTCGTTTGCGATTTTATTTGACATTTTAAAAATCGCAACAAATAATGTACATATTGCGCGCGTATCCTTGTTATATTTTCCAGAAATATTAAGTATCCATTATCAACAACAATTCAAATTGTACAATAAAATGTATAAGTCATAAAATGATACATTGCTAAGTGATAACAATGTTGAAACTAGTCAACTACGATACTATTTATAGTATATTTGTACATTGTATCTATGTTAATTTCCATATTACGCATGTTCCTATTCATTTAGATATATATTATTTTTTTAAAACTGTAATACTTAATTACTGCCATGGAAAGTTTATATTATTCGCGCGTATTTTGTGTTTGTATTTTTTTTTACATATTCTTTTTATATTCCAAACGGCTGAATGGATTTCAGCAGTTAAGTTAGTTATTAGTTTTAAAAATCCAAGTGTTGTTAGATATACAATAGATTGACTGCACAGATGACATAGTGGTTAAGATAACAATCTTTCATGCCAGTGTTGAGTCCGATTCATACGCCTGTCAATATTTTGTGCGGTCTACAAACTTGTTCTGAGTCTGTGTGTAATTTGTCTACGTTAATTATATGTTTGCAAAGTGGGGGACAATATAAAGATTATTTCCTTAGTGCAGGAGGTGTCTTCTTGTGTCTGAAAAGAGAGAAGCGGGCGGAGGACAGTATAATAAAAGATTTAATTTGTTTACAAGAACGAAATATCTCTTTTCACTGTCTATATGTATATAGATAATGATTCACAAATCTTCATAAATTATTTCTCAAAGATATTTATTTAGCATTATATAATATTGCAACAATATTTTAAACGTTTGATACGCCATTTTGAATAATTTTACTATTTAAAAAATAATGTTCACCATTCCTAAAAACATCGTAACTTCCTCGAAAAGAATATATGTTTATCATATTCTAAAACAACCTTAAATTTCTCTTTTATATATGGGATACATAATGCTAATCTTGCTGCCGAATCTTTTGTCTCCACCATCTCAAAAGTTATTGAAAAACATACGAAACTGATTACGATGACACACCGACGTAAAATAATTAAACCCTGGATTACCCTTGGTCTCTTGAGATGCATAAAAAATAGAGATAGTCTACATCAAAACCTTAAAAAATCGCCTGAAAATAGAATACTACAAATTACCTATAAACGCTACCGGAATTTCTGCAATAATCTTCTAAAAAAATTAAAAATAGGCTACGAACGAAATCGTCTTCAGGAGGCCAGAGGTAACTCAAAGGACATGTGGGAGACTATAAAGACTATTACCGACACACATAAATCATTTACACCCCCAAATGAACTTTTAAATTTACACACAGAGCCAAAAAAGACTACAAACTTTGTGAACAATTACTTTGTTAATACTGGTAAATCTCTTGCCGAAAAAATTCTAGCAGAGCGTGGTAATATGAGTTCAACAAGAATTGATATACCAGCCTCAAATAATATGAGTAATTCAATGGTCCTTTCAAATATCACTGTCGCCGAGCTTGATACTATAATTCAAAGTTTAAGAGAGAGTTGTGCGGTGGGCTGGGATGGCATTTCTGCTTCTCTATTAAAATCCACACGATCTTGTTTGATGCCACCACTGATATTTATTTTTAACCTCTCTTTATCGACGGGGACTTTCCCCGCAATTTTCAAGAAGGCTTTAGTACGCCCCATTCATAAGAGTGGAGACAGAAATAATGTTACAAATTACAGACCTATCTCAATATTAACAACCATTTCAAAAATTTTCGAGAAATATATTAACAGGTCTAATTGGATATCTAGAAAAATTTAATATAATTGCCAGCAATCAATACGGCTTTCAGAAGAGCAAATCGGCTGAGGATGCAGTGATTGATCTCACAGAAACTGTAATACGATCTATTGACAAGAAATTTAAAACTTTAACTATATTCTTGGACCTGACTAAGGCTTTTGACACCGTTTCTGTCCCCATTCTGCTGAACAAGATTTAGGTATTCGTGGCTCTGTACTTGACGTCTTTAAAGATTATTTATTTGACCGTTGACAACCGTGTGTAAAGATCGGTGACCATATTAGTGAAGAGGAGCCTATTACCTACGGTGTACCACAGGGCAGCGTGCTGGGCCCTACGCTTTTCTTTGTGTACATTAATGATATGTGTCGACTATCAATTACAAACTGTCAAGTTATTTCATATGCAGATGACACAGCATTGGTTGTACATGGGAGGAGCTGGGAGCTCACTTACAATTACGCAGAATTTGCCCTCAGTACTGTTATGACTTGGTTTAGTGCTAATCTCCTATCACTAAACACAGAAAACGCCTTACATCAAATATCTCGGTGTATACATAGATTCATATTTACGTTGGGGTAAACATACAGAGACTGACGGCGCACATTAGAAAGTTGATTTATGTTATTAAGAAACTGAGATCTTTAGTCGATCTGAACACATTGAAGCTGGTTTACTATGCTTTGGGTCAATCAATAATTACCTACTGTATTCCAGTGTGGGGTGGTGCATACTCTAGTTATATAATCAGACTGGAAAGAGCACAAAGAGCTGTCCTTAAAGTACTCTCGAAAAAGCCTCGGAGGTATCCAACAACAGCTTTATATAAGGAATGTGAGGATCTTACAGTCAGACAGCTCTTTGTGTTCCATGTCATATTGCGCAAACATGCTTCGCTTCCCTATTACAGGACAGGAAAGCGTAGAAAAGACCGTATATGTAAGGCGGAGCGTCACCGCACTACTCTTGCCAGCCGTAGTTCTTATATCACTGGCTGCCGTTTATACAATAGCGTCAATAAACACATATATATTTATCCATTATCCAAAAGTGAATGTAAGATAGCTCTTAGACATTGGCTTTTATCTTTGGACTATCATGAGACTGAAAATCTGCTACAGCAACTTGTTTAGTGTTCAAACTTACTTTTGGGATTATGGCACTTTATAGTTTAATGTTTAATGAATAATCAATGATTATAATGTAAAATTCGAAAATTTATGTGATTATTTATTGGTACAACATCTAATATGTTAATGAAGGGCGCTGGCACCTGTGATACAATGTTTACATTAGTACAGGTGCTAACGGATTAGTAAATTAATAATTTGATCTGTGTCCAATTTAATGTGATATGTTATGTATAATTTGTAATGATTTTTGTGCAAATAAATATTAAAAAAAAAACTATTCTAAAACATGTCATTGTTACATTACAGTAATATACGTAATAAATCCTCTACTAATGATGCGGAAAATAAATAGCAATACATATTTCGATTAATCGCGTAATGTGATCATAAGCAAGGTGACTACTGTCCAGGCGGCTCAATAGCTGATAGAGACACACTAAAACAACTTTCATGACCATTTCGTGGGACCATCAATATGTTATCATTGCAGATTGACATTTAACCGGAGATAACCTCTGATTACAATTCTTAAGTTTTATGATAATTACGTATGACTTGTTTCAAGTATAGATACCCACTTAAGCTATGTTTTACGATCGGGTTGAGAGCCCTCAGCGCTCACCCACAGTCCGGGTAAAGTTGTCATAGCCATCTGAGGCTAACACCTATAACGAAAAAAAAAAGAAAAATTGTTTTACAGACACATACTTCGCGTGTCGACGTCTAAGTACACAATTCACCACTCCATTCTTTACTGTAGATGTCACAAAAGACATACGAAGGACATCCTATAGCAGATAACATTATAATAGAAGGAAAACACGAAATTAAACTCTACTAACATTCACTACCAAATTAATTACTGAGACTGAGTCGTATATGGACTGAATAGATAAGTGCTGTTTTACTGAGAAGTAAAAATATAATTAATTGTAATTGGTAACGGAATAACAACACTATATGCCATCATTCCTTATTTTCCTCGTGTCACAAGGGTTGATAAAAACGATGTACTCGGCGATAAATATTTCACATCGAAATTTGGAAAGAGAACTAATATCGACTTCGTAGAGCGGTGTCCTTCTCGCACACTACAAATGTACGTCGCACGAAGCACTGACAGTCTGATATCTACAATCTGGTATAAATAATTATGACTTTATTATTAAATATAATACTCCTATTCTACAAGCTTTTTTTTTCTAGATTGTTGCAGTTTTAACAATATCTATATTATACTAGCTTCTGCCCGCGGCTTCGCCCGCGTAAAAGGTTACTTTCCTAAAGTTTTTGATCCCCTATTTTTATTTTTGACCGTTGGTAATACAGTGTAACAGTATTGTATACTCAGGGTTGGAACTTCATTACTGGACTGCTAGATGGCGTTGAAGAAGCTAGATTTTGAGATTTTTTGACAAACAATTTTTTTATTTTTCATATAAAAATTTTGATTTTTTTTTACTAAAAAGTATCCTATGTTACTTTTAATACCTCCAAGAATATGTGTACAATGTTTCATGATGATCGGTTGAGTAGTTTTAGCGTGAAAGCGTAACAAACAAACTTACATTCACATTTATATATTAGTAGGGATTATATATCTGTCTATACAGGGTGGAGCTGGACCGCTCCCGAAAACAAAGACAGGTAACCCTACTAGTCCTACTTGTAATGATAGGCTAGGAAAAAAAATCGATTCGATATTGAAGGTAACTACACTCTCTCGCATTAAACGACATACAGGTAGTGTGTGACAAAGACAACGCTCTACGAAGTCTAAATTAACCGATTGCTTCCTTCTAAGGATCCATGTGCAATATTTATTGATGTTATCATCATATCGATACGGATCATGAAACTATTGCCAATAACTTTTGCAATATATATGATGAGTAATTGAGTACAAATTGCGTCGACCTCAACTAATTGGGGTAAGAGCAGATCAATGTGTCTTAGGGCCTCTTTCACCATCCTCAAGTAAAGCGTCAAGTAGACTAACTGCCAGTTAAAGTCACCCGTAACTTCAAATGTGAATTTCACGACGTTCGAGTAGCAATAATCTTAAGATTAAGAGCCGCGTAACTTACTTGCCACGTAGTCCGCCAATTAGCACATTTACTTGACGGTTAAACGTTATTGTTGGTGCATATTACATATCTTTTAAATAATATAAAAGATTTATTCGACTTAATTGATCATCAATTGGATGAACTTGAATATTCTGCAGTACAACGTGTACCAAGGATTCGTGTATTTAAATTCCGTGTCGACTATTTTACGGATTTAGATGAAGCGGACTTTTTTGCCAGATTTCGTTTATCAAAATATGCAATCCAAAATGGATTTATCCATTTTAATTATAATATGAATTTAATTAATAACAATATAAAATCACACGTTATTTACGCGACACAAACACTAATCGACAGATGCAAGTCTAAAATGGCGTTTGACGAGCGAGAATGACGTATATTGAACGAATGAAACGTCTAATTTATTGTGCCATTCGGTTAACCAGTAAGTTGTAACTCGAAGCTTTAATTTTGCTTGTGAAATTGACAGAGGATACTCATAACTATTACTTGACAATTAACGCTAATCAAGAAGTAACTAATCAAAGGTTTACTTGAAGATGGTGAACGAGGCCCTTAGAATAAAAACATAGAAGGATAGTTTGGTACTTTGTGTTTAAAAAAGTGGAGCTAAAAAGCCTGTTGGTGTGCAAGTGATTACACGAGTATACACGCACACTACTATAAAATGTGTACAAGCGATTACACGAGTATACACGCACGCTACTTTAAAATGGAACACAATGACCTTGCACACTACGGAATGGGCCGGCGTAGGGTGACATATCTGTCACCAATTTAGTGGCGTCAAATATTGTACCTGAAATTGGTTTCTATGTGTTATTGTTCTAAGGATGATGGCATAGATCCAATGCGCAAAAATTAATAAAATATAAATAATTATCATCACAGCCCATAATGTCCCACTGTTGAGCTCGGGCCTCCTCCGTAATGGGAGGGAAATTAACCTACTATACCGCTCTGGTCAGACGTGTTGGTATAGGGTTTTGTTTCGAGTTTTCCTTCTCTCGCATATATGTTCTATGCGTTTTATATCTCTTAGTCGTTTCGTACGATCACCCACGGTTAAGATATGTAGTGGTGAATAGTATTTTCACTCCGTCACCACACGGAAATGTAAATAATAAATTGTAAATAGTTTTCAACAATCTAAAAATGTAATCTAATAATACTCTTATCATTAAATCCTATTGTTATATCAATGGTTAGAAAATAGGTACCTAAATAATTGCCTATCTATCAAGGACTCGCCCGTTTCCATCGCCTTATAGTTACCTAAAAGCGATTATTTTTCACAAGTCATTTTTCACACTTATGTAATAAGAAGAAGACATATTGTCAATTTTTCTTTATGGAAACTAATTCCACCACACATTTCTATCATTTTAACTCATATAATATACCAAGATCCACAATGGTCTCTTCAGATGACATCAAGGTTTCGAGGTTTGACTCTTAAACGAAAAGTGAAACTAGTAAAGTTGGAAAAGATTGGTTCCACTATATTGCCACTTACTATCATGTGGAATACTGCTATTAATTAGGTTTCTAAGAAAATTAGTTTTATGTCAGTTTTAAACAATTAAAATTTAGTTTAGGTTAGGTTAGTTAGGTTATTATCCCAATTAAGTCGGGGGTCGACGCAATAATATACTCTTCTGCACCGTCATCACGACCGGCCCTCAGTCAGATGTTGACGTCTCCTTGAGAATATAATTGTTGATCAGACAGCATCAAATCGAGTGGGTCCAGGTCAGTCTTTACACTCCCTCTTAGTTGTCTTTTACGCCACCGACGAACAAGGTAAGGGTTTTTACTATTCGTACTCCCACCACAAATCAGCACCACCTAAGGCAATCTATATGACAGATAATATTATTGATTATATGTTTACACGAAAATTACACATTCTAACTAATAATATAAATGCTAAAGTAAATTTGTTTGTTTGTTACGCTTTCACGCCTAAACCACTTAACTGATTTTCAAAATTTTATCACCAAGGGAAAGCTACATTATCAGCGAGCAACATAGGCTATATTTTATCCCCATATGCCCACGGAACCCGATGAATTGCCTAGTGTGAAATAAAATTGTTTTTATTTTCGTATTGGTATGATGTTTGCTTGCCCAAGGACTGCCATATGAGTGAGTCCTGCCGTGACCATGAACGTTGAAAGTATTCGAAATGTCTTGCAAGCAAAAATCATATATAAACGCAATAAAATTCCTAAATTAGTTTTATTGCGACATTAATGATGATGTTATGTATAATTCAAAATGCAACATTAATATTTAAATTAGACAGTGAATTGAAAAAGTAGGTATTCCTTTTCAATTTTTTTTATAAACTGACACATTTATACTCAAAATGGTAGACTAACTAATGTACCCATGCTTTGGAAATGTAACTTTAAATTGTATATAATAAGGCGACTTTATAATCGCCGTTAGTCACTAACGCTATATAGAAGATGAATTTAGTTCCTACAGTGAAGGAGCCCCCAAAGACATCATCATTCTCCTACTCTTATCCCAATTACTTGGGGTCGATACAATATGTACTCTTTTTTCATAGTACAATATTGTAAAAGTTATTGGCAATAGTTTTATGACCGGCCGCCTGCCAGACGTCAACCCTCCTTGGGAATGTAATTGTTGACCAAACTGCATCAGATAGAGTTGGCCCAGGTCGTTATAAGACTCTTAGTCGTCTTTTAAGACATCCACGAGCAAAGTAAGGGTTGGTAGTATTCGTTCAGCAACAGGAAGCCCAAAGACAGTAGTGGGACATTTATGGGTTGAGATAATGACTTGTGTAAACATCAGAACTCATCGTCCTGCTCCTATCCCAATTACGTGAGATTAAAGCAATATGTACCATTCCTCCAACGTACATATTGCAAAAAATATTGGCAATAGTTTTGTGACGTTTTGCCTGAAGTCAACCCTACTTGGAAATGTACCTAATTGTTGACCAAACAGCATCACATAAAGTCGGTCCAGGTTGATATAAAGTTCTTAGTTGTCTTTCCCGACACCCGCGAGCTAAGTAAGGGCTGATAGTATTCCTAGCCGCTACCAAATGTAAAGTGTAAATATTAGAAGTTATATTAACAATTTATTTTTCCATTACGCTCTATTTTCTTGTGAGACCAAGAGCCCCGATGGAACTTAAAACGACCCTTCTATTGCTGACAGTTTTTTTGTTGTTAAATCGCAATAAAGCTTCGCCCTACCAAAGTATCCAAGCTAAACATCATTGTCTTGACTATTAACGCACAAATTTAAACAAAAAAATGTTTTACATTTCAATAATGTCTCATTTGACCTTTAACGTTTGTCTAATGTGGTCGTTAATTTAGCTGTCTTTTTTTTTAATTTTATGTTATGTGCCCGTGGCTTTGCTTGTATTAATGTAGATTTTCTCATTTTTTTATATCCGTCGAAAACAATGTTATTTACTGCATGAAAAATTCTGTATAGGCTTTTTTCTATTATAAGTCAAAACACCAAGCCATTGAAATATAGATAAATCGTCACACATAAACCTCCATAATGATATCGCTATAATTATATGTAACTTTTAGTAACCTTATGTTTGGCAGGCTATGTCCGGACACATCCCGCCCATTCCGTCCGGGCCATCGGAAGGGCGAGGTACGGTCCCCATTACCCATTGCGTTCCCTCCCCATAGACATTGGATTGACCATTGGTACCGCTTCCTTGACGTCCGTGACCGGCCCAGGTCTAACTTAACCTTACTGTATACACTTGGAATATACTAATGGGTATATATATTTTCTGCTTGAATGTTAACCTTTTTTTTAGCGGCGGACTATGGTGTGGTTTCAACCCGCTCATCCGTCCGGGGCGGCGGAAGAAGCGGCGCGTGACTCCATACACCCGCCCAACAACGTACCTATCGACGCCATGCGAGTGGGTTTTTGGTGGCCCACCCGGCGGTCTATCCTTACGAGTATCCTCTTGAGTCGATGCCCCGATTATTCTACAAAAATGTCTCGCCATCGGAGCGATCCTCATGCGGTGGCCTCGGCTTGAATGTTATTCTGAGATGATTCATCGTCATCCTATTCTTATACCAATACCTTGGAATCGACACACTATGTGCTTTTTCACCCTAAATACTGCAACTACCTATGACAATAATTTTATGATTGGCCGCCTGCTTGATGTCAACTCTCTTTAAGAATGTAATTGTTGACCAGGCGGCATCTCATGTTGATTAGCCCAGATCTATGTAAACTCTTAGTCATCTTTTACGACACTCACAAGCTATGTAAGGGTTGGTAGTATTTATAACCACCTTTCTGTCATGACACAGCCCAACCACTAAAGGATCCCATCCCATCAAAAATATCCGCGATGCGACGTCCTCGACATGCACTGACGGACTCCGACGTTACGATCACAATCGCTCAAGAAAGAGCCTACACGGCCCGCGCGGCTACAACACATAAATATCCGCGCTTTCGCCCTCGCCGCCGGGGACGAAAGACGCGACGCGTAATAGTCAGTAATCCAAACGTGGGCACGCCCACTTTGCTACCAGCGACGCCCCGAGCCGAGGTCCGTTCTCCACAGGGAGAACCCTCGGGCACTGTCGCTTAAAGTTTTTACCGGGTTGAGAGCCCTCAGTGCTCACCCATAGTCCGGGTTAAGCTGTAACAGCCATCTGCGGCTAACAGCTAAAAGACGAACACAGAAAAAAATATTAGCCGCCACCACACAGCAATTTCGTTGTTACATCTTTACGTGGCTCTCAACCCAAAACATTTAAACAACGAGCTAATACCAGCCTGTGCAGGACGGACCTTGATTTTGCTGTCGTTTGTGTATTTATTAAACTGTTCAACTTTGACGCTCAGTACCCATACTACTGCTAGTGCAGGTCTCGGTATTGCCACAATTCGATAGGGAAAAACACTATCTCTGTCGACGTTGCAAGAATTGGAGTAGCTTTTAAGGTTTTGAAAGCGTAACAAACCCACATTAGCCTTTATCCACCTCAGCTCATATATATCCCACTGTTGGGCTCGAGCCTCCTACATATGGGAGGGAAATTGACCTACTATACCACGCTGATCAGACGTGTTAATATAGGGTTTAGTTTCGAGTTTTCCTTCTCTTACATAGATGTTATATGCATTTTATATCCCTTAGTCGTCTCTTACGATCACCCACGGTTAAGATAGGGGGTGGTGAATTGTATTCTTACTCCGTCACCACGCGGACACATTATTCTTTATAAATATCAGTTAAATAATATCTATTAAGCATATTTTAATCAAAGCATATAACGTGTTTGAAAATTTGAAACAGAATAAAAAAAAACAATTATTGAAATGTGATTATAAATTATGTCGAATCATATAGTTCATAGTGAATATTGTATTACATCTTTAAATAGATGTTTACAATATATTTTTACATTATTGTTTACAGTAGGTATTCCAAAATTTTGTTTAGTGGTAGGGCCACACGTTGACAGTTTTCTGTCTACAGCCGCGGACCCGTCCGGCCGGGGTAGGGGTGTACCGCACTCGCAAAATATCGACTTCTGAGCAGTGGCAATATACTGTTGTGCTTCGTTCGGTGAGCGAGAGAGCCGGCAGTCCAACTTTCTGGGTGGGTTTGACGTTTCCATTGGTAGGTAGCGGCATAGCTGTACCCTTGGTATTTTAAAGATCTATGGGCAGCATAACACTTACCATATGATGGTGTGCTGCTTGCTCATTTGTTACCAACTCCAAATAAAAAAACTTGCTTTATAAAAGTTGCATACATATTAATTAAATAATTGACTATTTCTGGTTTTAGTTTTGTTTCGTCGTTAATAATTAATATTAAGAAGTGTGGTCCGCCCTCGTTATTTCCCGCCGAAATTCGCACAGCACAGCCCGTCCCTATTCAAACTTCAATTTAAAAAGAAATCTCGTATTTATATAAGAAGTCTGTCTGTCTAAAAATATGTATATATACTATACGATTATACTATTTCAAGTCCGATTTTATATCTTTTTAATATCCATTCGGTAGTTTTTACTTTATAAAGCAACTAATTATACGCTTAAATTATAATACAAGATTATGAATATGTATGTAAGTATATTATATTAAGCCTAAATTATTTATAATCATGGTTCTTGTTCAGCCTGTGCTGAAGCCGGTCAAATCTGCTCTCATTTCAACTATTTTTAAAGTAACCTAACTAATTAGTTCTAATATTCTCTTAATTCTAATATCTTTTTTTTTTGTTTTATTGCTAATGGTGACAAACGAGCAAGCAGCACACCTGATGGTAAGCGTCACTGCCGCCCATGGACCTTTGCAATACCAAGGGTATAACTAGGCCGCTGCCTACCAATATAAAACCCAAACCCACCCAATTGGGTTTCCGACTCTCTCGCTCACCGAACGAAGCGCAATAGCACGTTGCCATTACTCAGACGTCGATCTTCTGCGAGAGTGTGGTACTACCCCGGACGGACCGGCCCGCGGCTGCTGACAGAGAACTGTCAACAGCGTGGTCCTACCACAATAAATATCTCTCCTTCTAATTGAATGCTAACTGCTATATAATTCTGATCTTCATTGGACTTGTTTAATGCTACAGCAATTCTCCAATCAATCCTAATTCTGGCAAGATTTTTGGTATGCGTTCACTCGAGATGGTGATAACCCAGTGGGATAGGCAGCCTACCGATTGCCATAAGCTACGATCCCGTCATACCTCCATCCTTTCCTTCACACTCAACCTGTTTTAATATTGAATAGGCTATATTCATTACATATTTCACACACGCAGTCACACATACATATACACATTACACGTGTAAGCGCGCATTGCTGCCCTAATATCCCAGTATTGGCATCACTACTATAATATACAGGAGGCCTGGATTACTACAATACAGGCCCGGGATTAGTTTAAACTCCATAATATCTCTCACCAATGGCATAATCATATTGCCACCGAAGATCGGGTACCGGTGGCCCGCTCGCACGGCGAAGAGAGGTGCTTGCGGGGTGGGTCCATGGGGTAGCGCGCCGCCTCTTATTGTCGCCCCGGACCGATTTATCGGGGCGCGACCACATCCATGGTCCAACATGCAAAAAAAAATGGCATAATCATATTAATTTAATAGCAGTTGCTGTTAACTTAGCTGTGAAGGTTTTTTTTGAATAAAAGTTGTTAGGTATATTTAAAAACTAATCAAGACGTAAGTATCAACGTCAATAACTAGTAAACATTTTCGTGTAGGCACAAAACTTTCGTGTTTATAGTATCTCATTAAATACTCGAACGTTAATCTAATCAGTATGGAGAATATTTCCATTTGATAACCACTGGTCAGTCTTTCATAGATTCTCATTAGTTGTGATACTAACCAAGCTATATTTTTAATATAAATGGAATGTGTATAAATATATAAGTGTCTTTTATTAATTAAAGTATTACTTAATATATTCAAATAATATTGCCAAATTAATTTCCAACGACATATTTTTTTTTGCGTTTCATTCTCATAGACTGTCTATTAAACAAACGGGTTTTTACCAGTTGGTATCGGTGATTGAGCTATTGACTTACATGGACAACACATGTGCTAATTGCCGATCTAAAAGTGGTATAGGCTGAATACATATATTTACAGTGTCTTATAATGTAAAAAAAAGTTGATTTAAAAGTGTGTGTACAAAATGGATGTCATGCCGCCGCCATTGGATATCAACGCTGTGTACGTCCTATACATATTTGGGATGCAGCATTTTGTTAGTATACATTTAAATTTTATTTAAATTTCTCATGTTAACCGAGCATTAGACTTAAGAATCTAGAACTTTCTTGGTTATATTTTGGCCTACCCATAATTGATACGTTTCGGACAATTAATATAAGTTAAGGCCACAGCCTAACGTCTGAGATCTCATTAATTACTGCAGGAACTTTTTATTAAAGCTAATACAAACTAAAATTTAAAAAAACAGGTATATATAATTGGCAACATGTAAAACATTTATTCTTTATTAACTACTATCATTCTCCCCATGACTCTGGATACTGTAACGTAGCAGACAGGGTAGGCTAATAAAAATCGAATTAAAAAAATAATCACTATTAGTTAAATTCAAAGCCATACGAACTTTGTCACCGTTCATCAAGTTGTTCTAGAGTGGTTGAATTCACATGTTATCAGGGCAATATTTAAACATGCTGGTTTCTTTATCGTCCTATCTATGCGATATTCAGTGTTGGACATAGTCCTCCTTAAGACAAATAATATCATAATTGCCACGCTTGAATAAAAATTTAACAATTTGTGTTCTACGTTTCTCTGGAGAGATGTTCTTACCAATTCTCCTCATGATATCAGAGACGATTTTGGCAATTCCTATGGGGAAGTAAGAGGATGCTGACACATTATATTTTTAGTCCGTCACACAGGAACAAATGTTGGACTTAACAAACGAATATCTTGCAAAAGTTAAAGTTACGTACATATTTTAATTTAAATATATCCTACTTGCTGGGTATGAACTTCTTCCTATCTCAGACGTACGGGAAACTCCGTTGGTCCCGCACATCTGCACATCAGATACCCCTACCGTGCGTCAGAGCTTGGGTAGGGAATATCAAGCAGGCTGGATGAATTTGCCTACGGTTTTTCTTTACCTCTTATAAAATACGTAATTTTAAGTGTAATTAAGCTAATATTACAGTATCTGGATGAGCGAGCTTGGCTCGGTATTTTCTTTTGATTGAATTATGTTTTTTTTTTGTGGAGTTTATTTTATGGCTTGGTTACTTAGACCTTTAAGTCAACACTTAATATATTTTATTAATTAATATGAGTACATGTTTAAGGGTTGTTACAAAATATTTAAATGTAAATTATATATCTACTGATAATATATGAATATTTTATAATAGCTGTGTGGTAGCTGCTACGAATACTATCAACCCTTACTTTGCCCGTGGATGTTGTAAAAGACGACTAAGAGCCTTATGATGACCTGGGCCAACCCCATCTGATGCCGTTTGGTCAACAACTACATTCCCAAGAAGGGTTAACGTCTAGCAGGCGGCCGGTCATAGAACTATGGCCAATAACTTTTACAATATGTACTATGAAAGAAGAGTACATATTTATTCTATCGACCCCAAGTAATTGGGATAAGAGTAGGAGAATGATGATGATGAATATATGAATATTTTTACATCCTATAGACATAATAATATGAACTGGTTATTTAAATAAAAAATATGAGTGTAATTAATTGTACATTTCATTAGAAACAAGTACTCGTTTTTATACAGTTTATCAATGTATCGTCAATATAATTTTTTATCATTACACTTTTAATGATGAAATCGTATCTTAACCTAATACTTCCTTTCATACTATATTGCGTATATGTCGACGATTTTCTCTTAGAAAAGGATTTTTTCAATTGATCGCTTAAGTCTAGAAAATTCTTTAATAATGAACAAAAGAATAAAACGAAATATTATTAATTAAGCCTTTTTTTGTAAAGACTCCGCACTAAGGCAATAATCCTTGTATTGCGGGGGACTTTACAAACGTGCAATTAACCCAGACAAATTACACCCAGACTCAGAACAACACTTTGTGGATCGCAAAAATTATTGTTCTGCGTGGGAATCGAACCCATGATAGTGGCGCGGAAGGTCGATATCTTAACCACTACGTCTGTGCACTCAAATTGTTTTTCTCATAAAAAAAACTTGAAAAGAGAAAAAGAAAACCAAGAATAAATCCGGGGCTGCCTGGATTAAGGGACTACTCGATTTCCCAAACCGATTGCCCAACTGATCAATGAAGCTGAATGATAGTGGCTACTAAATTTATCTTCATATTCAGACTATGTTATTATAGCTTTAAAACACTGATACTATGAGGTTTTTTTATAAATGAAACTAACTAAGTCGATTTCATCATCTCAGCTCATATATGTCCCACGGCTGGGCTCGAACCTCCTCCATAACGGGAGCGAAACTGACCCACGCTGGTCAGACGTGTTGTTATAGGGTTTTGTTTCGAGTTTTCCTTCTCTTGCATAGATGTTATATGCGTCTTATATCCCTTAGTCGTCTCTTACGATCGACGATACGGGTAAGATAGGGAGTGGCGAATAGTATTCTTATTCCGTCACCACACGGAAACAAATCGATTTATCACCTCCGAAAAATCCTGCATACTAAGCAAATTACGTAGTCATCATTGGTACACAGCACAGATTTTATGAATAAATTGAATTAGATTAAATTAAGCCTACTAAGCCAATTCTTTTTTCATAATCAGATAATGGAGGAATTTCGCGACATGCCGGCGAGTTTCGGCAGCGACCTACCACCGGAGGGTCTGCGCGGCTTCCTTGTGGCGGGTGAACCACCAGACGGCTGCGGTCCACTCGCTAAACCGCCAGTGGTCGATAATTTCACGGGCAAGTGGATTGTACTCGTCGCCAGGTAAATACAGTAATCTATAATTTTATATTGATATGCCTCGTGTGGGCGAGTAATAAAAGGCTGGCAAAGCAGTAGAAGAAGAATGGATCAGCAGCATTCTGGATTGTTTTTAATACTAACTTCATCCAGCAATCCGCTTGCCAAGCGTATTATGACATTAACCCTTCCTTTGACCTATTTCCAACAGTGGACGTTGACCAGCTGATGATCGTAATGATATTGCTGTACGATTAGGTTTTCTTTTATGCAGCCCTCGTACATCACAGTGATAGGGTCGAGCCTCCTCTATCATGGTTTTATTTTAAGTTTCTCTTGCAGTGATATTATATCCCTTATTTATCATTTACGAGACCCACAGAGAGAAAAGGGTGATACTCTTACGAAGTTACCATATTTAAAAATACTATTATCTCAGCCTATTCCCGTCCACTGCTGGACGTAGGCCTCCCTCATATTACGCCACAGAGTGAGGTTCTGTGCCGCCTGCACCCAACGACGCCCAGCAACCTTCACAAGGTCGTTCTGTCCACCTAGTGGAGTGGCCTCTTACACTGCGTCGTCCGGTTCGTGGTTGCCACGCTAGAACCTTTTTCCCTAGGGGTTGTCGGTTCTTCGAGCAATGTGGCCTGCCCATTGGACTATATGATACGACTAAAGAAAAAACCCCCAAAAATTCTGTGTTTTCTGTACATAACCTCAAAAGTAGCCAAAAATGATATTTTTGGGTACATAACCTCAAATATCTCAAAATCCTGACGTGATGGGCCAATTCTGACCCCGGATTCAGATTGTACACAAAAAATTACTTCGAAAATGACCTTTCACTTTTCAACAACTGACATTATTTGCAGGCCTGTGTTATTAATTAAAATAACATAATCTGGTGTTTCAGGTATAATTGCAGCTTTGAAACCAAAGTGCGCAATGCCCAGACAGCCGGATACGACTGCGCCATTGTCCACAATGTCAACTCTAGCGATTTAGGTAAGCATACAAAACAAGTATTGGGTTATTTAATTATTTCTATTTATAAATACACGCTTAATAATATTTATTTGACCTTAAGGGGCGTTGCGGTTCTGCTGCGTGACTTACCGACTCTACTGTCAAATACGTTACTGATGGTCCTTTCAATAGATAAACAAAAGTCGTACAACGAATTATGTGACCCAATACCATCTTGCTGAAATAAGGGGGTGATGACACAGCTTTCTGAAACCGTTATTTTTTAATAAAACTATTTTTACATATTTCGGTCATGTACTGAAGGTAGGTGGAGTCAAGAGTCTCCGAAACCGGCGAGCGTGTATAAAGAGAATTATGAATGTTGAGGAAGCGAGTGAAGTATGCAAAGATAGAGTTCTCTGGCACTCTGTTCTCTCTGCCTACCCTGCAAGGGATATGGCGTGATGATATGTATGTATGTTTATCGTGTTTGTATTCGAATTTTAAATTGCATGACGTTTTGTTTTTTTTTTTTCAGCATTTTGAGTAGCATGGATGCTATAGTGTTCGAAGCATCGGACAATTTAAAATCAAATACAAACGCGATAAAATATATAAAAACTGTTTTATTTCAAACGTTATTTGTTAAAATATAATTATGCTGTTACCTATTTAACTCGATGGCATTTTTATATTTTGAAACATCTGTACTGTAATTCAGCCTGTACAAATATTATAGATTTAAAGTAAATTTATTTTAATGAAATATTTAATTAGTTATGTTTGCCTAGAATTAAAGCAACATAAGATATGAGTCTGTGTGATTGGCTCATATATGGTACATCCCACTGCTGGGCTCGAGCCTCCTCCATAATGGGAGGGAAATTGACATATTATACTACGCTAGTCATACGTTTTGTTATAGAGTTTTATCTGGAGTTTTCCTTCTCTTGCATAGATGTTATATGCATTTTATATTGCTTAGTCGTCTCTTACGATCACACACGGGTAATTTAGGTGGTGGTGAATTTTGTTCTTACTCCGTCACCACACGGAAAATGTGTGATTGTTTATGTATCATTCGTTTGTGGTTAATAAATAAATAAAGCGAATCCATAAATGCATTAATAACTCGCAATTATTTAACGTTCACGAATGTCAACTTATTATGACTTACCATCAAATGAGAGTGTAGTTCATGTCATACCTAATAGGTATAATAAAAATAATCTATACATATAATAAAAATGTAACGGGTCGCTGTCTGTACATGGAAGATATATGAAAAAAAAATATTACTGGGAAAGGTCCCAGTAATATTTTAATTCTATCTTAAACTTCACTTAACATTTAGGCTTTATTTTATGTCAATTGGGTTATAAAAAAAAAAGTTATGTCAATTTAAATAATGTTCAGAGAAAAAAATCTTTATCGATTTTTTTCAAATTACGTACAAATTATCTTCAGTAAAAATAAATAAACACGTGTTTCAGCATTTGTTGATTTTCACTCTCTGGGGGAGTAAATTAGGCCTGCAAAGCGGGTTGGACGACTCATTAAATCATTAGCGCCAAGCCGATATTATTGAAGCTGGCAACTTGAAATGTTGACTGTGGTTTCTTTATATGACGTAGATATTCACTAAGAAAGGATTTTACGAAATTATACCCCTAATGGGGTGGAGCAGAGTGGCAAAGTTTGTATGAAGAGAAAAAAATCTTTATTGATTCTTTTCAAATTAGGAGTCGAATCAAATATTCTAGGTTAATATCCGGCATTTGTCAATTTTCACCCTCTGGTTGTGTAAATTAGGCCTGTGAAGCGGGTTGAACGACTCATGGTAATGAGTCGTTCAAACGTTTGGCGGTAGCCAAGCCGAAACTATTAAAGCTAGAAACATTAAATTTTGAAGCACGTTTTTATATATGACATAGAGATTCAATATGAAAGGATTTTATGAATTCCACCCCTAAGGGGGTGTAACAAAGCGCCAAAGGGTGTGTATGGGGAGAAAATTTCTTTATCGATTCTTTTCAAATTACGTACAAATATTCTTCGGTAAAAGTAAATAAACACGTGTTTCCCTCTCCATCAACCCCGCACCAGTGCCGTTGTGGCGACCAGTTCCGGCGTGAGAGCTCACACGATACACATAGTAGACGACAATAGGTTCTTGCCTAATAGTTTAAGATACAGGTTAAGTTTAGCTTCAACAATGTTCACTCTATAACTCAAATAATAAATCATATCTAACGAGGTCGCAACTCTGCTGGTGAAACAAAACAGTCAAATAAAGGGTGGCGATAATTATATTTTTATCCCATGGTCATACCGTAAATAGTATATTAATGGCAATATAATTTGTAGAATGAATAGAACTTTGAACCACCTTTTTCTTTAGTGACCGGCTATGGTATATAGACACACGCGCGCCGTACACGTATATCTACGTTGTGCGGGCGGGCCACCGCAACCGGGTATCATCTCGAGTCAAAGCCCTCATGCAGTGAACCTCAATACAGGTACTCACGCTTGCGCCGCCCAAAGCACCGACGGTAGAGCGTGTCAACGTAGAGTATTTTCTCTCGGACCCATCCTATTGCCTAATTCCGTTAGACAACTAACTCGCAGAATCAACACATCAACGCTTCCCAGTTTCTGACGCTGTTGATTATTATCCTAGCGATAAACCTTCAACACCTTGCATTGCTTTTTCTATTTAACTCTGTCAGAGATGACTTCTGCGTGGACGAAGTCGCGGGCAGAAGCTAGTATAAACATATAATACAATACAATGTAAATTCGTATTGTAAATAAATATGCACTTATTCATCTCGTTTATAATAAATAGGCATTCAGTTGATAAACTTGTTTTCACACGGTCGTTCACAGTGTTTATAAATTAATTGTGTTTTTATTTAATAAAAAATATTAACAACATGTCTTCTTTAGTGGTAAAACATGTAAGTTTTTTTCTATTAATTCTCTTTTGAAATTTTCGCGGTGACTCAAATATTTGTAATTTTAATGCCTATTATAAGGCATCAGAGGCTTGACCATGGTTCAGTGTCTGATGCAAGAAACGTATGCATCACGATGCATGCGTTTCTTTGAAATATAATTATGTATAAGAAATATCAAAAGTGTTAAAACTTGTTTTCTGGTGACTTACGTATGTATATTTTCAATAAGTGCATTAGGAATGGATTAGAGATATTTTCGTTCGAATCATTGCTTGATACCGGTAAGGCGAAAGTAGAGTAGGTCCCTGCTACCTGCAAAAACGCCAGATTTTATAAAAAGAAATGAAATTTTCGTATTCATTCATCCATCCATCAGCTAGTAGATGTCCATTGTTGAACATAGTAATACCACTGAGAAACAGTCCCTATCAACATAACTCTAACCTTTCGCTTTTCATTGCTGTACGTTGACCACCCCCAGAAATAAGAGGTTAGTAGCGAATATAATTCGCCAACGCTTGAAAGGTGGGTTGCTGATTATAGTGCGGTATTATCAGTTTCCCAGGAAAGAGCTGCTGCCCACTCTCCTGGTGAGAGCCTTAACCAATTATTAATATTCTCGCAGGCAAGGAAGTGATAGCTACAATTGTATTTTTATCCCGACGGCAAATGATTTTACATTTTATATACACTATAGTTTTCAATTTAGTTTATTTTAATAAAGTCTATGTTTTAGGTTGATTTTATAATATATATTTTTAACTAGGTAGATTTATTTCGACATGTTGAAATAGTGTTTAAAATTATTGTGCCATGGACGAACAAGCGTCGATTTTTCTTTTTTGTGTTTATGTAACTAAATTTTAATATACTCTATGTCTCGTGTAGACACTATAGTGGTTTTTTTGTAAAATGAATATACTTATTTAATTGTGAAATTTTATGTATGTGTTACGGTCTACTAGTAAATTAATTCGGACTTAAATTGCTTAATCTTTTCAAAGTATAATACTAAGTCGCTTCCAGTCGTCTTTACGCTGACGTTTTTTAAACTATGCAACGGACTTTTATGGAACTTCTGTCAATATATAGAGCGATTTAAGAATAAGGTTTCTATATATAATACATACATATTATAATAGAGGATAAGCCGAAAATTTATTATTTACAACGTGATGTCGTAAAATCATAGTATTATGCGCTTACATTGCAAACGCTGACAAAACCTTAAGATAGATCAACATAATATAGATACTACGAATTTGTATATATTAAAAAAAACAAAGCAGTCATGAGGACTGTCGACAGAAGTAAAAACATAAACCTATTAATAAAAAAACTATTAATAATAACTATTATTACATATAAATTGAATGTAGTAAACATAGCGACACAGCGGTGAAGTGCAGCTGATTGTATCTTTCCCGCTCGTGTACACTCGGCGGTCCCGAGTTCACCCGATCAAATATTTCACCTCAGAGCGTGACGGATCAGCCTCACTTACAACTTACGAAAAAATCTGCGTGCAGTGCGCCAAAAGAAATTTTCACTTCAAAAATTTACTAATATATTTGCAATCGTATTATCTATCTTCTAAAAATAATCCGCAGTAATCGTGTTTATTTTTACATATTTTTAAATAATAATTATGCAGCTTTTGAATTTTAAATAAGATAGTATTACTTCTTATGCAATTAAATACATTAGGTCGTGGTATATAGATCAAAATAGCTTTTAACAGCATATCATTGAAATGAATATCTTAAAAGTTATTAGGGACTTGAAATGTGGGGTCAAAGCGACCGAAAGGCCGGCTCTAGCGGCTAGTTTTGAATGTATTATGTACCTTTGGTCGTTATACTAGTTTCCTCCATGAATAATAGTTATAACATCATCTTAGTTATATTGATATAGTCTTATTCGTTTAGTAATAGTCCACTTAATATAACTATAGAATGAAAGTGAACTAAAAGACTTAAAAGTGTCACGGCTCATCCAACATCCCTATCGACCTTCGCTGTTGGATATAAGCGTTCTCAAATCATTATCATTCTCCTACTCCTATTCCAATTACTTGGGGTCGATACAATATGTACTCTTGTTTCATAGTACATATTGTAAAAGTTATTGGCAATAGTTTTATGACCGCCTGCCAGACGTCAACCCTCCTTGGAAATGTAATTGTTGACCAAACAGCATCAGATTGAGTAGGCCCAGGTCGTTATAAATATAAGCATTCTCAAATGTTAATAATTATTGACCAGACGGCATCAGATATTGTTGACGTAGATCGATGTAAAACCCGCCGGCAACTTTATAACGGCACTATGAGCAATTTAAGCATTGGTTGTATTCAATTCATAGCCGCCACTACGAGTAAGCATTCTTTGGTTGTTTTATCGATTCCTTGTTCTTGATGGCGATCACATTCATTACCTAACCCTCTTAAACAGTCGTGTTCTGAATACTTTTTATCCTGAGAAATGCATTCAACAGTAGAAATCATAATCAATTGTTGATAATTTTTTATAATAATATTTACTCACAGATAATATAAATAATGACATCTGAACGTATTAATTAATTGCCTTTGTCTGTTGATATATACACGCTTAAGTAAGTATAAGACTTGTACCGTTACACCTATTTATCAAAACGATAGTCAAGTTGAATGTTTTATTTTTAAAATACTGATACGATCCGGGTTGACTGTTCATACATTTATTAATGCTCTTTAAAATAATTATTTCTTTGGGCATTTTGGCAGAACATGAAAATATGCGTAAAACACTTATATCATATTCACTACACTTCATCTCAGCTCATATATGTCTCACTGTTGGGCTCGAGGCTCCTTCATAATGGGAGGGAAATTGACCCTACTATACCGCGCTGGTCAGGCATGTTGGTATAAGGTTTTGTTTCGAATTTTCCTTGTCTTGTATAGATGTTATGTGTTTTATACCTTTTAGTCGTCTCTTACGATCACCCACGGCTAAGATAGTGGTGGAGATTTGTATTCTTACTCCGTCACCACACAGAGTTATATTCACTACACTTAAAAACTTTATTTGTTTTATATTTCATAAAATACCAACAAAATTATTCAATATTACATTACAAATCACTAAAATAAAAATTCAAAAGCGTAACATGACATTTCTGTATTCCCGCCAAAACTCTTCAACAAACAACTTTATCCAACCTGTTACCATAATGACTTATTTAATTTCAATTAAATATTACAATTTTGTTACAGAGACTATGTCTGCAAAAAATGCGGATGACATAATTATACCGTCCGTGTTTGTGAGCGATATCGCGGGCCTGAGGTTAACTGAGGAATTTCAATATTTTAACGGGTGAGCTTATTTTAATCAATTATATTATTAATAAAAATTATCTATCTGCAGTTCTGCACATATAAAGAAGCTAGTTGACGAGCTCATCAAGGCCGAGCCGAAACTACTGAAGCTAGAAATATGAAATTTTGACGATAGTTTCTTTTGATGTAGATACTCGCTAAGAAAGGCTTTAATGAAATTTAACACCATAGGAGTGAAAAGCAGTGACAATTTTTGTATGAGAAGAATAGAATGACCGGCCGCCTGAACCATCTTGGTATTTCCAAGATGGTTCAGGCGGCCGGTCATTCTGTTAGTTGTTGACTAAACAGCATCACATGGAGTTGGTCCAGGATGATGTACTACACCGCTGGACGACACGAAGGCACGGCAATCTGTGCTTCAGGCTGCCGCAGGTACTTACCGGACACAGGGTCTTCGGTACCTGCTCCGAATTGGACGTGAAGAGGCCCCTCGATGCCATGAGTGTGGCGCGCAAATCGATGACGCGCGTCACACCCTGGAGGTATGTCCCGCCTGGGGGCCTCAGCGCCACGACCTGTCGGCGGTCATTGGAGCGGACCTGTCGTTGTCGACCGTCATCAACAAGATGCTTGACAGCGATAGGTACTGTACGTCGATGGCCTCCTTTTGCGAGGAAGTCATCTCTGCAAAGGAGGCCGCGGAGCGGGAACGCGAAGCACTTGCGTCTGGGAACTCGCTCCGCCGGCGGCGACCAGGGAGAGGGCGGCGACGCTACGCGTACCGCCACCCACCGCCTTGACAGCTGACTGGACGTGGCCAGATGGCCAAGCGTAGGGGTTCGGGGATAGAATGTCATTAGACGATCTCTCCGGCATCCCGTAAAAGCGCGTAAGGGACCGCTGTTGGTTTTAGTGGTTATGCCGGCCGCCAACGTCTATGGTCGGCGAGTCCCACACACCCCCCGTTTGTCACTGGCGGGGGATAGTGCGTAAAAGCATTTTCACAGCGTTAACAAACAAAAAAAAAGGTAGATGTACTACACCCAGCAGCAATTTAATTGTTGGCAGTATTCGTAGCCAGCATCACAAAGCAAATAATTAAATAACAAAATCCATATTTTATGTTACAGCTCGTATATAATGATAAACGGAGATTTGCCGTTCAATATCAACACGCACCTGCTATTGCCATTCGCCATCGTCGTGGTGCTCTGTCTGCTGGTCATCGTCATATTTATGGTATCAACATTTTATTTCATATACTTCTCATTTACAGCACATAATAACTTCCAAAATTCGAGGTAATGACCGATTAAAAATACACTTTGTTTACCACAGCTGACTTTGTCGTGAGAGTCATTAAAACTCACTGAGGGATTACCAGAAGAATAAGCAGCTACTCTTCTAAGAATCCTATAACATCAATTCCGATCATCAACCTACTTTCTAAGTATAGCGATTATGAAATTACCTCATTATTACGATGTCAGCAGATCAACTGATGAGGGGTCCTTTTCACTGCATCGTCCGATTTATGGTATTTGGAGAACCTTTCGCTTCAATGATTTCTCGATTCCTCCTGCAATGTGCATCTATTTATCTATCACGTAAAGATTTGCGATAACAAATTTAGCGACCGAGGGGCTGTAATTCTATTACCACAAGCAAGCAGTCCAACTGGAAATTATCACTGATGGATCTTCACAATTCCAAGAGCACAACAGCCAGGTCGCTGTCTACTGTAGAAGTAGGATATGGGCTTCAAACGCTCACCAAACGAAGTCTAGTAGCAAATCGCTACTACTCAAACATCGACCATTCTTCATCATCATTCATCGACATTCTGTAAGAGTGTAATACTGTCCTTTTCTTTTGTGTGACTTAGTTGTTAGCCTCAGATGGCTATGACAACTTTACCCGGACTGTGGGTGAGCGCTGAGAACTCTCAAACCGAATGTGATACTGTCCCAAACGAGTCAATACATTTATGAGTGCAGTTAGAAAACTGACAGCAGCGTGACCCTTTTTTGTGGCGAGCTATGGTCTGAACGCACCCTGCAAAAGCCGTCTGACGCGATTGAAGCCCTCTCCGTGGCTATTGGACTGACCACTGGTAGAGATTCCTTGATCTCGTTTGTACCAGCGTGGCCCTACCAATATAAATTTTTAAAAGATAGAAAAATTACTTTGATTTGATATTGAAGTCGTTGATTTAATGTTTCAGATAGTTAAATGCATAAAAGATCGTCGCCGTGCCCGGCGTCATCGCCTCCCAAGTCGTTCCCTTAAGAAGATACCAACGTGTAAGTTCAGCAAGGGTGATCCGTACGACACGTGCGCCATCTGCCTCGATGACTACCAAGAAGGGGAGAGGCTCCGAGTGTTGCCATGTGCACATGGTAATTATTATTGCAACTACTATTTCCTGTTCCTTACACAGACCTTGGAAGTGGTATGAATTTTTCAGCCTATATATATCTCACATCCTCTTTGCTGTGTGGTAGCGGCTACGAATACTACCAACCCTTAATTTGCTCGTGGATGACGTAATAGCCGACTAAGAGCCTTATAACGACCTAGGCCAACTCCATCTGATACCGTTTGGTCAACAATTACATTCCCAAGGAGGGTTGAGGTCATAAAACTATTGCCAATAACTTTTACAATATGTACTATGAAGGAAGAGTACATATTGTATCGACCCCAAGTAATTGGGATAAGAGTAGCAGAATGATGTCAATATGTCTCATACCCCATGTAGTAACGGTTTAAAAATAAAATACATAATGGCCGCTCTAACAATTAACTCGTAATCTGATACAGCCATAATTATTTGCATAAAAGTTTTGTTTCGAAATCCATTGGAGCTAATATTTACTACCTATACATATTATACACAACTTTATTTTAAAAGAAGTAGTAACATAAAAACATTAACGAGCTCACTAAATGCCGAGCAGGATTTCCCTAGCGCCCGCGTTCCGAACCAATGGTAGATTTTATTAGATTAATTTCAAAAGAAATTAACAATATGTAAGTGTCCTTGCACGACTTAATAAATCTCATCTGATCTCAGCTCATATATGTCCCACTGTTGGGCTCGAGCCTCCTCCATAATGGAAGGGAAATAAACCTACTATACCACGCTGGTCAGACGTGTTGGTATAGGTTTTGGATCAAGTTTTCGCTCCGTCACCACAAGGAAAATACTAAGTAATTTTGATTAATAGATTTTTGTGTATTTTATAGCATACCACGCGGCGTGCATCGATCCGTGGTTGACGCAGAACAAGCGCGTGTGTCCGGTGTGCAAGCGGCGCGTGTTCGCTGCGGGCGAGCGGCGCAGACTCGACACAGACTCGGACTCAACAGACACTGAGCCGCTGCTCAACGACGACAACGCCACACAGGTACAACTGAATTACGTATCATCATATTAGCTCACATATGTCATAGTGCTGAGCACGAGACTCCTCCACAATATGAGGGAAAATTTACCTATTTATAATACGATATGGTGGTGGCCCAGCTGTGTGGTGGCGTCTACGAATACTACCAACCCTTACTTTGCTCGTGGATGTCGTAAAAGACGACTAAGAGCCTTATAAGGACCTGGGTCAACCGCATCTGATGCCGTTTGGTCAACAATTACATTCCCAAGGAGGGTTGACGTCTGGTAGGCGGCCGGTCATAAAACTATTGCCAATAACTTTTACAATATGTACTATGAAATAAGAGTACGTATTGTATCGACTCCAAGTAATTGGGATAAGAGTAGGAGAATGATGATGGTGGTGGCCCACGAACAAGATATGGTGGTGAATTGTATTCTTACTCCGTCGCTACACTAAAACTATATAACATTATTATTATCCTATTCCAATTACTTGGGGTTGATACAATTTGCTACAACTCTTTCATTATACATGTTGCGAAAGTTATTGACAGTAATTTTATGACTAGCTGCCTGTCTGACGTCAACCTTCCTGAGGAATATAATTGTTGATCAGACGGTACAGTTGAACCAATGTCGATATATAGTTTTTAGTCGTTTTTTACGACATCCACGAGCAGAGTAAGGGTTGGTAGTATTTGAAGCCACTATCACACAGCAATATAATATAACAACATACCTATAATATCCAATCAGCGCCATAATATTCGATTCTCTGGCTTCCGAATCCAGACTATCTCCACTGCTTTCCTTAGGTTGTTCATCTAGCTATCCGGGCTCTCTAGCTATCGCTCAATAATATTACTACGGCGCGATCTTTTGGAATACAGTCTATGAATCATGTCTGAGGTAGTATACTAAACCGAACAAGAAAATTTCCGTGCGCTAACGCCTTATTGCAGTCATTCGTAAAGTTCACACAGGTTTCGTTGCAGTTCTATCGCATCCGTGATGCTCGTAATGTTTTATTTTTTATAATTTTGGCAGTCTATTGTTTGGACACACCCCGCCCATGCAGTCATGGGCGGCTTGCGATCCCATAAACCATCCTGTTCCCTCCCCATCGCTATTAGACCAACCAATGGTCCTGCTTCCTTGAAATCTGTGGTATATGCTTGTACTGCTGCGCTTATAGTAGCCATAGATTCTCTTATTTACAGATATAATATATCTTATTACATATGTTATATATTTGATATATAAATTTACAGATATTTTATGTTAAAAAATTACATTTGGACATGGAACAATTATTTTTGATTTGCTTAAAAAATGTCCTTCCTTGAATGGAAACCAAGACATTGGAAGTTAGAACGATAATTAGATAGTTATTCTTCCGTCTTCCGTTATGTGATGGAGTAACATTAAAAACGAACAACTTAACGAATACTTAAATTACGTGACCTGTTCAGGGAGAGGAGGAGGGTCTTTAAAAATACTACACTTGGTCACAAAAGCGGGGAGAGGTTTAGGTCTTCGTCACGTAGTAGAGCTAAATTCATTCACATTCAAGGTTTTTAAACTCCTTGAAAAATTATTTAAAACCGTATCAATGACTTAAAACTAATATTTATATGACATAATTCATATAATATTTTATAAAATACAAAATTATAATTAAATATAACCATAACGTAAGCATGAAAGTTTATTATTACTTAGGTATGTTTTACTTGTGATAATGTTTTTTGAAATCGGTTTTAAGTCCGTTATGACCATTGCTTTATTAATAAAAAAAATGCATTTGTATATTTCAAACTTAATGGAAATGAAACTGCCAGGCGCCCACATGGGCATATGTGTATAAGAAGTGACCTTTTACTAATAATAAGTGCGAATGAGAGTGCTGTATAGATATTCAGAATATTATATCAGGGGTCTGCAAACAATGTTGGATATTTAAATTACTGAAATTTTAGCATTTAATATGCTTAATTATTTATAAAATCCGATTACGAAATGAAAAATGATGTCACAAGCGGGATTCGAACCCGCGCCTATTGGGATTCCGGCCCAATCGTGCTGCCACTTCACCACCGTGACCGTCACGGCCACCACCACCGCCACGGCCCAATCGTGCTGCCACTACACCACCGTGACCGTATATTTCAGTAATTTAAATAACAAGGTTGTGTCATCGTTTAATACAATTCTAACGGTAAAGTTTTAAGTATTAAGCCTATAACAATGTGTAAACATTGTCGGGTAGATAGCATACCGTCACCTTAAGACGTAAATATAATACGAAGTGAAATTTGCATGTCCTACAATTAGTCACGGTGGTGTAGTGGCAGCACGATTGGGCCGGAATCCCAATAGGCGCGGGTTCGAATCCCGCTTGTGACATCATTTTTCATTTCGTAATCGGATTTTATAAATGTTGGATATGTCACACTGCTATCGATTCATACAAAATGAAAAAAAGACTTTATAAATCAAATGATATACTATACCTACAAAGAAGGTTTTAAAAGACAAGAAAAAAATATTCAATTATATAAAAAAGCTATGAAATATGCTAAATCCTCACTAACATAAGATATTAATAACTCATTGATGGACTTATCTAATTTTGTTTTTTAATGATGGACTTAGCTAATTTCATTTGTAATCAAATGGGACATATCCTAATTTGTTACTAATACATTGGACAGGGACGGATTTTGTAAATAACAATCGATTGAAATAAATAGTAACTTTAACAACTTTAATTGAAATAATATACCTAGTTTATTTAAAATTAAACAAACTATATAGATACAATCTTAATTGTAGTAGTACAAAATCAATACTGTAATGATAAAATTGTTCAAAATATAGCATAGTAAAAAAAAACAAAAACTGTAATCAAAAAGAGGAATTTTAATTTAGAATTAAATTTCAGAGTTTTAGCCCGCCGCCAAAAAAAGATGTATTAAATAAATAGCTCATGTGTTTCTTTTTGTGGTTCACAAACTGGTTCAAAATTAATCGTTGGTGCATTTCCTTGCGTGTTCCCAACTTGGTATGATTCCAAAATATTTTTATAAAAAAAACTAATTCTGTTAGTTCATCCCGCAAGTCCTTTTCTTTTAATCGGACAAGCAGTACAACATTTAAACAATATCGCATCTTGATAGGTTTTGGAGGTTTCTTTATAAAAATCCGTATGAAATTGACGAAGTAATTGACTATTTACATTTGAACACATAAATCGTTTGTTATTGTAGTTGCAATTTGGCGCAAGCGGCAAAGCTTTCGCTGTAAACCTAAAACGAAAATAATACTACTCATATTTTTGAAATTATACCTAATTTTGATTTCGATTTTATGTCACTAAATTGGTAGAAAATATGTCGTCATTTACTACAAACAAGCACGTATAACTACGTATAACCTATAAATAAATAATTATTTGGGTTCATAATACGAAAACGAATTTTTGCAACATAAACAAAGATTCGGCCCTGTATCTTGTCTTGCTTACCCCTCTTTTTCCGCCACATTTGCCTTCCAATTTTCGGGCTGGACTTGCTTTTCCCTTTCTTTATTTTGCGATACTTCGCAAGACTGTTTATCCATATTATACTTATAAGAAAATTTTATTGTAATTTGTTGATATTTTACTCAAAATCATTGAAATATCGGGCAACTAAACTTACAAAAAACGTTCTAACGGCCATAGTAAATAAAGCGTTCCTATTGGCTGAAATGGACTTTACCAACTTTGTTAGTTACTACTATGGACGTAACCAAATGTGTTCCTAAACTGTGATTTCAACTTGAAATATCTAAAGTATGTAACCCGTTATGCTTATAAGTTCATTTGATTTTAAAGAAAATTAATGACAAATGAATGTGTTGCTGTAAAAATCAATTTTTTTCCTATATGTGACTTGTCTACTTTTGTTTGTAAACCCCTGATATATTCTATCTCATTCTCTCACAGGCTAAATCCTATATTTATAAATGATTGTCTGGTTTTAGTATTGCCTTTTCGTCTTAAATCGTGTGAGATCTTAAGAAGTTGTTTTGATGAGAAGAAGTAGTTTGACAAAATTTTATTTTTTAATTCGAAGAAAACTAAAAAAGTATAATTAAAATTGCCTTGCGCCTTGTCTAATATAATGTAATATAAGAAGAAAAAAAATCTTGTTGGACATTCTGCACCCGTGTTTTAGAAGTTCGGATATTATTCTTTCGCTAGCGCATAAGCGTGCGTCTGGTGATGCGTAAGCATTAATCAAAAATTATGTGCTAATCGTCGGCGAGAAATAACAAAGAACCAATTTTTTTTCGCGCATCTTCCAATATCACCTTATCTGAATTGGTTAGATATTATGATATCTATAGTTATATACATCTATAACTAGATGATCCGTGCGAATCCTTCACAAATGCATTACATACATTTCACATCACTGCCAATGGCGGAATTATATGTGGCGCCATAGTCACCGTGAAATAAAATGCTTCTTTAATCTTTCTACCACTTCTAAAATTTAGAGATTTCAAAAATTTTGCCGTCCCTAAAATTATACCACCCTAACTTAACGGGCTTAGGCGCAAATCCGCCACTAATTTCCACCACCCGGATTTATTACTTTCGCTGTGACTGACGTATGATGCATATAATCTGAAATTACCGTGCGCGTTCAGACCTCATATTGAGCTACTGAGAAGAACATGATGAGAAATTCCTTTTCGTTTTATAAATTAATGACCATATCCTCAGGGTGGTACATTCGACGAGCAACGAGAAAACCCATTCGTGCGTGCCGCTCGGTTCATGGGCCGACTGAGGCGTAACAGGGAAGAAAATAATGAGGTAAAACTATTTACTACTATTTGAATGTTGAACATAGATCACCATTCTTTTTTTATCTTGTTTATTTTATTTTGGAGCTTTTAGCCTCAAAATGGCCATGCCAGCTCCATTATACCTTAATCATAATTTCCCTTGGGCTACCTTTAAACCTTATTCAGTAGTTATAAAATAAAATGGCAGCTTCAGGCAGATATCTTGATAAAATACATATAAATATGCTATTGATGCAGCAGATTTCTGCTTTAGCTTCCATAACTGCGGAAGTTCTGCAGTTTTTTTTTATATCCGTTTCTGTTTCCACATATTTTTTTAACGGAAACGAAATTTGAACGGAACTAACTATATTAAGTTTTGCAAGTAAATTATTGTTAGGTTTTAAAATTTTACTTATTTTTGGAAATTAATTTCATTAAAAGAGGCATTTAAATAGTGCACTTTTTTCATTCTATTGACATTGCAGATTCCGCATCCGTTTCCAATTATATTTCCGCTAAGTTTTACTTTATACATCTGTTTCTGTTATGACACTTCCGTTGCCTCACTAAAATATACCAACACATATACTTGGTACATATTTGAAAATCTTTATTTCACCAAAGCTTGGTTTTTGAACATTCCATCAACAGGTGACGGGGCATCGGAAGTACCGCACTGTATATAGTTGACACTGGGACTTTACCCTATAAGATGTCGAAACCTGTTGTGTGGAAAATGCCAAGTACGTATGTATGTGTGAATGAATTGCGCATTGGCTACTGGAAAGGCAGCGATATTACTTTCATTATTATTATTTTTTAAATTTAAATTGCATATTTCTTTTATTTTGGTTATTGACTGTTTAATAACTAAAATAAATATGTTGCATAATACTCTTCTTTTATCTTATTTTTCTTTGTACTGTGTATAATATAACTATATACTAGCAAACCCGCCCATTGGTTTGTTTATAGAAGTCTATATATGACGAGTTACATCAATAAGGATAACATATATACCTACTCCATGAAAAAAACACATATACATACATATTAATTTTCATAATGATCGGTCAGTTAGTTTCTGAGTTTAGCGATGTCATATATACAGACATCCTCTTTTGTACATATAGATTAGAACTATATAAAACTAAAATTAACATCCGCATTCACGAATATCAGTTTACCGAAATATGCTTCCACGGATTTAAAAAAAAAATCTTCATTGTCAACATCCCTATGACACGCTACTAAGCTCGTAAGCTTACACTCTAATGAGGCTGATTTCTATTTGGCCGTCTGGCCTAAAGCAAGGAATAAAGTATAAAAGTCAAAAAAAAACACAGAGTATTAGACTCATTTCCATCTTTAACTAAGATATCGCTCGCAAGTGTAATGAAGATTGAAAAAATATCTAGGAATTTTAAAATAATAAGTATTATATAATTGTATTAAATATCAAATAATACAACTTTCGAAAGGGTTTTTCTTTTTTCATTGGAGGTGCGCGATCCAATTGGTCGTTTCTTTCTTTACGTTGTTTGGGATTTTAACTTTATATTTTATCAGCAGCTCAAAATGATTTGACAGTGTGACTATAAAAAGTTTTATTCTATCACTTCTTCTTTTATATCAGATTTAGGTGCCACATTAGATACGGTCTTCTATAATGAGACTGAAATTGACCTGACTGAAAAGACCTTGTCCCAAAGGCGCTTTGCTTAAGGGCAAAATGAGTGTAGGATGGTAGGAGTGTAACGCTCTATGTTCTTATAAAAGATTGATGGAATATTTAAGTTTTGAAAATGTTCCTCGCATGATATTAAAGTCTTGCTCTTACCACCGATCTCACGTCATCTTTTCCTATATTTCCTTCTATGTTATAAATTGTGCGGTATTGCGAGGAAATTTACCTTTCTGTCTTCGTTTATGAATAATATTTCTATGATAAGTACGATTAGATTATTTTTATTTTCAAAGCCAAACACTGGCTTTCTCCGTATAAACATAGCCGTGAGTCGATTATTCCGTGATCCAGATGCGCTGGGATACGACTAATATTTTTAGTCAAAGGCAAGCCACGAAGTTGAACACATATTCCCTCTGAAAGTAGACATTGTCATTTTTAAATTTGATCTGATTTATATCAGATCTACCAATAAGACCACATATGTTGGTTTAATAACGTAGTAGATTCCATTCCCTCTGTAAATATAGTTAATATAGTGATGCATTAATAATAATACCACGAATAAATAGTTTGAGTTCAATTCAGAATGTGAATGGTACGAATTTCACTCACATCCGATGAGGCGTCACTTCCGCATTTGTAATATTAATATCACGTATAATATATTTTTATTATCTCACCACATTAATAATCAATTATGCCAGAACAAATAGTTACTAGTTACTATATTTAATTATATCTAAGTACCTATTTAGGCTGTTCGAATTTTAATCAGATCCGTTCAGGCGTCATTTTTGCTTTTAAAATAATGATGTATCATTGCGATTATTTTCTTTTGTGAAAACATAAGTATTATCTGTTCACAATGATATGCCAATACTTCACGACAAATATGACTATAGTTGTTTCATTCACTATATAGACTATCGGAAATCAAATCCGTTGATGTGTCATTTTCGCTTTTAATGTTATTACGATGTCTTTACAGGACGCAACACCCGCTGAAAATAATGAAGAGCCCAGTAGTCACAATGAAGAGATGTAAGTTTTCTTTCCTCTATTTTAATGGCGCACAAATGGTGTACTTGTGTTTATTGAACTACGAAATAAACTACAGCAGCAATAAATATTCTTAGTTTACAACTATCAATGTCGACTTTCCAATTATTAAAACGAAGAATTGTAAAATTATTTTAATACTTATTAATATTTTATCACCTCTATCACCATTAATATCATGTTTTACGTGTGGTGACGGAGTAAGAATACAATTCACTACCCCCTTACTTAACAGTCACTAAAACATATAAAACGCATATAACATCTATAAAAGAGAATGCAAACTCGAAACAAAACCCTATACCACCACGTCTTTTTTTGCGGTGGACTATGGATGTGGTCGCGCCCCGCCAAATCTGTCCAGGGCGACGGAAGAGACGGCGCGTGACCTCATAGACCCACCCTGCAAAGCGCCTCTCTTCGCTGTGCGAGCCGGCCACCGGTACCCGATCTTTGTCTTCGGTGGCCCACCCAGTGGTTTACCCTCGCGGGTTCCTCTCGAGACGATGCTCGACGGCGAAAGCTGTCCTCGAACGTACTCACGCGGTGGCCTCACTTCGGATGACCGGACTAGTCCCCGGTCCGATCACCCGATACCAACACGTCTGACCAGTATGTTATGGTATATGTTTTTTCCGTTATGGAGGAGGCTTTATCCCAACAGGGGGACATATATGAGCTGGGATGATATTAATATCATCTAGTTATGAATACTCTACATCATGCCATGGGACGCCCCGCATGATTTCATTTGAAATAAAACGGATTCCACCGCCTTTGTATTAGAAGACTGTCTTGTCGTGACCATGAAAGCTATAAAATGTTCGAAACATCAGGCAATTAAAAAGCAAATACAAACGCCATAGAATCTATAAAAATAATTTTATTTCAAATTTTAAGCACTTGAAATGTGTGATTAACTAAAAACGCCATTCAAAGAATCTCTTAAACATAAATATTCTGATGAAAATACCACAGTAATTGTCGTGTGGTCCATATTTAAAACCACAAGACTCATCATTTGCCTGCTCTTGTCCCAATTACTAGGGGTCGACGCAATATGTACGAGTACATACTACAAAAGTTATTGGCAATAGTTTTATGAACGGCTGCCTGTCTGACGTCAACCCTCCTTTGGAATATAATTGTTGACCAAACGTTGACAGCAGATGGAGTTGGCCCAGGTCTATAAGAAGCTCTTAGTCGTCTTTTACGACATCCACAAGCAATGTAAGGGTTGGTAGTATTCGTAGCCGTACCACACAGCAACCACAAGACTATGGTTGTTTATATATATTTTCTATTCAGTGGCACAGACGATCGGCAGCCATTGCTCCCACCGCCGGTTGTCACAGTGACAAGCGAGCGCCGGCGGCGAGGACGCCGGGCACGCTCAGCTAACGGCCGCTCAGCGCCTCAAAGCAATCAAACCGCGCATTCGGCGGACGAGCGCCCGTCACGTACTCAAGAAGAAGAGGATACGCTATTGCGAGCTGACGGGCACTCCATAAATAATGAGACGCGAGGTGAAATTGGTGAGACATTAGATATTTTTTTAATTATTTAAACCTAAGTGCTAGCATATTTTAAGCGTATAGATGATTCGGCGACATCCAATGACCCCGTTGTCGTCAAACTTAGACTGACAAGAATCTCCAACAACATACTTAGTGTAAAGTCGGGCTATAAGGTTACTACGTTATTTTGGATTTAAGCAAAGTTTCTTTTTATATTTTTGTTTTTCTCTCATAGTAGATACTATAAATGGAAGAATACAAAAAAATGGCCATTATGAAGCGGGCTGCAGTCTAGCCTGTTAAAAAAAACACAGGCTGCTTACCTATTGTATACTCCTTTGTTAAATACAACTTGTCTGACCAATAGTGTATATTTTAGAAACAAAAAAAAATATATAAAAAGGTACAATTCTCAACAAACTTTAGTAGACACTTTGATCATCATTTTATTCAAGAAAACTTGTAAGTGACAGAGCTACTACAACTTAAAATTATATTATCTGTGATGTGCATTGATGAAAAGACAGTTTCTATCCGTCCGTGCGTCACCTCTTTCCCATGGGAGTTGTACAAATCCCCTAATAGACGATAGGCTTTTTTGGACAATCTTATGTTCCCATCACACTTGCCCAAACCATCCGGGGCGGCGTGCAACCCCATTACCTGCTCTACTGGACCGCTATCGCTATTTGACCGAACCACCTGTGCTAAGTTCTTGTCTTTGTTAACAATAGACTGAAACAATAAATTCTATTGCTTTGACTGCACAGATGGCGTAGTGGTTAGCCACTGCCGTGGGTTTGAATCCTACGCAGAACAATACTTTGTGCGATCCACAAAGTATTGTTTTGACTCTGGGTGTAATTTCTCTGCATTAATTATATGTTTGTAAAGTCCCCCGCAATACAAGTACTATTTCCTTAGTGCAAAGTGGTGTTTTCAAAAATAATAAATAAATATTATCGTCTCGTCATTCTAGGTGTGGCAGCTTTACCAGCGATGGCTCAAACATCCTCTACGCATCATATGGACTTATGAATAATTTAATGACCGCAACTATTGAAAGTGCACTCCGAATACATTTGTAGTGATTGTGATGTCATTGTATGAACCGTTATATTCTTTAAAAAAACCTTTTCTGTGTGATGAGAGGATAAAAAATACAATTCATTATGCCTTCTCTTGCCTTACTTGTATCTGGAAAAGACCGCTAAGGTATATGATATGCAGATAACATCGATGCAAGAGAAAAAAAGAACTACCCTACTAACCTAGTAAGTAAGTAAGCGACTAGTAAGTCTATTCCATTTGCACTGCGTTGAAGGCCTTAACTCAACAGTAGGACTTTATGAACTGAATGGAATATCTTCTTTCCATATACGTCTCATTCTTGGTCACGCATCTCTTTTATAATGGAAGGGAAGGTGTTCTATTGTCCTATTTTAACCAGCCGGATTAGAATTGAGTTATATTTCATGTTTTCTTTCCCTTTCATTGATGTTATATGTATTATATTATATAATATAAGGCATATGCCTTAGGGTCGTACCTCACTTATACAACACCGCTACCACCCAACAAAATACTATTAATTGAAATGTGAACTCTGTAGACACACTTTTCATTGACAACACAAAGCAGCAAACAGCAACAGCTTGCTTACAACTCGCTGCTAATTTGTGTTGTCAATGTAAAGTGTGTCTACAGTGGACGCTCAAAAGTTCACATTTCAATGATCAGTATTTTGTCGGGTGGGAGCGGTGTTATGTAGGTGAGCTACGCCCCATAATCACCTTTTACGAGTGGTGAATTGTATTCTTAAGCCACGCAAAATAATATAGAAATGTATGAAAAATATGTATGAAGTTTCTCAGAGCAGGTAATTTATATTTGTAATTGGCAATGATTCTATAAAAACCATTAACAAGGATTTATGTGCCATTCAAACATTTGGTTCTCAGTTCTGATAGTACATTCTATATATTATCAGAACTGAGAACCTGCAGTTCTAAATTGTGTTATTAAAAAACAACTTGGAGACTGATTTACTTTTTGGCTTCATCTTTCAATGCGCACAACTGAGGAATGGAGTAATTTATCAACATCTATTTTTATTAGCGAAATATATACGAAATTATTATGTAGGAAAATTGCTTGCGCCAACTTTTTCAAGATTAGAGTTCTAGGGCGATATTACTGACCATTATCTGTCCTCCACAAATTGATTCGCTCGTCTTGGATAATGCCACAATCTTGCATAATATCGACGTGTGCATTACGTCACATATCTTAAACTTCTCGTGATCATGGAGCATTCGAAACGTTGAGAAAAGTAGTTAATACCATTTAAAAAGAAATTATACAATAAACTTTTATTTCTGATGATCAATGGTGAACTGTATCCGTTGGCCTACCACCGTGTTTTAAAGCAATTTATTTTCGCACCACGTTATGTTATTTGCCATATGCCAACAAATAACACAAAGTAGTCATGAGGACTGCCGCCAGAAGTGAAACCTTAAACCTAAAAAAAAACAAATACTAAAAAAAATGAAAGCGTGCCGCAGGGAGTGTGTATGGGTGTGACCATACCATAGCCAGCCGTCAAAACAATAACTATTAAAAACTATTAAATAATTAATAATAACAATTATTACATATAAAGTGAATATAGTAAATACAGCCGACACAGCAGTGAAGAGCAGCTGACTGTATCTTTCTCACTCGGGTACACTCGGCGGTCCCGAGTTCACCCGACTGAGCCTTTCGCCTCAGAGCGTGACGGATCAGTCTCACTTACAGCCCACGAAAAAATATGTGTGCAGTGCACCAAAAGAAGTTTTCACTTCAAAAATTCATCTTATTTATTTTCTTCAATGGCTTGATGTTGCTATCACTCTATCAATATATATTATTAAAACCATATTTCTGATACATGAAAACTAGAAAATTTAAAAAATATTTGTCACCTAGTCTGGGTACTTGCCGCAACTTTTTTAAGCAGGGGTCTAGCTGTACCCTTAAAATTGCTGAAGTCGTTGATTTCAATAAAAAAATATTCGGGGTATGACTATTAGTCTGTTTGATATTTAAATTAAGCGGTATATGCGATGACTTCAGAGCTTCGGTCTTTGTAATTGAATCTATACGACCAATTCATTGCTAAAGGAGGCTGGTACTTGTATTGAAGAAATATGCTTTAATTTGTATGTTATCTGTTTTTTTTTTTTAATTTCTCTAGTTAAATATACATTCTCAATATTTGATTGTGACCAAAGACAGCGTTGGTAACACTCAATTACACCACTAATTTGCTGTTTATTTGTATGGCAATACCACATTTAAATAGAAGTTTTGAATCTTTAATAGTTTTTATTAATTCTGACTGAATAACTAAATACCCCATGGTCATGAATATATTAATATGAATAAATATTTGTAATATATTATTATCAAATTTATCTGTTGTTTTCTATAAAAGTTTTATTAAGATAAACTATTTTGTAATATTTGAAATGTTTTTCTACTTAAATGAACTTTAATATCAACAGAAAGAAATTAATTCTCTTGCAATCATGCTTAACAATTATAATCTGATTGGCTACGATCATCGTTTACAGCATTCTTATTCCATTCAAGAGAGCCGGAAGCCCAACTGGGTGGGCTTAAGGTCTGTATTGGTAGGCAGGGGCCTAGCTACACCCTTGGTATTGCAAAGGTCCCGCAGTAACACTTACCATCAGTTGTGCCGGTTTCTTGTTTGCCTAAATCTTTTAATACATTTTCATACCATGGAAATAGAAGTAAGCTTATTTTATTATCGCAACGGCTATTTAACATCACTTGATCTCGAAATTATGGTTAACAAGATACCATCTAAATTACTCAAATTTAGCATTTAACATGCTTGATTATTTATAAAAACTTGATTACGAGGGAAAAATTATTCTCACACAAATCTGTACAATGTGTAAACAATGTCGAGTAGATGGCACACGTCTCCTTTAAAGACAAAAATATAATACGAGGCGAAGATTGAATTCACGTTTTTATAAGATACCATCTATTTTATTACTTACGAATTACCAGTATTACGGGAAGCGTCATGATCACAGAAGAATTGAAGTAAAGTAACCACAGCTAGATAGTTCTTTGGCGGTCAGATATATGTCTTTTGACGAGTGAAGAAGATGGTAACTCTTAATAAAATACATGCTATAAATACTATTAAATATAATTTCGCGAGTATTAGTGATCATGATAATTTTAAAATCCTATGTCACTTGAAGATGTTCATTCTTGAATGATTGAAACAGATGTAAATAAAATGTGAATGTGCTTTGCCTTTCTCTCTTGCGCTATTTCTTATTCGTTCTTACAATATCATTGTGACATTAAAACGATAATATTTTTTGGACCCATTGTTGGAGATTGAGTAATATTTTTTTAAAAATTGAAAGAGAGTAACAGTGTTTATACAAAATTGGTGGTAGGCCTTCTTTCGTTGTTCCAGTGCCATGATGAATCGAGAAATCTCGATTCCCAATCAGTTAACTTGTGATTTAATTAAGTTTTCGGTGTTCATCTATCCATCCGTCCCACCCTCAACGTCTACTACTGCAGTGCCATAAACACCACAGTTGGAAATCATGTTGGCGATAGCAATTGGTATTAAAAGTTTAACAAGGAAATGTTGCTACCCATTTCCCTCTTTGTTTTTTTGATTTTCAATTCCCAATAGCAAGGAAGGCGGTGATGACACATTGTATTCTTAACTCTTTACTATATGGAATATTACGTCATACACGTATACGCGTGACGAATACGCATAAGTACGCGATGTAATGAAATTTTCGTCAAACAATGGTTGTGGTACAGAATGCCAGAGCCTTCTCATAAAAAAGTTTCATTTCAAAAGTACCATTGAAATATTCCATTTCACTAGTTTAAATCGATCTAAGAATTTAAAAAATAAATATTTTCCATAAACTACAAATGTAAATGGGGTAATTATTTTTTAAAAAAAAACTTGTCGAATAGGCAGGCGTCGGGATTAGTTTAAATACGGTGCATTAACGACTTAGTATTTCTTGTGTTTAATTTTAAGTTTGTATTAATGACCTTTATTTTGGGTGGATATCATCATGTGTCTATGTAAGGTGGAGATTGTACTAACGTTTAAAATGTTTATTACTATTAGTTATTGTTTATTAATAAAAAAAACATACGCCATCATTGTAGATAGTTTAAAATCATGACCATGGTAGCAGTAAATATATATGTATATTATATTGTCTCGAAATTACGATGTTATTTGCCAAATTTTACTAGATTCTTTTCTCATGTTCTTTTGCCATATTTTTCCTAGATTTAATGACTTCTGATGTTTACGCAAGTATATTAAAAATTAAAAATAAACGTTTGGAATAAATGTTTGTTTTTGATTTTTAATTTACCGCCATTTCGAACTCTTCAGCGTCTATGGTTTATTGAATTGTAAATTCTCTAGTAACATTTAGCGAATTATAAATGTGTATTCAGTGATGAACTGTGACACAAAATTGTTTGTTCATACTGTAGTTTATAAATAAATATCGTATAGAGAGTATATAGTTTAGTAAAATTAATATGTATTATAATTTAGTTTATTTTTAAGGTTACAATTTTATGCGTATTGTATAGTAAACTCTTAAAATACATGTTTTTAGTACTAACAGCGTGAAGATGAGCAAGTGAAGATACAATGAGCCAAACACTCAAGAGAATTTAGATAAAAAAATTTAGAAAAAGATTAACGAACTATGTTTAAAAGTTACTTTTTTTTACCAGTGGCACCCTAATGCGACAGGGGCGGTCGACTCTAAACTCTCAACCTAAATTGCCACTTAATGAAATTGGCGTTAAGATTTAGGAGAGGTTTCAACCTTTCAGTAATTCCTCTGTAAATTATTGCTTATCACAATCAAAGTATTACAGATGGCATTCGGATATGGTTTGGAGTTCCAAGACTCTATATCTTGCTATGTATTGTTCCATGGCAATAATATCTATAAACGTGAGGTAATTTTCTTTAGACGATACTAAACCATATCATTGTCATCATGTGTTTCACTTCATTTAACTTACTGCCCTGGGCTTAGTCCACTACGATCTTTATTTTTCTTTATTCACCATTAGTTACCTATATTAACTTTATTTTTAATATAATTAGATTTGGCTTATAATAAATTGATCTGTCTATCCCTATTATTATTTTCTCATCGATAGAACTTCAGCTCAAATTATTATATAAAAGTTTTATAATCGATCAATTTCATAGTGTTGGCAAAAGAAAATGAAGAGAAAACACGAAAGTTATTTGTTAAATATTACTGTCGATTCTGTTGACAAATTGTTACTATTGTAAATCTGTCTAAACTAAAACTAAATTTAATCTTGTCAAATGATAATGCAGTGACAGACTAGAATAAACATAGAGTTTAAGCTTTGGCGAAATACCGTGAACGTCGCTAACAAAAAAAAAATTGTAAAAATAATAGTTATGGTTATGTACGACAGAATTGATAGCATTGTGTCCTAGTTCACTTCTGTCACCAAAGGCAATTAAAAAAGAAAAAAAACAAACCTAAAACTTTTTATCATATCGTTTATGCTTGTCATTAGTTAACAGAGTATGCCATCAATGAGTTGGCAAATGTTGATGATGTTATTATAGGGAAATAGATGTCTATTCGATCATAATAGTTTTAATTAAGAACTGAGGATAACGCAATATGAGTTGTTTGTTTAATAATTCAAAATGTATATAACCGTTCGACTGTAGTCCGCGACTCATGTCATAATAATGTGACTAGCACCCACTTATGTGTATTTTAATTTAATAATTTGTGATAATCTGTAACTACGCTGCATTAAATAAAAAATGTATTTTTAAATTTGCTTTTTTTTGGCGAGCGACACGAGCGCCAACAATATCCCAGAAACTGAGCATTTTTGTGGAACACTTTACTGAAAAACTATCATGCCTATAAATTTGCGCTTTAATATAGTAATTTAACTTCATATCTAGATGCGTTATCTGTCAAAAAAATTATAACCATTAAAAAATGAATATAAACAATTATGTATTCATTGAATAAAAAGTTATTATACTACTAGCGCCATCTGTTAGAAAACTAAAGAATAAACATAGTTGCAGCAGTACTAAATTTACAAAAACTAATTTAAAAAATTATTACCCGTTAAAAGAACTAAGCGAGGCCTCACAAAGCTCAGCTTTTAGCTAATTTTATATTTTAACCGATATACAGGTGTGCCAGGTTATAGTAACAGCATGCGTAGACGTAGTTTGACAGTCGTAGGTCATAATTACAATGAATCATCATTCATTATTTCTGCTCTTATCCCAATTACTTGGGGTCGACCCAAAATGTAAACATACTTATTGCGAAAGTTATTGGCAATAGTTTTATGACGGGCTGCCCGGCCGACAACCCTGCTTGGCATTCCCAAGCAGGGTTGAGGCTTGGAATTATTGACCAAACAGCATCAGGTGGCATTGGCCCAGGTCGATATGAAGCTCTTAGTCGTCTTTTATGACATCCATGTGCAAAGTAGTAAGAGAGTAGTGGTAGGACCACGCTGTTGACAGCTTTTTGTCTACAGCCACGGGTCGGTCCGTCCGAGATAGTATTGGGATATGTATTGGTAGGCAGCGGCTTAGCTGTACTCCTGGTTATGCAAAGGTCCATGGGTAACACCTACCATCAGGTGTGCTGCTTGCTCGTTTATCACCAATGGCAATATAAAAAAGTAAGAGTTGGTAGTATTCGTAGCTGCTACCACACAGCATTATAATATGATGAAGTAGATGCTTAATTGAATAATACTTACTTTACTTTTTACTTCATCATCATCAACATCATCTCAGCTCATATATGTCTCACTGCTGGGCTCGAGCCTTCTCTATAATGGGAGGGAAATGTCCTACTGTACCACGCCGGTCAAGCGTGTTGGTATAGGGTTTTGTTTCGAGCTTTCCATCTCTCGCATAGATGTTGTATGCGGTTTATATCCCTTGGTCGTCTCTTACGATCACCTACGGGTAAGTTTTTAAAGTGAAACTTCTTTAGAATCGGGATTTCAAACTTGATGAAACGAAAAAATAAATCCATAGAGACACAAACACATAAATGTTTAGGATTCAGCCAGCGAGAGAATGAAATAGAACACATTAGACGTTCTCGGTCTCCTCTTTGTGCGACTCTTCGTAGTATCCCCACTATCTGACCCCGCACTTGAGAGAGAGAGTACACGCTATTGGTTGATGTAAAGATCAGTCTCGCAAAATTCTTTACGAAAAAGAAAAACTAAAAAATACATACATATCATTACGCCATATCCCTTGCAGGGTAGGCAGAGAGAACAGAGTGCCAGAGAACTCTATCTTTGCATACTTCACTCGCTTCCTCAACATTCATAATTCTCTTTATACACGCTCGCCGGTTTCGGAGACTCTTGACTCCACCTTCCTTCAGTACATGACCGATCTGGTCTAGGTAGGTTAGTCTCGGTCTCCCTCGGTACCTACATCCTTCCACTTTCGCATTGTATATCTTCTTAACCAGGCGTTCGTTCAGCATTCTTTCCACATGTCCGAACCATCGGAGCATTCCCTTTCGCATCTTTACACCAATACTCTCTTTCATACCTACTCGCTCTCTTACGTCGTCGTTACGAATGCGGTCGGTCAGCCTAACTCCACAGATTTTCCGCAGAGATCGCATTTCGACCGCATTAATTTTACTATCATACTCTTTTCTGCATACCCAACTCTCGCTTCTATACAGTAATGTTGGGACAAGCACTGCGTTATGTATTGCTACACGTGCCTTCTGGCTGAGGTGGTGGCTACCGAGAAGTTGCCCCAACGCTCCGTTCACTCTATTTCCCGCATTCACTCTTCGCTCTATATCAGTGGTGTACCTTCCATCTCGGCTAAATCCACATCCAAGATATACAAATTCATCCACTTGCTCTAGTACATCATTACCTATTGTTACTCTTACATCTGTTCTGGTTTTATCTCTTTCAAAGACCATTATTTTGGTTTTGCTCACATTCACGCGTAGACCCCTTTTCTTACAATCTTCTGTCATTGTGTCGACTAGGGTCTGCAGGTCAGTCGCTGACTGTGCCAGCAGGACTGCATCATCTGCATAAAGCAGAGCAGTGACTACTGAGTCGACCATCTGGACTCCCACATTCATATCGTTCAACCTTTGGAGACATTTATCCAGATATATGATAAACAGCCTAGCTGACAGAACGCACCCCTGCTTAACGCCGATGTTAACGCCAAACCAAGGTGACATTCCATCATCCAGCCGCACACAACACACACAGCAGCCCATGTAACTGGACTGCACAGCCCGTAGCAGTTTACCGCTAATACCATACTCCGGTAAAATGTCCCAAAGTTCCTTTCGTACAACCGTGTCAAATGCTCTCTCCAGATCCACAAAACTGCAGAAAACCCTCTGATCTAGAGCCAGATGCTTCTCCACAATGTTGCGCAGAAAGAGCACTTGATCCATGCATCCCCTTCCACTCCTGAAACCTCCTTGTGTCTCACACAGTAAACCATCGGACACCATCCTCATTCTTCTTTCAATAATTTTACCATACACTTTTGCTGCCAAACTGGTCAAGCTTATGGCTCTGTAATTTGCGCAGTCATAACGTGAACCCTTGTTTTTAAACAAAGGCACGATGACTGCGCTATTCCAGTCCCCGGGAACCATTCCCGAGCTCCAACATAAATTGAGGAGCAACAGGAACGCCTCCCAGACACAGGAGCCACCAAGCTTGATCATCTCGGCAGACACCATATCAATGCCTTACCATTTTTCAAACTTCTTATCGCCCATTCAACTTCATCCATACTGATGCCATCGGAGGACGCCGTCGCCGAATGTTGATCTACTAGACCACATGCGACACCGGCGCCAACCGTAGCATCCGCATACATATCGCCAAAATATTCACTCCATCGGCTTAACACGTCTTGTGTTTGTGTAAGAATGTCTCCACCTTTAGACCTTATTACCCGACTGCAAAGGAGTGGTATTGTGTTTAACAGTCTATGTATGTATGTATGTTTGTATGTTCCTTTGAAGCACTATATATACCAAACGCCTTGGCCGATTTTTATGATTCGCACGTCAATCGATTCCTCTTAATCCGGCGAGTGTCACTAAAGATATGACGTTATTGAAATTTCAATATGGCGACTACTGGACGCCATATTGTCAAAATTAAAAAAATTAAAGTCAACCAACTATATCGAGTGGGATATCGTTAAATAGGTATTTAAAAATCATTTTTAGTTTTCTCTCAACATTTTTCGATTTGACTGGCCGTTTAGGATCTATATCGATTTAAAGTTTCGTAACAACCTTTCTCACAAATAGGTTTTTTAGACAGTAGAAATTTACGATGAAAAGACGAAAAATTCATATAACTGGATGTGGATGGACATATACTGAAGTATCTAGTAGGTATATTGTCCAATATACCATAGGTAGTCCTACCTAAAGTATCTAATGTCTGACGCGGTCGCCCATCTCTGATTTCTAACGATTTAGTACTCAACTTCAATCGAAAAACTATATATAGTTAGGTACTTACCTACTTATTAATAAATAAGATAACTATAGCTACCTACGTATTTATAACTAAAAAGATCCATTGAAAAATTAGATTTGCTGTCGAATAAAGGATCCATTGAAAAATTAGATTTGCTGTCGAATAAAGGATCCCGACTGTTCAGTTGTCATGTTCTATTATTAAAATATATTTCATTTTCTGCAATAGTATTTATTCAATAATATATATTGGAATTCTAGACCACCGGACATCTAAGTGCTTGTTTTTTTCTTTTCAGTTTTTTTATTATGTAGGTATAGTTTTGGTGACTTTTTACGCAGTCGGGTTTTTGATTTTTTTTAATCATTTTTTTTTTATTTTATTCATTCTGAAGGCTGACCAACCACCCAGAGACTTCTTCACCTCCCTCCAAAAGAGTTTGGTGTTACCCTTGAAGTTTTTAGTCAGCCTATCTTCTGCACTCATACTTGCTCTATCACGTTTCTCTTTCACTAAGGCCTTGGTGTCATTCTTACATTGCCGATATATTTCTTTCTTCTGTTCAGTCATACTGTCATTCAGATTCAAAGAAGAGACATAGTCCAGCCACGCTTTCTTCTTTAGCTCTACGAAAGCTGCCACTTCCGCATCCCACCATGCTGCGGCTGACTTGCCATCGTCAGCCGTTCTCGGACACCCTCTGCATACTTTTCTCTTACACACTCTTCTTGCAACCTTTCAACCTTTATTATTTCAAGCACTCCGAAGTGGACACGCTCTCGCCAGTGCCTCCTTTTACCTCTCGCCAGTGCCTCCTTGTACCGCCTTTCTGAACAGACCACTAAATCTCGCAATAACGAGATAGTGGTCCGTATCGACTGTGGGGCCCCTGTAGGCTCTTGCGTCCAATATTTTGCTTCGGAGGCGACTGTCAACCAAAATTAAATCTATTATGTTTTTCTGTTCATTCGTCCTCCATGTATACATATGGATGTCCTTATGTTGGAAAAATGTGTTTGACACAATAAGGTTTCTCTCCATGCATACATCCGCTATGAGCCTACCTGCGTCGTTCACTCTCTTATCACCAAATGGACCAAGTACGTCCTCATAGTCGGGACGCTTGGTCCCCACCCATCCGTTCAAATCTCCGCATACAATCACGCGTTCACTGGTTTCTGCCAAATCCAGAACTTCCCTAACATTGTCCCAAAACTTCTCTAGGTCTGATGCCACCGAGGATCCTACGGGAGCATATGCTACAACCATGAATACCTTGGTGACACCTAGTTTTATACGGAGCCAAAGAAGTCTGGGATCATACATTCCGTAATCCTTCACACCTGAGGCCAAGCGAGAGGACAACAGCACTCCTACCCCCATGCTGGCTCGATCGCTCTGTGGTACACCAGACCACAGAGCCATCCCGCCACCAGGAAGTTCGCAGGCGTCGCTGCCCCTTCGCTTGGTCTCTGTTACACAGAGCACGTCTAGCTGTTTGTCCGCCATGACGGATATCAGCTCGTGCAACTTACCTTCCACACAACCTCTTACATTCCACGTGCCCACCCGGCACTCTGCTCTCCTCGACTCGCCTAACTGGGCAAGGCGTGATGGGTGGCGGCCCCCATCGCCGCAACTGCCGATGTTCGTACCGACGGGGGCGGGTCGGTACGCGTCGCCTCTGGGGGACGCCCCAACCCGCATTGCGGTACGCATATCGAATCATGGTACCTATATGATTTAATGAAAGAAAAATATGAAAAATTAAAGAAGAATGATTGCCTCATTCTTCGAACGAACGGTTAATTTCGCAACAATTGCCCTAGAAGATAAAGGAACATTCTTTGTTTCAGATCTTTGTTTACCAGGAAACCAGAGGAAGCAAGTGTTTCTGGTTCAATTTTCTCCGCCAGAGAGACTATCGAATATTTGTCTATCAAACTAGATGTGGAATTAGAAATCATCCTTCGGTCAACCTTAGAGTCCTGACCTTGAGACTTATTAATTTCCAAAAACAGAACATAGTTGTATGGAAAATCGGTTTACGGACGACGTGATATATGAAAACATTGACAAAAAATTGCATACCTTTATTATTTAAACAACCATAAACATTGGAAACCACATTAACCTTTCACTTCACTTTATAAACAGTTGACAAAACAGTTCTTGTGTAGTATGTGTGCTGCGGCTGTCTCTCTTCTACTCGGATGAATCGGCGATGAAGTGGAAGAGAGATAGATGCGTAACAAGCCGAACGTTTAGACCGATCCTGCAAACATATCACACATCGAACAAGCGATAGAGAGCTATCGCTTGTTCCGCGGACTCGCTTGAACGTTCAGCTCAGACGAAACGTGCTACTTTTCCGTGCGTGCAACCGGCGTTTATCATTATAAAACGTTAACATATCAATAAAAGATGAACTTAGAAGACCTCGTTTTATGAACACTGAAGACGCCGTGGCTGCGTTTGAAAAAGGTGTGTTGGACAATCCTCGAAGAAGAGTTGGTTCACTGCTTCAGTCAATAGCTATGGTATTTCAAAAAACAATAAATATATAACTAAACTTTTACATACTTCCGTTGTTTATTTATTAAAAACTTTCCATTTTACCTTTCTAGGTATCCATCCATCAATCAATCCGATTATCGACATCCGATGTTGGACATGAGGTTCCCGATAAAACGTAGTGTTTCATACTCTTTGGTTGCTTTCCATTTAGTCAACACAGAGGGACTCTGCGGTACATTGTGAAACACTGCCAAACACTGTGTAAAAGTTTAAATGAAACAGCTAGTTGTCTCAAAATAACACTAGAGTGCATCAATATCGCAAAATTTTGGGCGTTGTATACCTAAATGCAAGTTCCTTGACAAAGTCTTGGCTCAATAATTTATAAACATAATCACATTATCAGGGCTCACTTCAATAGTGCAATATTTACATTTGAACATTTTTATTAAATTTCAATTAGCAGTAAGAGACAAGCTCACTTCGTAATCGTGTTTTATAGACAAGCTCAATTTAATAATCTCAAATAATACTACTAGAATATGCCGTAAATAAATTGCGAGGTTAAGTAATGATACTTCATTCAAGCAAAGTAGTACCTATATATTTAAAGTACTGTATGAAAGTAGGTAAGCATCTGTCAAAAACCACTTTTTCGAGTGTCGAACAGTGTACGGCTGTGTTCAACAGTGTCGTTAATGGAAAGCGCTTTATCGAACACTGCGTCACTTTTTGTATTAAATGGAAAGCACACTTTGTCTCCCCACAAAAGGGCTTAACTTAAAGCAATTTTATAGCTATCCTTACTAATATTATAAATGCGATAGTAACTCTGTCTGTCTGTCTTTCTGTCGCTCTTTCACGCCAAAACTACTGAACCCATCTAAATGAAATTTGGTACACAGATAGTCTAGAGCCTGATAAAGGACATAGCCTACTTTTTAATGCAAAAAAAGGTTTGTAAAGGGGGGATCGTCATTTTTAAAGCCAGAAGCTTGAAACTTATTTTTAGGCTATTGATTAGATATAAATAAACATGACATTAACATGTTGTAAAAATTTACCCTTAAGGGTTATAACAAAAATAGAGGATGAAAAACTTTAGGCAAGTAACCCTTTACGCGGGCGAAGCCGCGTGGAGAAGCTAGTAGTCTATAAAATAGGGATATTCGATATACATCGAAAACATCGATGTTTACAATGCGATACACCGAATCGATCCGATGTTTTGAAGAGCTATCGAAATACTCGATGTATCGATGTTTTTTCATAAAACATCGAATCGATGATAACCAGTTAATGTCACAAAAACTCAAGTTTATGTAATAAATTACAGTTTTATAAGGGATTGGAATAGGTATAAATGCCACAAAAAAGACTTTTTTTTAGAAGTCAGTTTTATAAGGGATTGGAATAGATATAAATGCCACAAAAAAAAGACCTTTTTTTTTTTTAGAAGTCAATTTTACAAGGGATTGGAATAGGTCTAAATGCCACAAAAAGGAACTTTTTTTTTTAGAAGTATCACTTTTGATATGACTTTAGCTTTGTAATATATTTTAGACAAAGTAGTCGATGTTTTCATCCTATACATCGATGTACAGTTTCGATTTATCGAATCGATAAAAACATCGATGTTTTTCAAAGTGGACACCCCTACTATAAAATATAGCTTGATCTCTGTGACAGTTGTCACTAGTGCCGCACGCGTACGATGCAGTCCGTATTTTTGTCGATATAATTCCTTATTTTTTAAAGTCACTTGCTACTGCAATTGAAATACAATGTATGAAAATCTTATTGAATTTCAATCAAATGGATGGATGAATTGATTTTAAATGTAAAACAATCTATAAAAATCTTATACAATTTAAATTAATGGATTTTATTTAATTTAAACTAAAGCTGTTAATTAATTCTTATTATTATTTGAAAGGAATACCTCTAAGTTCATCGTCACTATTATCATCATCGCTGGAGCATTCCTGTATTAGGTAAGTGGTGAGTTCTTGGCCACAGATTATTTCATGAATAATCATGTTTATTTCATAAAATAAATTATCTTTTTAATATAAAAGAAATGGTCTTAATATTATAACTGATGTCTGAATACTAAATTAACACAATTTACTTAAATTATAGAGTAACCACGTGGTTTATATAGGTAATGTATTGATTCTACTTGTTTTATAAATAATTAATAAGAATATTATCGATTTACATTTATCTATTGCCCCATCTCTATCTTATTCTCAGTCCAGTATGACTTTGTATTTGCGAAATCATCATATTTTTATAATATGGTTACGTTAATGGTACGTTAAGTATTTTAAAACATATGAGGTACAAGTTTTGGTGTAAATATGCATATATTTATATTCATAATTCTTCAGCTGAGATATAAGTAGCATGTAAAGAATAAAAATATAGGCGATACAAAATAAAATTGTAAACATGACGCGTATTCAAAATTACTTTATCGGTTTTGTAGCTATCTGTCACAGAGATCAAGCTATATTTTAAGGACTATAGGTATACTTTTTCAACCATAAAGAATACAAATAAAAATATTTTATTGAAATGAGTCATGTGTATATTCCCTATTCCGGCAATGTCTTGTATGTGTTTGATTTTCCATTTCTGCGTGCTCTGGCAATATCAGTTAGAGCCAAATTAGGCATAATAAAGTCTTTAATTTCTAAATTTGTTCAAATAGTATCTTCATAAAACTATTTAAATTTAAAATATAAATTAAGTTAAAATTATGAAATAATGTGAAAGGAAATATTGTTTGGTATTACGCAAAAAAAAAAGCAATATAATATTTAGTCACTTACTTCGCATTTATTTAATATACAATGCGAAAGTGGAAGGATGCAGGTACCGGGGAAGACCGAGACTCACCTACCTAGACCAGATTGGTCACGTACTGAAGGAAGGTGGAGTCAAGAATCTCCAAAACCGGCGAGCTTGTATGAAAAGAATTATGAATGTTGAGGAAGCGAATGAAGTATGCAAGGATACAGTTCTCTGGCACTTTGTTCTTTCTGCCTACCCTACAAGGGATATGGCGTGATGATATGTATGTTTGTATGTATTTATTTAATCACTTTTATGAATTGATATACGAAAATTTTATGGCGCGATTTACTTGAATAATACAAACATCGATTTATCGATATTATAGAGGACTTTATATCGATGAATAGTGATCACCCCTACTGGCTACCACGATACGAGTTGCGCACAGCTGTGGTTGTTTTACTCTTTCTCTCTATTATAGTCTACCTAAGGAGGAAGAGTGAAGAAAGAAAAACACTATATTGATTTTGATTTATCCAATAGGTGCCCTAACTAGTTTTGTCGAAGTCGAAAGGCTATCAGTAGTTATCAGTCAGCGCGTGTTTGAATATTTAGTTTGTTTTTATAGCAATATTTTTGTACAAATCTCATCAAATCTAAACAATAAATAACAATTATGAAATGTCTTCAAATTTGCAAAACTTCATGGGTACGTGAATTTCATTATTAGGTAGGTCTTATTTATTCATCATTACATCTACAGTAGCTTACGGATAACAAAAAGATGGACCAAGATCGATTAGCCCAAGAATATATCGCTTTTGCCCGGCAATTGTCGGCAAGCGGATCATACATTAAAGCCTTCGATTTTTACATGATGGCTTTTGAAAAGAGCGCTGATTTAAAAGATCCACATGAACTTGAGTTCCGTATTGTCATGAGCAAAATAAATGAAATCTTAGTCGCAACAAATAAAATGGAAGATATTTTTAATAATTTTGCTAGAGTTATGGATGCCTTTCCAGACAATACTTATTTCTTAAATGATATTGCCAAATATCTTTTTAAGTATGCTTTTTATGAAGAAGCCTGGTTTCATTTCCAAAAGGCACTATACATAGATTCCAGCTTCGTAAATGCTGAAAAGAACCTTAACTCATTGAAGAACTTACTTGTAGAACGATGGCATTTTAGAATGCTTAACGATAAAATCCGTAATGAAGCATATCGAACTGCCATACATCAAACTTTAATCCCAATCAAAGATAGTGTCTTGGATTTGGGGACGGGTACAGGTCTATTAGCTATGTACGCAAATGAACTTAAACCTATGGGTATAACCGCTTGCGATGGGTCAGAAGTAATGAAAAGACTGGCTGATATAATAACTCAAGATAATGGTTATGACCAAATAATAGTTGTAAACAAGTTGTCTACTACAATGGATTACAAAGATATTGGTGGTAAGAGATCTTTGGTAATTACAGAGTTGTTTGATGCCGCTCTGTTTGGTGAGCATGTTCTTGAAACTATGTCTCACGCTTGGGAATATTTGATAAGTGTTGTTGGTAGAGTGATACCAAATAAAGCAGAGTTTTTTGTTATTGGTGCTAATTGTGATTACTTAAGTAGAAGATATCAACTGTGTTCATCTATAAAATCACTATTAAATATTTCAACACTTAATGTTCACATACTCACTGATCAAGAAACCTATGACTGTGAGGATGTACATCTCTTTGGTGATGATATAAAGTATTTAACAGAACCACAATCAGTTGTTAAAATTGATTTTAATAATCCCCCTGAAATCCAAGATATGATGAAGCGTACTGAACCATATGAAGCTGAGTTAAAGGTTACAGGAAATGGAGATATTAATGCATATATTGGCTTTTTCAATTTATATTTAACAGAGACTGTTACTATAACCACTGATCCACAGTCTGAAATGAGAGCCAATGCCTGGCAACAAGCTGTATTTTATGATAACATACCGAAAACTGTAAAAGAAAATGATATTGTGGATGTAGAATTTTTGTTAAACAGTGGCAAATTGACAATGTTGCCAGAATTTGATTGTCACATCACAAGAATCTCAGAAGAGACTTTGAGATTTCTGAACGACATGGAGTATATTAATGTAATATCTGGATGCATTGGTATGGCATGCGTTTATCTGGGACAAATGACTGACATATCTCAAATTAATGTTATAGATTTGTGTCCGTTCCCCATGTTTGGTCTATTACTCTTAAAGCGTGGTATACAATCATTGATATGTTGTGCTAAAACAGATAGCGACAAACACTTTTTCAAGAAAGTTTTTAAAGCTAACGACATACCTCTGTCTAGAGTAACAATCTTGGTAGGAAATGATTGGTCGCAGGATGTGCTCAAAGATGAAAAGTATCATGCTGTATTCTGTAATATATTTGAACTCTGTGGTGAAATTGATATGCAATCCAAAGCAATAGCTCAGCACTTAAAACAGAACCATCTTTTACAGGGTGGTCTCTTTATGCCGGCAAATATCAAATTAGTGTGCCAGATTGTCTACAGCGAATGGCTAGATATCAACAATAGAGTATTTGATGAAAATGTCAGTAATTACAAGATAGCTGAATATTTGAACAAGTATCAAGTAACTCAAAACTTTTGCATTGATTTTGCTCATTTGAAATACACACCTTTGTCTGAACCATATGTTATTGGTGCATATGACAGTCCGATAGGTACAGAAATTGTCAATGTACCATTGATAAAGGATGGTAATGCTAGTGGGATCTTGTGCTGGTACAACATTGAGCTGATGGAAGATTTGAGTGAAATATCAACTAATAGAAAGTACAGCTTCATTGATGGTATGGTATTTATAACTGAGCCTGAGGCATGTCTTCGCAATGGTGAAACAGCAAACTTAGTACACTGTGTGGATCCAGACGGATCATTTAAAATAATGATGATTGATGAATCTTAAATATAAAAACATGATAATTGATTCAACTAGGTGATATGGAGTGGAAATCCATTGTAATTTTGAATGAAGGGAAGAAAGGGAGACTCATCAATATCCCACAGTTAATAAATATACCAAACAGCTCAAAAAAGATAGGAATATGGAATATAATCAAGGTGGAATGTGATATTAAGAAGTTTGATACTCCTGTGTCGAATAGCCCCCAGAACTTGGAATTTTCTGCAGAACTTTGAATATTGATTTGACACATGATTTCAATCTAAATGAGGCATCCTTAGGAGGATTTAGTTTCAAATGGATGAGCGCAACCCTATTTTTAGCTTTCTATTTTTCTTCTAGTGTGCAGTATATTGATTTACTGTGAGAAATTAGTGGGTATTCCATTCTTTCCTCAATTCAAAAGGATAAAAAAATATGTACTTAATTTATATGAATGTTTTATGATCTCAATATTTTAATATTTTTTACAATTTAAAGTAATTTTTAGAAAAATTACTGATTAAATACATAGTGAAAATGTATCAAACATTTTTATTGAATTTAGGTCTCACGAATTTGATGTAATCAAATAATTGTTAGAACTTTGGAGCTTATTGTTGCATGCTATTTGATGTCAACTCAAGAATAATCATTATGTTAGACCAATAGTTAAATAAGAAGTTATTTATTATTCAACTTTAGGAAAATAGATTTTACTAAGGGCAGTTAAATAATATGCAAAATATATCAGCATAGCATTTAATTTTACATACATATATACATACCATGTAGTGTAAATGTACTGAGAAGGAACTGTGTGTTTCAAATATTATTAGTTACCTAAATTATATGTATAACCTTTGATGTTAGAGCATTTAAAAGTATTAATATTACTAAATCACTTGACTTGGTGATGGATGGATCTAAGCCCCACCTTACAGTATGACAGAAACCTGGCTGTGTCCTAGTATTGCAGTGGTCTATAAGGAGCAGGACAACAGCTGCAGATGCTTGCTCATCTGCCTAAAGCAAATAACAAAGAATCCACTTCAACCTATGTCTACTTGCTTGTCATAGTCATCCATTTTTTATTTATACACACTTGTTTATCAAGGGTGTGGGTGGAGATTACGAATTGCCACAAGCCACTATCCTAGAATAACTTCCTCACATCATGGTATTTGTTCATGCTCTATGGTATGGCACGTTATCAATCTGAACTAAAATCGTACGACTTTATAACCTTATAGTTGTGTCACTCACATTTACTCGTCGTATTTCTTTCGCCAATCTTCCCTCACTCATTGATTCATAGTATCTAAACCACTTCTTTTAAACGCACATCTTTTAAATCTTTCTCACTACTTCCGGCGTCTCTGAAAACATATCACTCAATTTGATCCCAAGGCTTTACAGCATGTAATGGGCATTGCAAAAGACCAATATCCATCCTATCTAAGCCTTCCAGTTGAAGTAGCACGCTTCACTCCGTCCAGCTAAAGTTGTGGGCGCTCCTAAATATAGAAGTTATGCTCTGGTTTGGGAGAGTTATAATTGCACAACATAACCGGTCACAAATTAAGGGAGCGTACCCATATTATCTGTACTGTTCGGGGGAGAGATCTTTAAAATAATGCGCTTGAACAAAGTGAACCTTTTTCTATAAGAGTGGTCACACAAGACAGAGGGATAAAAAGACCCATTTTTTTAAATGTATCGTTCCCGAAGCTTATAGTTATAGACAGATGGTAATCTACCTGTGATAAGGCCTGAAGTTCACACTATCTTCTCGATTTGAGCGGTATACAGGTGCTGTTCTTTTCTTATCGTTAATTCTTTATTAAGCGGTACACTCTTAACTTAAATTATACTGCACGCAGTGCTATTACTATTTGGTCGACTATTGTGATTAATAATGAGGTCTCGCATGGACACCCGTAGTCGTAAAATAGTGGCTCGCGACATATCACCGCAGATTAACACTGTCTAAACTAATTTTACTGAAGTTAATTGAATAGAAATAGGTTTTATATTTCTTCAACGTGTTATACCCAAGACCTTATTTGTGATGTAGATAACTACATAACCACATATTCTTATAAAATAATAACCCATTGATTATTTTATATTATTACTCATTAAACCTAGAAAATAACTCGTCCCAGAAACATTTTAATATATATTCAATTTCCATTTATTACAATTTTAATAGATTAGCAGTTCCCTGCGAATCAAATAATTGTTATCCAATTAATTGTATAAATAGACGACGAAGCTACAAGTTACAAAATCAATAACGGCAACCCTACGCCATAGAAGCCATTAATAACAAGAAGTTGAAATCAATAACAACAGTGGAATCCTTAAATATTCCGGTCATTGGCGAAATAATATCTCCAATTTATATTAACTTTGACCAAAAAATCTAACGAGCATTACTGTAGACCCATACTAGTTAAGGGGTTTGGTACACAGTCGCACAAATGGGTTGATATGGTTCAATAAATATTAGTACCGCCGTTATATATTAGAGATTGCCATGGCCATAATTACCTGCGCTAAATAGAATAAAACTTAAATAACCCTATGTGGTTTTCTTAAAAGGTGGAGAGCCAGTACAAGGCGAGTTATATAGTCCCCAGGACTGCTAAGAGGATAGTTCTTTTTTTGCTTACTAAACCAACGCCTATATTATCTTAGATCTAAATGTCTATTTAATCATGTATTTACATGTTATTTAAGTAAATGTTAGATTTTAAGCCAAAAAATATAACAATATGTGATCAAATTTTGTGCCACTTTTGTACGAAAAAATTTTCAAATATAATATCTCATTTTCTGACACTTGCAAGATCTGTTATGTAATCTGAATATAGTTATAGATATTCTCAACTATCTTTAATTGTTTTAGTGTATAGTAAACTAAATCTAGTATTGAAAAAAAACCGGTTGTCATTTTAAAAAAACATAGAAAATGTTTGTCCTACAAAATAATAGCTCATTGTATTATCAACGCTCTTCAATGTATTTTTATGTCTAATGTACCAGTACTATTCAAATAAATCACTTGAATGTCCAATTGTTTACATTAATTATTTTCTAAGCGCTTATTTAAAAATAAATGGTATAGCAAACAGATCGGCTTATTGAAGGTCTGAGCTCGAAAATTTATGTTTGTGTAGCTGCGTTTTACTGGGTTTCATTCAATGAGCGCGAACACTGGAGACTAACCCCATTGCACAGCGACCTGACTATGATTCTGTTATTGAAAAGATCCATAGGTGGAAGTTATCTTCAAGTACGTTGTCATTCGGTTGCCGCAAGAAACAATAAGAATGTCCTGTCTTTTATTTAGGCCGTAAAGGCTAATTATGGCTCTAAGCTCTAACAAAGGCCCTAAGCTCTGATATAAGCTCTAGCGAAGGCCCTAAGCTCTAACGAAGACCCTAAGCTCTTATAAAGGCCCTAAGCTCAAACAAAGGCCCTAAGCTCAAACAAAGACCCTAAGCTCTAACAAAGAACCTAAGCTCTAACAAAGGCCCAAGCTCTAACAAAGACCCCAAGCTCTGACAAAGACCCCAAGCTCTTAACAAAGGCCCCAAGCTCTAACAAAGGCCCCAAGCTCTAACAAAGGCCCCAAGCTCTAACAAAGGCCCCAAGCTCTAACAAAGGCCCCAAGCTCTAACAAAGGCCCCAAGCTCTAACAAAGGCCCCAAGCTCTAATAGAGGCTCCAAGCTTTAACAGAGGCCCCAAGCTCTAACAGAGGTCGCAAGCTCTAATAGAGGCCCGAAGCTCTAAGAGAGGCCCACAAAGGCCCTAAGCTCAAACAATGGCCCTAAGCTCTAACAAAGACCCTAAGCTCTAACAAAGACCCTAAGCTCTAACAAAGACCCTAAGCTCTAACAAAGACCCTAAGCTCTAACAAAGACCCTAAGCTCTAACAAAGACCCTAAGCTCTAACAAAGACCCTAAGCTCTAACAAAGACCCTAAGCTCTAACAAAGACCCTAAGCTCTAACAAAGACCCTAAGCTCTAACAAAGACCCTAAGCTCTAACAAAGACCCTAAGCTCTAACAAAGACCCTAAGCTCTAACAAAGACCCTAAGCTCTAACAAAGACCCTAAGCTCTAACAAAGACCCTAAGCTCTAACAAAGACCCTAAGCTCTAACAAAGACCCTAAGCTCTAACAAAGACCCTAAGCTCTAACAAAGACCCTAAGCTCTAACAAAGACCCTAAGCTCTAACAAAGACCCTAAGCTCTAACAAAGACCCTAAGCTCTAACAAAGACCCTAAGCTCTAACAAAGACCCTAAGCTCTAACAAAGACCCTAAGCTCTAACAAAGACCCTAAGCTCTAACAAAGACCCTAAGCTCTAACAAAGACCCTAAGCTCTAACAAAGACCCTAAGCTCTAACAAAGACCCTAAGCTCTAACAAAGACCCTAAGCTCTAACAAAGACCCTAAGCTCTAACAAAGACCCTAAGCTCTAACAAAGACCCTAAGCTCTAACAAAGACCCTAAGCTCTAACAAAGACCCTAAGCTCTAACAAAGACCCTAAGCTCTAACAAAGACCCTAAGCTCTAACAAAGACCCTAAGCTCTAACAAAGACCCTAAGCTCTAACAAAGACCCTAAGCTCTAACAAAGACCCTAAGCTCTAACAAAGACCCTAAGCTCTAACAAAGACCCTAAGCTCTAACAAAGACCCTAAGCTCTAACAAAGACCCTAAGCTCTAACAAAGACCCTAAGCTCTAACAAAGACCCTAAGCTCTAACAAAGACCCTAAGCTCTAACAAAGACCCTAAGCTCTAACAAAGACCCCAAGCTCTAACAAAGACCCCAAGCTCTAACAAAGACCCTAAGCTCTAACAAAGACCCTAACCTCTAACAAAGACGCTAAGCTCTAACAAAGACGCTAAGCTCTAACAAAGACGCTAAGCTCTAACAAAGACCCTAAGCTCTAACAAAGACGCTAAGCTCTAACAAAGACCCTAAGCTCTAACAAAGACGCTAAGCTCTAACAAAGACGCTAAGCTCTAACAAAGACCCTAAGCTCTAACAAAGACCTTAAGCTCTAACAAAGACCCTAAGCTCTAACAAAGACCCTAAGCTCTAACAAAGACCCTAAGCTCTAAGAAAGGCTATTATTAATAGAATTGTTCTATGGGACATCGCCACGAGAAAGCAATATTTTGATCGGGAGCAATGGCCTATTTTTTTTTGTTAACAACACAGGAATAAATCCCGAATTAAACTTCATAGAATTATTTATAGATCGCATTAATGTTCTGCATATTAATAGAAGCTACTACTGTAGACACAAAACGTCGTTATTTAAACCAGTTCCAATTCAAGCGAACAATGACATTACTACTCTTTGGATAGATTCGTCTATAAATATACTTTGATTACTAAAAATACCTCAGGCATACATCCGAAAAGTAGAAGAAAAAATCATGAAATAACTTGAAAAATGTTTGCTGTGTCAGACAAATATCTTTTTAATAAGTGGTAGGTACTATATATCTATAGATACAAAGGAAGGTACCCATACTTGGTGACCCAATTATACAATAGATATGTATGGTGCTAAGTGATGGCGACTACGAATTAGTATTCGTAGTCGCCATCACTTAGCACAATGGCAGGAATGGTAGTCCATTCCTTATATTGCACATTTGCACGTGGGTGCCGTAAAAGGCAAATAAAAGCATTACATCGACTTCATCTGATGCCGTCTAGTCAACAATTGCATCTCCAAGGAAGGTTGATGTCACGCTAGTAACCCCTCCCAAAATCAATTGCAATATGTACGATGTTGTGCGTCTATCCTAAATAATTGGAATAAGAGTAGAGAGATTTGCATAAGTATATCTATCTATTTGTCTGTCTTGCACAAAAATGCTATGTGGAAGCTGTTCGCAGTAGTTTTCCATGTGATATGAGAGCCTATGACGAGTTTAGAATTTCCCTATTAATCGTAAAATCCAGCTAAGGGAACACTAGGGTAGTCATTTTAAAGGTGTGTCTATGATTGAATCATAAGTATATTGGAATGGCATTTTTACTATAATACATTCCGGGTTGAGAGCCCTTGGCCCTCCCCACAGTCCAGGTAAAGTTGTCATAGGCAACTGTGGCTAACAATTAAGTTACACGCAAAAAGAAAGTAAAAGACCTCAGCGCTCATCTATAGTCCGGGTTAAGCTGTGAAAGTTATCTGCAGCTAACAGACACGACACAGAAAGACCATAATATCAAACTTTAAGCTCCTGTATGTATTCTAGATCTTGAATATGTGTAAGCTATATCTATTATCACCAACGGACTAAGAATACCGTCTCCCTCAATATCTTTTCTTCTGGCGTCGTAAGAGATTAAAAAATATAAGGATATTTACATAACAATGACAAAAGTTCAAATAAAATTCTGTCTATGCACACCCGTCTCGCCAGTCTGGCATATTAGGTCAATCTTCCTCCCATTGTGGAAGATTCATCATATCTATCAAACGAAAATTATTTTTTTATTGCTTTCTGGTGGCAGACAAGTAAGATGGTTAAATCTATGGACCTATACATTATCGAGAGCACAGTTAGGCCATTATTGTTTACCGTATTATGAGGTAAAGCGACGTATCGATGCTACGTGACCAATTTTGTAGCTCCTAAGAATATATATCAGGTAGGCAGACCGTTTGTAGTAGGGACAGTTGGGGTACATCGGGACACGGGGTACAATGAAACAACGGCGCTAATAATTCAAATTCAAACAGAATTTGCACCCATGTGCTTCGATCAATAATAACAGATCATGTGTCACGAGTTGCGGTAGTGCAATATGGCCGGTCTGTACAAACAGTGTTTTGGCACAAAAAAAATTGTTTTAAGCCACCAAAAGTTGTAATTTTGATTTGGAGAACATTCGTATTTGCAGAACAAGGAGTAACAACAGGTATGTGACATATATTTTTGTTAAATCTTAAGTATTTTAGCTAATAAATTTAGTTAAATATGTAACGGAAAGCATAACCTAAATATTTTGTGTTTATGTTTGAAATTTCCAATACCCTACGGGGTTCTATGGAACGGGAACAATGGAACAGTGTTCCATTGTGCCCCATTGAAATAATTCGTTTTTATTTGTGTATAGTATATTAGTAGCATCACTTTATCTACAAATACCTGGATATATTTTATAATATTGCCATTTTGAAATTTTATTGATATATTTACTCACGAGCTTAACAATTTTTTTGCAAACATGATAATTTATTCGTTATTGATTGATTGTAGATTTGGAAGTCATAATGGTGAGAAATCGTGAGAGAAAAACAGATAGAGGCTTGCATAGTGATGCTAACATGCGAACAAGCGGCTGTAAAGCTGGATTTTGTTTTGGTTAAATTTTCTCAAAAACAAACAAAATATTTTGTTGGCCAACTATTGACAGACATCGATGAAAACAACGAATATGACATTAGTTACATGCGCCAGAGTACAAAAATTGACAATAGCCTTTATTTTCCATTAGAACCAGATATAGTAGTGGTATCACTTTTAGATATAGAACTGGTGCTACCAAGTCCAAACCTAGCTGGGAAAACAAAGCGCCAAAGTAATATTTATTCTTTTCCTAAAATACTGTTATGCAAGTTTAATCTCGGATAATATAAATAATATTATTTTTCACCATTTATTAATGTTGTTCCAAAGCACCCCAGGCACCGTTCCACTGTACCCCTGACCTGGGGCACATCGGAACAAAGGAGGTGATCTTGTAAAAATACTGTTTTCTAGACTTAAGGTAAATTTATGATCTCGTTGTGGTTGTCAATCAATAGTTTAAGAACCCGTTATGTTTGTTTATGCTAAAAATTAAGAAATTATTACATACTGATTTTTCTAAAAATAGAAATGATTTTTTTGTTCCATTGTACCCCAACTGTCCCTATATATACCTACGCCAAGACCAAAGTGGTTTTCACGTAATTCAATAATACGGTTTTATCTCTTTTTACCAATAGGTAATTTGACAAGCTTATAAAGCTTTTCTAATTACCCATGAATTTAGCCTGTCTACAAGATGAAGACTATACAAATATGATAGGCATTACATGAGTTCTTCACATCATCTCTGCTACTATAGATCCCACTGTTCGGCTTGAGCCTTCTCTGTAATGGGAGGGCAATTGACCAGTTATACTATACCACGCTGGTCAGACGTGTTGGCATACGGTTTTGTTTAGTTTTCCTTCTCTTGCATAGATGATATGAGGCTTCTAGAACCAGTGGTCTAAATGCATTTTTGAATCTTTTAACCTAATTGCAATTTCGTAATCTAAAAATTAGTCATGCGCAATATGTATCACTGCGCTGAAAAGAGTGATACATATCTTTTCAATGTAAAGATACATACCTATCACTCATTTAGCTCAGTAGTCAACCACATTATTAAATAACTTTTCGAGCTCACTTTAAATCTATCGATCAAACGAACCTATCATTAACTTTTCCATGATGGGCTTCGCTTTTTATTGAAATTACGCATTGTCGATAGTAAAACTTAATTTTTAATGTATATTAACGTTCTACAAAAACACTTGAGTATACAGAGGATTTTATTTAGATTTCTATTATTAGAGAAAAAAGGTTCTAGGGCGAACAATTTAGTGTATTTAGAGGTCCAATAATGATAACTAAAAGCTAGTTATTATTAAAATCTATATACCTAAACACTTATCCGTGTGGTGACGGAGTAAGAATAAATTTCACCACTCCCTATCTTACTCGTCGATGATCATAAGAGACGACCAAGGGATATAAAACGCATGTTATATCTATGCAAGCGGAAAACTTGAAACAAAACCCTATACCAACACGTCTGACCAACATGGTATAGTAGACAAATTTCCCTTCTATCACGGAGGAGGCTCGAGCTCAACAGTGGGATTAAATTGAGCTGAGATGATATAAACACTAGGGATGTTAAAAAATAATCGATTTTTATTTTAATCGTTTTTTTTTTTCTAAAAATCGATTTTTTATAATCGATTTTTTTAGTAATATTAATCGATTTTTAAAAAATCGCTTATATAAATTATGCGTTTTAATCGATTTTTTTGAAAAGCGCCATCTATGGAACGGATGAATAAAACTCGAAGTAAATCCATTATTATTTACAAGTTAAGAGTGCCATAATAATGTAGTTCTTGGTAAACCATAAAAATGTCTTCCAATAGTAAAACATCTAAAAGCGGTTGGCGAAAATATTTTACGATTAAGAAACATACAGCAATATGCAAGTACTGTTCCAAAGAGCTAAAAACTTGCAGTAATACTACAAATTTAAAACAGCATACATACATACCATCACGCCATGTCCCTTGTAGGGTAGGCAGAGAGAACAAAGTGCCAGAGAACTCTATCCTTGCATACTTCACTCGCTTCCTCAACATTCATAATTCTCTTCATACACGCTCGCCGGTTTCGGAGACTCTTGACTCCACCTTCCTTCAGTACATGACCGATCTGGTCTAGGTAGGTTAGTCACTCCGGTTCCATGGAGTGCCCCTGTACCTCAGGCGGCTGGGGGCAGACTATTTGGAGGGGCGCAGTGTTCTCTACGCGAGCCCCGCAGGGGACATTGGAGGAGGCCCATGTCGTGCGGTGTTCCCCAGGGGTCGGTTCTGGGGCCGAATCTGTGGGACATCGGTTACGACTGGGCGTTGAGAGAGTCTCCCCCCGGGCTAAGCTTGGTGTGCTACGCTGACGATACGCTCGTCACAGCCCGGGGCAGGACACTCGAAGAGGCGGCGAGCCTGGCCACTCTCGGCACCGAGGAGATGGTCAGGCGGATCGAGGCGCTGGGGCTCAGGGTGGCCCTAAACAATACGGAGACCCTACTTTTTCATGGGCCCCGTGTGAGGCTACCCATCGGCGCCTCGTTGGTGGTCAACTCCATCCACATCAGCATCCAGGCCCATATGAGGTACTTGGGTCTGCAGACCCATGGTGCAGCACCATGGTGCTCGACGGGCGATGGTGGTTCCGGGAGCATTTCCGACAGATTGCTCCCCGGCTTGTCGGCGCGGCGTCCGCCCGTTCTCGACTCATGCCGAACGTGGGCGGACCCAGTTTCGAGAGCCGACGGCTGTATGCGGGGGTGATCCGCTCAATGGCCATGTACGGCGCACCCGTGTGGGTGAGGGCTCTGAACGCCGAGCTCAGGGCGGTGCTGTGGAGGCCACAGCGAGCCATGGCGGTCAGAGCCATTCGCGGGTACCGCACGGTGTCTACCTAGGCGGCATGCCTATTGGCCGGGACACCCTCGTGGGACCTAGAGGCGGAGATGCTCTCCGACCTCTACCGGCGGGTTACCTCAATGCGCGAAGAGGGTAGCTCCCCATCGTTCAACAAGATAGCCACCTGGCGCGAGGACGCCCGCTGAGAAGTCATCGCCCGTTGGGCTACGCGGCTGGAGAGGCTTAGACACGGTGTCGTTACCGTTGAGGCCCTCCGGCCCGTACTGATGGAGTGGATGGAGCGGCGGCACGGAGTCCTCTCTTTCCGGTTGGTGCAGGTGTCGTCGGGGCATGGTTGCTTCGGCAAGTACGTGCACGCAGTCGTGCGGAGGGAGTGGACTCCGTCCTGCCACCATTGCAGTAGCGACGAGGACACGGCGCAACATACGCTCGAGGTATGTTCGGGCTGGGACGGGCAGCGCCGTGACCTCGTCGCTGTCATTGGTGCCGACCTGACGCGAGGCTGTCATCTCGCAGAAGGAGGCGGCGGAACGGGCCCGGGAGGATTCCCGTGACCCGGGCCGCCGCCTGCGGCTGGGGCGGTGCAAGCGCGAGTACCTGCGCCTGATGCCGCCCTAACCGAGGCTTCGGGTGATCGGACCGGGGAATTGTCCGGTCACCCGACGTGAGGCCACCGCGTGAGGATGACGCCTCGACGGCGAAAGCTGTCGGGGCGTCGACAGGAGAGGAGCCCGAGAGGGCATACCGCCGAGCGGGCCACCGAAGACAAAGATCGGGTACCGGTGGCCCGCCTGCACGGCGAAGAAGAGGTGCTTGCAGGGTGGGTCAATGGGGTTGCGCGCCGCCTCTTCTGTCACCCCGAACCGATTTGGCAGGGTGCGACGTCCATAGCCCACCACAAAAAAAAAAAAAAGGTAGGTTAGTCTCGGTTTCCCCCTGTATCTACATCCTTCCACTTTCGCATTGTATATCTTCTTAACCAGACGTTCGTTCGACGTTCTTTCCACATGCCCGAACCATCGGAGCATTCCCTTTCGCATCTTTACACCAATACTCTCTTTCATACCTACTCGCTCTCTTACGTCGTCGTTACGAATGCCATCGATCAGCCTAACACAGCCACAGATTTTTCGTAGAGATCGCATTGCGCATTAATTTTACTTGAATACTTTTTTCTGCATACCCAACTCTCGCTTCCATATAGTAATGTTGGGACAAGCAAGTTATTCTATATCAGAGGTGTACTTTCCATCTCGCCTAAATTCACATCCAAGATATACAAAATCATCCACTTGTTCTAGTACATCATTACCTATTGTTACTCTTACATCTGTTCTGGCTTCATCTCTTTCGAAGACCATTATTTTGGTTTTACTCACATTCATGCGTAGACCCCTTTCCTTACAATCTTCTGTAGGTAATTGTGTCGACTAGGGTCTGCAGGACAGTCACTGACTGTGCCAGCAGGACTGCATCATCTGCATAGAGCAGAGCACTGACCACTGAGTCGCCCATCTGGACTCCCACATTCAAATCGTTCAACCTTTGGAGACATTTATCCAGATATATGATAAACAGCCTGGCTGATAGAACGCACCCCTGCTTAACGCCGATATTGACGTCAAACCAAGGCGACATTGCATCATCCAGCTGCACACAAGCTCTACATCCCATGTAACTGGACTGCACAGCCTGCAGCAGTTTACCGTTAATATCATACTCCTGTAAAATGTCCCAAAGTTCCTTTCGTGCAACCGTGTCAAATATTTTCTCCAGATCCACAAAACTGCAGAAAACTCTCTGACCTAGAGCCAGATGCTTCTCCACAATGTTGCGCAGAGAGAACACTTAATCCATGCATCCCCTTTCACTCCTGAAACCTCCTTGTGCCTCACGCAGTAAACCATCGGACTCCATCCTCATTGTCCTTTCAATAATTTTAGCATACACTTTTACTGCCAAACTGGTCAAGCTTATGGCTCTATAGTTTGCGCAGTCATAACGTGAACCCTTGTTTTTAAACAAAGGCACGATGACTGCGCTATTCCCGTCCCTGGGAACCATTCCCGAGCTCCAACATAAATTGAGGAACAACAGGAAGGCCACCCAGACACAGGTGCCGCCAAGCTTGAACATCTCGGCAGACACCATATCAATGCCCGCTGCCTTACCATTTTTCAAACTTCTTATCGCCCATTCAACTTCATCTATCCTGATGCCATCGGAGGACGCCGGTGCCGAATGTTGATCTACTAGACCACGGATACTCGGGTTGCAACACCGGCACCAACCCCAGTATCCGCATACATGTCGCCAAAATATTCACACCATCGGCTTAGCACGTCTTGTATTTGTGTAAGAATGTCTTACCTTTAGATCTTATTTTATTCATTCTGAAGGCTGACCAACCACCCCGAGACCTCTTCACCTCTCTCCAAAAGAGTTTGGTGTTACCCTCGAAGTTATTAGCCAGCCTATCTTCTGCACTCATATTTGTTCTATCACGTTTCTCTTTCACTAAGGCATTGGTGTCATTCTTACATTGCCGATATATTACTTTCTTCTGTTCAGCCATACTGTCATTCAGATTCAAAGAAGAGACATAGTCCAGCCACACTTTCTTCTTTTGCTCTACGGAAGCTGCCTCTTCCTCATCCCACCAAGCATCACCATTTGTTTTTTCTATGCTTCTTTGAGCTTCCACATACTTCTTTCGCTGTATCTACCATACTCTCTTTCAATATTCTCCAGCATTCTTCAATGTCCAATTGCGGCTGGCTTGCCATCGTCAGCCGTTCTCGGACACCCTCTGAATACTTTTCTCTTACACAATCTTCTTACAAACTTTCAATCTTTATTCTTTCAAGCCCTCCGAAGTGGACATGCTCTCGGCAGTGCCTCCACTTTCTGAACAGACCACTAAATCTCGCAATAACGAGATAGTGGTCCGTATCGACTGTGGGGCCTCTGTAGGCGTCCAATATTTTGCTTCGGAGGCGACTGTCTACTAAAATTAAATCTATTGTCGGTACGCGTCGCCTCCGGGGGACACCCTAACCCGCACTGCGGTACGCATATGAGTCGGATTGAAGTCTGACTAGACTGGCAGGGGACGCGATGTGCACGTTCCGGACTATGCCCACCTACACGCTCCGGACTATGCCTCCCTAAAAAAAATCATCATCATGTCAGGCTATTGTCGTCCACTGCTAGACGTAGGCCTAAATGTAAAATAGTACTGGACATTTATGGCATTTTTTTGTTGTGATTTATATTTTAGTTTTTGAGACAATAAGGTTGTTATTTTGTTAGGATGCTCATCATTTCATTTTTATGATAATAAAAAAAAATGTGTCCATAATTACATTTGGTTTCCTTATTCCTTACCTTGAAAATTTAAAGTAATATTTGCTTTGATGAATTTTATATTTGAATTGGTTGATTTTTTATTTATATAATTTTATTTGATTTTAAGGGTGTAGATCGTGAAAATCACCGAAAAGAGTGTTACGATTTTTCATATTTAACCTATTTACATATGATTGATATCAATGATAATTTGTATATATTACAATCAAAGACCAATAAGTATGTTCATGCTTATATTAAACTCTTAAACCTAATGGTTGTTATATAATAAACGTCAACAAACGCACAAAATTGAGTAAAAATGCAAAAACATGACTTCGTATTTTAAAGATTTAAGCTCATAAATCAACACAAATTGATAAAAAGAAACACTTTTTGAACACTGAAGAAACCAATAAGTATAGCTGTATACTTCTTTTTATACCTTTACAAACAAAGACTTCCTCTTTTAAAGCCCTAAAATCTAGATATATTTTAAGGGTGTAGATTGTTGGCCTGAGATATCGATTTCGAGCGACCGCAGCGCCAAAGTTTAATGTAACATCCGACGGGGCGGATGAATGACCTAGAGAGCGTGATTTTCAAAATGTTTTGCAACAAACGTTCCACGTTGAGAAATTGTTATTGAACTTGAATATTTACAGCATAACAATAACGTTGAATTTTTGGAAACTAGCTGTTGATTCTTTTTAATAGATTAATAAGAGTAGTTGAGACACAATTTTTATGTTTTTCTATCATTACATTACATAGTATAAAACAAAGTCGCTATCCGCCGTCTGTCTGTCCCTATGTATGCTTAGTCTTTAAAACTACGCAACGGATTTTGATGCAGTTTTTTTTAATAAATAGAATGATTCTTAAGGAAGGTTTATATGTATAATACATGCATAATATAGTAGAGAAACGCTGATTAATTTAGAGGTTTCTAATGTGATGTCGTAAATAAGCACATTTTTTTGCGCTTATATTGCAAACGTTGGCTGAACCCTACGAGATAGACCAAAATAATGTACTACAGTATTATCCATCTTAAAAAGTTCAACAAAAAAGTCCACGATGGCATATGTCTATCTCTTAGGGATAACCCACCATAACCATTTTTTATCCTCTACTAAAAAATGATTATTTACTAAGTGATTTTATACAATACAGCATTAATCCTTATCCAATTAAGTACCTTAAATAAATTGTGCATTTATTATAGATCAATATGCTTTTTATAGTATGTAATTTAAGTGAATATTGCCGAAGATAGCGAGGGCGGGTTACTAGTTTATAATATAATATACAATCAAGAGCAGGTCCGGACTGACATTTTTGTATTCTACTTACCTAAAATTCCAACTATGTATTTATTTGTAATTTCACTACCAAAATTTATTCTAATTCGTAAAATATTCATTCAATAAAATAATTGCAAATTCAGTAGGAAGTGTGTTTATCTCTACGCAAGGAAATGTGCCTATTGCGTAAACTCAAATACTTACTTTTTGTTTACGATCACCTCGTCGATATCTAAAAAAAATCCTAGGGTTTTAAAAAAAATGTCAATAAATGAAACACAAGTATAAAAATGATTTATTTACTACACAATAACAAATATGAGTCGCCATTACTCGCTATCTCAAAAGCGTGCTAGGGTTGTACAAAAATTAGTAAATAATTCATTTATTTACTAATTTTAACAGAAGTTTGTAAATTATTAATATACTAATTAAAAGTATGTAATTAAACAATAACGAAATATGAGTTCAAAATTCTAATGTTTCTTTCAATCTTTCGATACAGCGCTGTGGCTCTTTTTCAATCTTAATTTAGGTTTAGCAATTAAACGGATTCTACGATTACAATTTTCCACTTTCGCGATCAAAGGATTAGGACTAGATTTAAATATTACTTCATGAGTTTTACTATGAATCGATCCTGTATTAAAAGACACAACAGCAGCTGCGCATCGGCCCGCATAAGAACCACGGGAAGAATAATTTACACGCTTACCCCCTACTAATTTGGCAATCACTGCGTTAAAACTTTCAACTATATTACTTGTACAATTATGAATTAAACTTCTAGAATGATATGACAGTCTTTTACTTAAAATGTGTACCGCGTCCATTAATCCGCATCCAACAATTGCTGGAAGCAACCCAACAGGTTCTATTCGACGAGTATCAGGTCTACAGAAATACTCCTTGCAATATTGGTGATTACCAAATACGTGTTGTGGACCATTTAGGATATCTTCACTAAGATTTTTTATTTTTTCTTCGAGTGACTGATTTTGATCGCCCCAATATTTAATAGCGCATTTTACACCCGTTCTTAAACGCAAATACCTTTCTTTTAGGAATTTCCGCAATTCGCAAGGATACTTAGTGTCTTTCGACAGTTTCTCCAAGCTATTGCAGTAGTTTCGTAAAAGATGATTTTTGCATTCAATTTTCTCTACTGTTAAATTACCGTACGGTCGCGAATCTAATATTTTTTTATAAGTACTGGAATCGCCGTCTGCTACAAATTTATTATAAATTACACCGTGATCAACAATGGAACGTTTAAACCCCTCAACTATTATGGTCGATTCCATACCGGTAGATGATCCCGAATAATTCTTGAAACAACGGTGTTCCGAGGGCTGACTGCCGTTCTTTGCGGCTCGTGCACAAACTACGCAGTATTTATTTTTAACTCCAAAAAACAATACTTTATTAGTTTTAATGCCAATTATCGCAGCTGCGCCGGACAAGGCGGAAAAATTCTTACCATAAGATCTCTTGCTCCAACAACCGTCAACAGCAACAGATATTAATGGTATACCATTTTTATCAACACTACCTATAGACACTGCGTACTCCGCTTCTTCCTTGACAGCTTCTGCCATGGAATGTGCTGCTGTCTTTTCCCACCAATCGCAAACCGTATTATTAATTTCATTGTATAATGAAGGTGACATGATTGGTAGGGCTACTGCGGCAGTTAATGTTTTTAACTGATAGTAGCTCCCACCAGATGATATGATACCAGATACAATTTAATGATTCACTTCCATTCTATCTTCTTTCTTTTCAATCAAACACACAGTAAATTTCATACTACACATACTACATTTCATGATGAGTTTTGAGTCCAGACCAACTTTTACTTCACCTATTATACTGAGGTAACTTAACTTACAATCCATTGGACCGTGGTCCCCTATGGCCTGAAGAGCTTTAAAAAAAAAGAAACGTCTACAACTCTACGCCCAACTTCCATTTCATCCACCTTTCCTTCTTGGTCGTTTTCAATAACTAGTTCCTGTAAAGAAAGATAATGGCTTGATTTTTTTTATAAAAAATAATTAGAAATTTAAAAAAATGCAAAAGAATTAATACAATATTAGGTTCCTGATGAATAGAAATTATAATTTCTTTACGCATTAGGTATTGTTTTTTTATGACGTCACCTATTTGAAAATAAATTTTCTTTTGAGAAAGTAATTGAGAAGTATTTCGGTACTAAGGTGTTTGTCTCTCGATGAAAATAATAAATATTGCAAGAAAAATCTATAGGTAGGTATTGAGATTTTGTCTTCGCCCATCACTAACTAAGTAGTTTGTTTATTTATGTAACAAGTCTACAAGAATTACATATAACAACTTACCTCTATACAGCGCGTAGCATTGTTGCTCAGAGTCTCGGCCCCAAGGTTTTCTTTATTTTCAATACTGGAAATATTATTCATCAATATTATCCACTTTTTATTTATTTTGTACAACCCTAAGCCAGACGCTAGGCGCCTCGCGTCTGTTTGGCGGTATAGGTATGTCGACAAAGTTGCACTGTCGCCTACCTACTTCCACAATTTGATATTTATACAATACTAGCCGACCCGGCGAACTCCGTATCGCCTTTTTTTTTTTTAAAAATCCTATTATTTTGATATTACATACAGATACTTCAATTTTATTTATCAGTATAGATATAGATAATACAAACCAATATTTACATGTTATTGTAGGTATATGTCTGAATCGGGCGATCTAAATCATATGACATATTGTATTAGCTTTGTAATGTACCCTGTTCAAATGCGATAATAAATAAGTAGGGAGGAACTTACATTTTATTCCGAGATCTTTTGGCTTTCATATTTTTATAATGCGTACAAAACTTTCTTTTCCCTGGCATGACACTCAAATTCAATCAGTCCTGCGAAAAAAATAGCCTATGTTACTCAGTGATAATGTAGCTTTCGAATGATAAAAGAATTATCGGTCCAGTACTTTTTGAGTTTATTCGTTTCATACAAAAATCCAAATCTTTCCTCTTTATAATACCTATTAGTGTAGATATTGTATTTTTTACGATTTATATCTAGTTCAATCATGGTTTTCTTTCAGACATTCATTATATCGATACTTTCTACTAACTGAAAATAAATTAATTATAAAAATGTTATACTTACAGTTTTTTACAAAAAACACAAATTCACAATACCTACGTAATTCTGCTGTCTGCAGCCGACAAGCGTGGTGTCGCGTTCACTTACAGAAAGGAACTGCCGTTAGTGACCACCGAGATTGCACGAATGAAACGAACGCTTTATCCCATACATTTGTGTATGAAAAATTTACCTTAAAATATATCTAGATTTTAGGGCTTTAAAAGAGGAAGTCTTTGTTTGTAAAGGTATAAAAAGAAGTATACAGCTATACTTATTGGTTTCTTCAGTGTTCAAAAAGTGTTTCTTTTTATCAATTTGTGTTGATTTATGGGCTTAAATCTTTAAAATACGAAGTCATGTTTTTGCATTTTTACTCAATTTTGTGCGTTTGTTGACGTTTATTATATAACAACCATTAGGTTTAAGAGTTTAATATAAGCATGAACATACTTATTGGTCTTTGATTGTAATATATAGGTACAAATTATCATTGATATCAATCATATGTAAATAGGTTAAATATGAAAAATCGTAACACTCTTTTCGGTGATTTTCACGATCTACACCCTTAAGGTAAATTTTTCATACACAAATGTATGGGATAAAGCGTTCGTTTCATTCGTGCAATCTCGGTGGTCACTAACGGCAGTTCCTTTCTGTAAGTGAACGCGACACCACGCTTGTCGGCTGCAGACAGCAGAATTACGTATTGTGAATTTGTGTTTTTTGTAAAAAACTGTAAGTATAACATTTTTATAATTAATTTATTTTCAGTTAGTAGAAAGTATCGATATAATGAATGTCTGAAAGAAAACCATGATGGAACTAGATATAAATCGTAAAAAATACAATATCTACACTAATAGGTATTATAAAGAGGAAAGATTTGGATTTTTGTATGAAACGAATAAACTCAAAAAGTACTGGACCGATAATTCTTTTATCATTCGAAAGCTACATTATCACTGAGTAACATAGGCTATTTTTTTCGCAGGACTGATTGAATTTGAGTGTCATGCCAGGGAAAAGAAAGTTTTGTACGCATTATAAAAATATGAAAGCCAAAAGATCTCGGAATAAAATGTAAGTTCCTCCCTACTTATTTATTATCGCATTTGAACAGGGTACATTACAAAGCTAATACAATATGTCATATGATTTAGATCGCCCGATTCAGACATATACCTACAATAACATGTAAATATTGGTTTGTATTATCTATATCTATACTGATAAATAAAATTGAAGTATCTGTATGTAATATCAAAATAATAGGATTTTTTTTAAAAAAAAAGGCGATACGGAGTTCGCCGGGTCGGCTAGTATTGTCTAAATATCAAATTGTGGAAGTAGGTAGGCGACAGTGCAACTTTGTCGACATACCTATACCTATTCCGCCAAACAGACGCGAGGCGCCTAGCGTCTGGCTTAGAGTTGTACAAAATAAATAAAAAGTGGATAATATTGATGAATAATATTTCCAGTATTGAAAATAAAGAAAACCTTGGGGCCGAGACTCTGAGCAACAATGCTACGCGCTGTATAGAGGTAAGTTGTTATATGTAATTCTTGTAGACTTGTTACATAAATAAACAAACTACTTAGTTAGTGATGGGCGAAGACAAAATCTCAATACCTACCTATAGATTTTTCATGCAATATTTATTATTTTCATCGAGAGACAAACACCTTAGTACCGAAATACTTCTCAATTACTTTCTCAAAAGAAAATTTATTTTCAAATAGGTGACGTCATAAAAAAACAATACCTAATGCGTAAAGAAATTATAATTTCTATTCATCAGGAACCTAATATTGTATTAATTCTTTTGCATTTTTTTAAATTTTTAATTATTTTTTATAAAAAAAATCAAGCCATTATCTTTCTTTACAGGAACTAGTTATTGAAAACGACCAAGAAGGAAAGGTGGATGAAATGGAAGTTGGGCGTAGAGTTGTAGACGTTTCTTTTTTTTTTAAAGCTCTTCAGGCCATAGGGGACCACGGTCCAATGGATTGTAAGTTAAGTTACCTCAGTATAATAGGTGAAGTAAAAGTTGGTCTGGACTCAAAACTCATCATGAAATGTAGTATGTGTAGTATGAAATTTACTGTGTGTTTGATTGAAAAGAAAGAAGATAGAATGGAAGTGAATCATCAAATTGTATCTGGTATCATATCATCTGGTGGGAGCTACTATCAGTTAAAAACATTAACTGCCGCAGTAGCCCTACCAATCATGTCACCTTCATTATACAATGAAATTAATAATACGGTTTGCGATTGGTGGGAAAAGACAGCAGCACATTCCATGGCAGAAGCTGTCAAGGAAGAAGCGGAGTACGCAGTGTCTATAGGTAGTGTTGATAAAAATGGTACACCATTAATATCTGTTGCTGTTGACGGTTGTTGGAGCAAGAGATCTTATGGTAAGAATTTTTCTGCCTTGTCCGGCGCAGCTGCGATAATTGGCATTAAAACTAATAAAGTATTGTTTTTTGGAGTTAAAAATAAATACTGCGTAGTTTGTGCACGAGCCGCAAAGAACGACAGTCAGCCCTCGGAACACCGTTGTTTCAAGAATTATTCGGGATCATCTACCGGTATGGAATCGACCATAATAGTTGAGGGGTTTAAACGTTCCATTGTTGATCACGGTGTAATTTATAATAAATTTGTAGCAGACGGCGATTCCAGTACTTATAAAAAAATATTAGATTCGCGACCGTACGGTAATTTAACAGTAGAGAAAATTGAATGCAAAAATCATCTTTTACGAAACTACTGCAATAGCTTGGAGAAACTGTCGAAAGACACTAAGTATCCTTGCGAATTGCGGAAATTCCTAAAAGAAAGGTATTTGCGTTTAAGAACGGGTGTAAAATGCGCTATTAAATATTGGGGCGATCAAAATCAGTCACTCGAAGAAAAAATAAAAAATCTTAGTGAAGATATCCTAAATGGTCCATAACACGTATTTGGTAATCACCAATATTGCAAGGAGTATTTCTGTAGACCTGATACTCGTCGAATAGAACCTGTTGGGTTGCTTCCAGCAATTGTTGGATGCGGATTAATGGACGCGGTACACATTTTAAGTAAAAGACTGTCATATCATTCTAGAAGTTTAATTCATAATTGTACAAGTAATATAGTTGAAAGTTTTAACGCAGTGATTGCCAAATTAGTAGGGGGTAAGCGTGTAAATTATTCTTCCCGTGGTTCTTATGCGGGCCGATGCGCAGCTGCTGTTGTGTCTTTTAATACAGGATCGATTCATAGTAAAACTCATGTAGTAATATTTAAATCTAGTCCTAATCCTTTGATCGCGAAAGTGGAAAATTGTAATCGTAGAATCCGTTTAATTGCTAAACCTAAATTAAGATTGAAAAAGAGCCACAGCGCTGTATCGAAAGATGCTCACTATGGACCAAACTGCGAAAAACCTGATCTGAGTCCAGAATTATATGAGAAAGCCAAGTCATCTTTTTTAGCCGATTTAAAGTTGTCTTGTGCTGAAAGAGAGGAGCTTGAAAGGTCGACCCATTTGCAAAGAAGTAGTTCTGAGTGGATGAGTACAAGGAGAAAATTACTAACCTCATCATCGTTCGGGGAAGTTTGTAAAAAATGAGAGAGCACAAGTTGTGCTGTTCTTGTTCGTAAAATCGTTTATGGTAGTAATATCTCCAGTTTGCCTGCTGTACGGTACGGTATCGAAAACGAAGAAACCGCAATTAAACAGTTAGAAATTCAAGAGAATATTAGTATACAAGGTTGCGGTTTGTTCGTCGGCGATCAATATGAATTTCTTGGTACTACACCAGATGGCATTTATGCAAACGGTTTAATTGAAATTAAGTGCCCACATTCTTTAGCTGGCATGACTCTTGATGAAGCAATGGCCAAACATACCTTTTGGGTTAAGGACAAGGCTTCCAAGGGTTATGTCATAAATAAAAATCATAACTGGTATTTCCAAATTCAGGGACAGGTACATATTACTAAAAGAAACGTTTGCATGCTTGGCATCTGGTTTGGTGCTACTGTACCTATGAAAGTTTATATTATAGAAAAGGACGACAAATTTTGGGAGGAGAAAATGGAAATGAAATTAGTTAGGTTTTATTACGATTGCCTACTTCCAGAATTAGTTGATCCTCGGCAGTCACGAAGCATGCCCATTCGTGACGCGCCCAGTATCATAGAGGCTATGAAAGAGAGGAAAGAAAGAGCTTTACGTGTTTTGAAAGAGAAGAACGCCTAATGATTTTGAAAGATACAGGTAACTTAACTACCCAGCCAGTCGATTCACGTAAACACGCCAGTCCAAAAGTCGTTTTAACTTAGGAACTTAGAAATCGCCTTTTGGTTTTCTGTTTTAAACGCACTTACTTATCTAGTCTTGGATTGTCATAAATCTTCCAATAGCTCAATTACTATACAATTTCTGAGTTACCTGGTGTAAAGAATCATAAAAATTGGTTCAAAAATACAGCGAATTGAGAATTCTCCTTTTTTTTAAGTCGGTTAAAAGGGCTAAATTTGCAAAAAACGAAGTGACGTCACTGCGCTACGGTTTTTATTACTTACGTGAATCGGGCAGCTGGTAACGTTTTCATTCTGATAGGTTTTGTGATAGCCATTGATTTTATCATCAAATTAGCAGAAATCAGAACTTGATCCGTAATCGAATGAAAAAACATTAGAATTTTGAACTCATATTTCGTTCAAATTACTGAAATTTTTAGCATTTAATATGCTTAATTATTTATAAATACCCGATACGAAACGAAAAATGATGTCACAAGCGGGGTTCGAACCCGCACCTATTGGGAATCCGGCCCAACCGTGCTGCCACTTACACCATCGTGAACTATTTTGGGACATGCAAATTTTGAATCATATTATATCTTACGTCTTCAAGGTGACGTATGCCATCTATCGGACAATGTTTACACATTGTATAGACTTAATACTTCAAACTTTACAGTTAGAATTGTATTAAACGATGACACAACCTTGTTATTCAAATTACTGAAATTTTTAGCATTTAATATGCTTAATTATTTATAAATACCCGATACGAAACGAAAAATGATGTCACAAGCGGGGTTCGAACCCGCACCTATTGGGAATCCGGCCCAACCGTGCTGCCACTTACACCATCGTGAACTATTTTGGGACATGCAAATTTTGAATCATATTATATCTTACGTCTTCAAGGTGACGTATGCCATCTATCGGACAATGTTTACACATTGTATAGACTTAATACTTCAAACTTTACAGTTAGAATTGTATTAAACGATGACACAACCTTGTTATTCAAATTACTGAAATTTTTAGCATTTAATATGCTTAATTATTTATAAATACCCGATACGAAACGAAAAATGATGTCACAAGCGGGGTTCGAACCCGCACCTATTGGGAATCCGGCCCAACCGTGCTGCCACTTACACCATCGTGAACTATTTTGGGACATGCAAATTTTGAATCATATTATATCTTACGTCTTCAAGGTGACGTATGCCATCTATCGGACAATGTTTACACATTGTATAGACTTAATACTTCAAACTTTACAGTTAGAATTGTATTAAACGATGACACAACCTTGTTATTCAAATTACTGAAATTTTTAGCATTTAATATGCTTAATTATTTATAAATACCCGATACGAAACGAAAAATGATGTCACAAGCGGGGTTCGAACCCGCACCTATTGGGAATCCGGCCCAACCGTGCTGCCACTTACACCATCGTGAACTATTTTGGGACATGCAAATTTATATATATAAATAATATGATTCAAATATATATATATATATAAATAATATGATTCAAATATATATATATATATAAATAATATGATTCAAAATTTGCATGTCCCAAAATAGTTCACGATGGTGTAAGTGGCAGCACGGTTGGGCCGGATTCCCAATAGGTGCGGGTTCGAACCCCGCTTGTGACATCATTTTTCGTTTCGTATCGGGTATTTATAAATAATTAAGCATATTAAATGCTAAAAATTTCAGTAATTTGAATAACAAGGTTGTGTCATCGTTTAATACAATTCTAACTGTAAAGTTTGAAGTATTAAGTCTATACAATGTTTACACATTGTCCGATAGATGGCATACGTCACCTTGAAGACGTAAGATATAATATGATTCAAAATTTGCATGTCCCAAAATAGTTCACGATGGTGTAAGTGGCAGCACGGTTGGGCCGGATTCCCAATAGGTGCGGGTTCGAACCCCGCTTGTGACATCATTTTTCGTTTCGTATCGGGTATTTATAAATAATTAAGCATATTAAATGCTAAAAATTTCAGTAATTTGAATAACAAGGTTGTGTCATCGTTTAATACAATTCTAACTGTAAAGTTTGAAGTATTAAGTCTATACAATGTGTAAACATTGTCCGATAGATGGCATACGTCACCTTGAAGACGTAAGATATAATATGATTCAAAATTTGCATGTCCCAAAATAGTTCACGATGGTGTAAGTGGCAGCACGGTTGGGCCGGATTCCCAATAGGTGCGGGTTCGAACCCCGCTTGTGACATCATTTTTCGTTTCGTATCGGGTATTTATAAATAATTAAGCATATTAAATGCTAAAAATTTCAGTAATTTGAATAACAAGGTTGTGTCATCGTTTAATACAATTCTAACTGTAAAGTTTGAAGTATTAAGTCTATACAATGTGTAAACATTGTCCGATAGATGGCATACGTCACCTTGAAGACGTAAGATATAATATGATTCAAAATTTGCATGTCCCAAAATAGTTCACGATGGTGTAAGTGGCAGCACGGTTGGGCCGGATTCCCAATAGGTGCGGGTTCGAACCCCGCTTGTGACATCATTTTTCGTATCATATTTCGTTATTGTTTAATTACATACTTTTAATTAGTATATTAATAATTTACAAACTTCTGTTAAAATTAGTAAATAAATGAATTATTTAGCACGCTTTTGAGATAGCGAGTAATGGCGACTCATATTTGTTATTGTGTAGTAAATAAATCATTTTTATACTTGTGTTTCATTTATTGACATTTTTTTTAAAACCCTAGGATTTTTTTTAGATATCGACGAGGTGATCGTAAACAAAAAGTAAGTATTTGAGTTGACGCAATAGGCACATTTCCTTGCGTAGAGATAAACACACTTCCTACTGAATTTGCAATTATTTTATTGAATGAATATTTTACGAATTAGAATAAATTTTGGTAGTGAAATTACAAATAAATACATAGTTGGAATTTTAGGTAAGTAGAATACAAAAATGTCAGTCCGGACCTGCTCTTGATTGTATATTATATTATAAACTAGTAACCCGCCCTCGCTATCTTCGGCAATATTCACTTAAATTACATACTATAAAAAGCATATTGATCTATAATAAATGCACAATTTATTTAAGGTACTTAATTGGATAAGGATTAATGCTGTATTGTATAAAATCACTTAGTAAATAATAATTTTTTAGTAGAGGATAAAAAATGGTTATGGTGGGTTATCCCTAAGAGATAGACATATGCCATCGTGGACTTTTTTGTTGAACTTTTTAAGATGGATAATACTGTAGTACATTATTTTGGTCTATCTCGTAGGGTTCAGCCAACGTTTGCAATATAAGCGCAAAAAAACGTGCTTATTTACGACATCACATTAGAAACCTCTAAATTAATCAGCGTTTCTCTACTATATTATGCATGTATTATACATATAAACCTTCCTTAAGAATCATTCTATTTATTAAAAAAAACTGCATCAAAATCCGTTGCGTAGTTTTAAAGACTAAGCATACATAGGGACAGACAGACGGCGGATAGCTACTTTGTTTTATACTATGTAATGTAATGATAGAAAAATATAAAAATTGTGTCTCAACTACTCTTATTAATCTATTAAAAAGAATCAACAGCTAGTTTCCAAAAATTCAACGTTATTGTTATGCTGTAAATATTCAAGTTCAATAACAATTTCTCAACGTGGAACGTTTGTTGCAAAACATTTTGAAAATCGCGCTCTCTAGGTCATTCATCCGCCCCGTCGGATGTTACATTAAACTTTGGCGCTGCGGTCGCTCGAAATCGAGATCTCAGGCCAACAATCTACACCCTTAATCTGATAAATTGTTAATATGAATCTCTTAGGTTTATTATTGGAATATGAAAAGTATATACATTTTTAAATAATAGAAAAAAATCGTTTTTTCGTAAAAATCGATTATTTATTTTGATTATAATCGATTTTTGGATAATCGATTAATATTAAATTTAAAAAAAATCGATTTTTATTTAATCGATTTTTTTTTCAGTAACCTCACATTCCTAATAAACACTTGCGTAAATAAATATACAGTTTTATTACTCAAGTCTATAAAATAAGTTTTATTCATCACTCAGTCACGTATTTACGAGATACCCTTTTTTTTTTTTTTTTTTTTGTGGTGGGCCATGGACGTCGCACCCCGCCAAATCGGTCCGGGGTGACACAAGAGGCGGCGCGCAACCCCATTGACCCACCCTGCAAGCACCTCTTCTTCGCCGTGCGAGCGGGCCACCGGTACCCGATCTTTGTCTTCGGTGGCCCGCTCATTTACGAGATACCCTGGAAGCAACTAATTATCCATAAAAAAGAATTTCGAAATACTTTATCGCTCTTGTATCATATCAAAAAAGCATTACTATAAATAGTGGTTATAATAAAACAAATACTAATCTATTTTCTAATAATAAATATTAAACTTTATCTCTTTTGACAGCTTTACATCGATACGAAAATAGTGTGAAATATCATTCTCGAAGGCGGTCCACGCAGCGCACCTATCTCGCTCATTTTTCGTTACCTTGTGAGAGTGAAACATTCTGCGATGCGAAGTGAGCGATGAGCTATTGATATATTCGGCGCTCAAGTGAGCGAGTGATAGATTGTGTCTATGTGAGTGATACAGCTCTCTTATATCACTCGCTCAGGAGCTACACAACTTTACTAAAAATGTTAATCTACAAAACCACAGCGTCCTAATGTTGTTTACAAGCTCTTAACAATAGATAGCAGTGCATTTACATTTTCCACTTATGTTCAAATCGATTAAATTGAATTAAATTTTAATTCCCTCCATATTGTAAAACATGGTTCTTGTAGTTAGGCCGTTCTGGTTCTAGCAGTCTCATATATGCGTTTTATATCCCTTAGTCGTTAAAAATATGGAGTGGTGAATTGTATTCTTACTCAGACACCACACGCATATCTTTCAGATAGTTCGAATTTGCGCACGTTCCTAAAACTTTTGAATTAAGAAGTTCCAAGGGAAAATGAAAGCACAAAATATTTCAAGTGGCATTTATTATAAGCAAGTACACAAGTTGGAACGAGCCGGCCGCCATATGGGTGTCCATCCCGGCGGCGTTGACCCGTCCACACGAGTGGATGCAGAGCCACGGGGCTAATGAGTCCGACGCTGTTCTAAACACTTCCTTACACGCCTATCGGTCGTATCCGGGCATTGTCGGACTCAAATTGCAGCGGCTTAGTCGAATAGACCGAAGCCCATATCGTCGTCGCTCTCAGACTCTTCCTTCTCCGCCTTCTCTTCAGCGGCAGCGGGCGCAGCCGCAGCAGCAGCTGGTGCAGCAGTGGCCGCAACAGCAGCGAACTTGCTCGGGTCCTACAATTCATAATTAATATTTTTATTAGCATTTCATATGTCTATAAAACAACTAGGTGGATGACAATCATTATGTGAAATATTATAATTATTAGTGGGCTGATGGCATTTTGTCCTCACTGTGTTAACAAAAAATGTTTCTATCTGCTACACTGTCTCATACTAGAACCGTGATTATGAATGGGTCAGGCAAAGAAATATTCAATGTATAAAGTATGAGACTGCACTAATTGCACAATAGTGCATCTAATGATTGACATTTTCCAATATATTGCTGGCATTTTTTTATTTTATTTATTTGGAAAATAAACAGTTATAAGTGTCATGGATAAAAAAATAATAAAAGTACAACCAACAACATTTTCATAGCTTACAATAAATTATTTAAAATAAATATTAATATGTAGAAAGAATAGTTTTTCAATATATAATAGTGCAACATAGTTCATATAAAATTGAGAACTTATAATTTCTATTTTGAATTAATGTAAACTTAGATTAAAAATATCAATATTAGAAAATATATCATTAAATAATGAAATAATTCTGTGGAGAAGTTAGGCATGGTCAAACTTTTAAATGGTGTAGTTGTGCAGACTACTTAATTCAGCAATATTTTCGATTATAATTACCACTAGGAAATGTTATCTGATTTCCTTAGCCATATGACTCGAGCCTCCTTCACAATGTATGGGAAATTGACCTGCTATACTATATATATAAATTGATATGCTAGTTAAAATTATTGTAAAATACAATATAATAATATTTCAGGTTCTCTAGTTAGATGGTAATTTTCATACCATAAAAGTATATGATCATGTTGCGATTTTTAAATAGTTTACAGTACAAGTATAAACAATATTTTACCTTGATGAACTCCTTAATGGTTTCAGCCTCCTTGAACTCGACATCGGTAACAGCAGCGATAGCCAACAAGTTCTTGAAACCATTGGCGATGGAGTGTGGCGCAGAGGCCACTGTGGGGTAGCCGATGGCAAGAGAAACTGCTGCCACATTAGCCACACCGGCCATGAACTTCTCACGAAGGTCCTCAGGTTTGATATCCAGGATTGCAGGAGCAAAGATGGTTCCAGAATCGTACACCTATGAAAAAAGATAATAAATTTAATATGCTATTATCTATACAATTTATCATGTGTGCATATTTATCAATCAACACAAAAACCCTTATATGTGTAATAAAGTAAAAAATAGTATATATAAGGGTGTAATTTGTGTTCATTGATTGAATCTTTGTAACATTCTTCACTATTATTACTTAATGCAATTTTGTCATTAAACATGGATTTCCTACAATCTAAAAAAATACTAATATTATATAGAATATACATGATGTTTAAATGTAAACTATGCCATTGTCTGAATTGTAATCTAGATCTTATAAAAAAATATGTAAGATCTAAATATTTACAAAACAAATAATTTACCAAAGGTAAATTATCAGGATGCACATATGATGCAAGCTGTACTCAACACTTTGGGTGAAACTATTTACTTAATTTACACAACAATATCACTGATATTTTCAAGCAAGTTATGAACTTGTGATATATTCTTCAGAAGTACATGAAAGCAAAAACTTATTAATATACATGAATACTGAAAATAAAGATTTTCTGAGTATGTATTGTTTTGATAACTAATTAAAATGTATTTCTATAAATGACATGTATTAAAATTAATGTAAAATATCTATGAAAAATACCTGCTTGACTACAAGACCGTATGAGAAGGGAGAAATGTTCAACATGTTAAGGAGTGTTGCCTCTGAAGCTCCAACCTTGTCACCAGGTTTCAAGATGTGAACATCGTTGATGATTTCAATAGTACCTGAAATAATTAATTGTAAATATAACTATATTTGTTGTGAAATAAATAATAATTTTTAGTCTCAGCTCATATAATCTCATTGCTAGGATTGAGACTCGATAATAGAAGCGAAATTATATTATTATTAGCATTATAATTATATCACTTAATCATCTTTTATGACATCTATAGGCAAGATAGAGGATTGTGAATTGCATTCTTACTCAGTCAGCACACAGAAATGTTTATCTAATCTGTATAATGTAAAAAAAATACATATTATTTTATTTGTTCAATATATTACACATAAATAAAATATGATGGAACTCATTCACATTCTAAGAGATGATTATACATTATTATCAAACATGATGATGATTAAACATTATTATCAAATAAAGTAAGTTCAAATTGCAAACAAGTTAAAATTTTAAATAAATTGTTGATTATGTATCTCCAAAATGCCAGTGCAATATTAATTGACATAACCATCACACTAGGATAAATTTGAAGAGCTTAATGTTGTCTGAAAGCGAATCCAGAGAACTAATATAAGGTTCTCTGGTATTAGAACAGACAAACTTATTATGTACCTAGATCTCTGCGATTTTCATTTAATAATTCTATTATTATAGCATAACTGGATTTGTTATTTCCATCACAGTATAGTTCTAAAACTTACTACAGGAACTTGACTAAATAATAAGTACACCTAGCACAATTGGTGGTGTAAATACTGACCTCCACTGGGCAGTTCTATTAAATTTTTTACTTATGGGTAATGTAAACTCTTAATTCTCTTTGTAAGAAAGTGAAATTTGATATTTTAAATCACCTATTATGTCTGTTTATATATAAAATGTTAAATATAATTCTTTTTTTCTTCATCTTTACCTTTGGAAATCTTGGTGGCGATGGAAAGAGCCTGGAAGAAATTGGTCTTTTCAGGACCGAGACCAGTGTTGTGTGCTGGGATGACGACAGACAACGGCGCGATGGCGCCGGGACGGGCTGGCGCGCGTACTTTGTTCTCCAACAACTTATCACGAACCTGGTAAAAATAATTTATATATCAGATTTATCATTTGGGTGATAGCTACAGCTATTGATATATCAATAAAAACTGTGATAACTTAATGTTTTCAATTATTTTCTAGTGGCATATTTACATTTGTGAAAATAAGTTTAATTAAATTATGAATTAAGACTAATCATTAATATTTCAGCTCATATACTGAACTGTCGGGCTAGTGCCCTCTCCATATTAGGAGAGATATTGAATTGATATACAATTCTAGTCAAATGGATTAGTATAATATTATTTTCAGATGTGTGATTGGCATACCATAGCCTAGAATCGTATTTTAGGTTACCACAGAGAGGGTGGTGATTTGTATTCACACTCTCTATGCAGAAATTAATTAAACTTATAAGCGAAAATAAAAATTCTGCTACTTCTTTATATTGATATTTAAAGATGTATCTTCAAAATGCCAGTGCAATATTAATTGACATAACCATCACACTAGGATAAATTTGAAGAGCTTAATGTTGTCTGAAAGCGAAGCCAGAGAACTAATATGAGGTTCTCTGGTATTACAACAGACAAAAACTATTTCAAAGAATAGCCTAAAATATTGAAATTGCTAAATCATTTGTATTGAGTAAACAAAGATAACAATTATCAATAAAAGATATAAATTGAAATCAAACTATTTTTAGTAGATAGTATTCCAGTTAAATCTTTTTACTATCCTGTGTCTTCAGATTTATAATCATAGGGACACTAAGATTATCTCTATAAGAGACTTGTTATCAACTTCCTGCAGTATAAGTTAGCACAAAATAATTATCTACAGAAAGATTCTATATTCATATACTTACATCAACAAGATCACCACGGGTGAACACAAAGCCGACATTGCCCTTGATGTGAGGCAGCAACTTTTCAAGTGCTGGATTGTTGTCTAGATGGTCTCTGATAGCCTTGCGCATCATAGTGTTCTTGCCCATGAGCACAATAGAATGGCCACGCAATGAGATACGAATCTGCTGCATCTGGGTCGAGCCCACGTTGTCCGCACCCACAATGAAACATTTTGGGTACTCATCTAAAAGTTGCTATGGATAAAGAAAACAATTTGTGATTAATGTGTATAAGCGGCACAATTTAAAATAATTAAAACTTAATTAGTAGCAATTTTAATAAGAAGTATTTCTAATGTATTATTCTTTCAGAATGGTTTATTGTATTGCTATTGTTCAGATATAAGTTCTACACTATAGTATGTTTTCATACAACTATAATTTAGATATTTTCCAAAAAGGAACTTAAGAGCATAAAAAAGTAAATATTAATTCACTTCATTCAATCAACAAGCTCTTTCCCATACGGAAATAGTCTACCATGTCCTCTTATTGTGCGAGCGAAATACGTTAACCTATCAAATGACAAGGGAAAGTTATAAATCCGTTCCACTTTGCCACCATGAAATTGATAAAATATCAGATATATTTACTGAATCTCACTTTAGTACAATGTAACTGATTTATATAGAGGGAATTTGAGTTTATTCTGAACTTCATTCATCATCTCAGCTCATATATGTCCCACTCTTGGGCTCGAGCCTCCTTTGTGGGAGGAAAATTGACTTACTATACCACGCTGATTAGATGTGTTGGTATAGGTTTTTTTTTTTAAGTTTCCCTTCTCTTGCATAGATGTTATATGCATTTCATATCCCTTAGTCGTCTCTTACGATCACCCACATGGAAATACCTTAACAAGGGGTGGTGAATTGTATTCTTACTCCGTCACCACACGGTGCATTGCTTACACGATTAGTCTCTGGTTATTGCATATGATGCATCGTATTGAAATCGCCATCTGTTGCAATAGTCTGCTTGCATCCTTATATATCTTACGGTACCCATGCGAGGAAGGTGAAGCAGTTTCGACAATACTCATCACAGGTATAGAACTTATTATAATATAGAATTACACTTACTATGATTTTGGTGAAGTAGTTAGTTTTCCAAGTAGCCTTGTCCTCCCTACCCATCGTGGCGTGTGGTGTAGGGACTTCGTAGAAATTTAAGGACTGAAAAACAGCGATTATCACAAATATGAAGGTAACGTGAATTATTTAATATATATTTATCACATGCACTTTCAAATAATTTCAATGGAAGCATGATTAAAAGAATTAAACACGATAATTAATTAAACTTACCAAAACCAAACGCACAAAACTCCGTGCGGGACTATAATGACAGATAATAACAGTGTTGCAAATCTGGTAACATAAACTCAAAAACCTTGCCAATTAAAAATCAAATATTTTTAAAATAAAATATGAAAGACGTATGTAAATAACAAAATTGATTAAATTTTATTATTTTATGTAACGTAATGTGGCAATATTGAGCATAATGAGTATAAAATAGTACTTTATGTGCATTATACATTTCACCAAAGGGCAAATCATTAGACAAATGACTATCAGTAATAGTTAGTGCGAATATTGTCAGAGCAAAACAAGAAGAAAAACACAGAGGCGGCAAGTGCAAATGGTTTATTGACTTATCAATACGAGCAGTAAATGATACGAAGGAAAGCCATAACGTTGAAGAGAGGCTTTAGTTCATTAGATCGTAAGTAGTCACTGATATGTAACCATTGTAACATCTATAAAACTTTTTTGTATAACTTTGCTCAATGTTATGTTTCTCACAGAACATAACGCTTTTGTTTGACAGATTGACCTGTACATACCTTCCAAGGCCACAGACGAATTGTGGTCGGCCCTATAACTTACCGTAATATCTCTACAAGCGAATGAGCTGACTGGCGATACCGGATTCCTTGACTTTGTAGCTTGTGGGCTGCCGTAAGAGACCGTTCATAAATTACGTAAGGGATTTTAAAGAATGATTTGGGCCCCTCCCACCTACCGTAAGACATCATAAGATTGCAACTACCCCCCCTGCCCCTCAATAAGATTTTTTGTAAGAAAAGGCCCTATTGATCAAATATAACTCCGTTTATTCTGAAAGTATCTTTTATTACAATCTTCTTACTACAAGTAGGTATCATAAACTCACTGCAATAACATTAATCTTATTAATCTCTCACAGTTTTGACTACAATTTGTAATTTTCAATTTAATATTTTACGTAATGTCAGGTTCAATAGTTTAATAACTTTACTCTTTGGGTTCAATTAAGTTATTATTAGATAAGGTATAATAGATAAGTCGGTTATAGGTTCTCATAAACCAATAGAAGCCCGTCGACCAATTTTAATAGGTACTAACTGTCCAAATTGCCTCAAATTCAAATTCATTTATTATGCATAAACCCTGCGAGGGCACTTACATATTCTCAGTATTAACTTTTTAATTTAATCTAATAAACTACCACCGGATCGGAACTAGACCACTACTGAGAAGATCCGGCAAGAAACGCAGCAGGTTTGTCTATTATTGTCATTTCTTTTCAATATTTTTTTCATATAAAAAAATAATGGTACATGTTAAGTAAGAAATAGCTCCAGTGTGATGCCCTTCGAGCCCAATAGTTAAATACAATGTAAAATAACCAATGGCTGGATCACAAGCGGCACCCGATCACGAGTTAACTACTAGAGCAGCCATCACTCCCCTCAACCACCTTGGAGGGAAGGGAAAGACCCACTCCACGCAGCTACCACAAGTAGACCTTTCAGTGAGCATGACCAATACCATGTACTACAAACGCTAACCAAGGTCAAAATTCGTTAGGCAAAACACGCTACGCTTTACATGTATGTAAAATTATTAAAAAAAAACGAGCAGTTTACAAGACAATGCTGAATGAGGAGCTGCTCGAAGCCAGTCTGTACTATCGCTTAGATAATCTGAGATTTTATAATAACCTTTCTTACAGAGTCTGTTCTTGACAGCCCTTTTAAATTTATTAACAGGCATGTCACGGATATCTTTTGGTAATTTATTATAGAAGCGTATACATTGCCCCATGAATGACCTATTAATTCTTTCGAGACGTGTAGTGTGTACAACTACTTTCTCCTTATTTCGAGTATTCACACAATGAATGTCACAATATCTTTCAAAATTACCGATATTTCTTTTTACATACAATACGTTTTCGTTAATATATTGCGATACAACAGTCAGAATATTTACTTCTTTGAATTTCTCTCGAAGTGAAACTCTTGGGCCTAATTTATAGGTACATTGCGCGGACAGCCCTTTTTTGAAGAACAAATATACAACTCAGATCAGCGGAGCATCCCCACAGTAATATGCCTTATGACATGAGACTCTGAAAATACGCGAAATAAACTATTCTAGCTGTTTCAATATCGATCAATACTCGAATTTTTTTGACCGCATAAGCCTACTTGACAATTTTTCAATATGAAGGCCCCATTGCAATCTAACATCTATAGTGATACCTAAAAAAACAGTTGATTCCACAAGGTCCAGAGCCACACCATTCATTTGAACATTGGTTCCCACCTGTCTCACATTAGGTGTGGTAAATTGAATGCACTTTGTTTTATTCTCATTAAGAATTAGATTGTTTGTGTTGAACCAATGTATAACATTAGACAGTACGTTGTTCACATCGTCATAATTAAGCTTTTGTCTTTTAATTTTAAATAACAAAGATGTGTCATCTGCGAACAACACAATGTTTTGATTGTATCCTATATTACTATACACCGTGGAATCTAATTGGCTGTTTTCCTGAAACGTATGTACTCAGTTAATCATTCTTAATATCCCCATAACTAAAAACATAATACATTGAAAAAAAAAAGTCTGATAAATAGACGTTCTTAAGTTTGTCTGATATGCAACGGTATTGTTCCCAACATGCCTACGATATAGCATTCGAATTAAATCGCAATAATAGGTAAAAAAAATATTTAGGCACTGTAGCTCGTAGCCTGCCCGCGTCCCGCACGCACCCCTTGCTTTTGATACGCCCGAGCCGCGCGACCTTGGTCTATGTTTTAATAGGTCAGTTTGCAATTTTTTGCCAAACGGCTTAGACGTATATCATATGTTTATAAATCCCGAACGCGAGTGCTAGTAAGTGCGAAAAAATGACAAGTCATTACCAGTATTCTGACGTAGAGTGGTTAGACATGGTTCGTTTTTATGCGATTGCTGGATACAACTTGGCGAAGGCTAGATGCCTGTACGCTCAGCCTGAACACCTGGATTCGTTACGCAGATGTGGCAGTATAAATCCGCCTGTGCCTACAACAGCGATAATTTTATCAGCCACATAACACCTACTAACCCACACGCAGTTTTGAGTGCTTATGGAGGCCATACACGCTAAGTTATGTATGATGGTTTTAACTGTGCATGCATAACCGACAGGCATGCCCTAGCGTGTGTGTGATAAAACTGTACAGTTATCTTTGCATGTACATGCAACCGAGTAAATATCAAAATTGATATTTTTGCCGCTCGGTTATGTTTGCGCGCGAGCATAACCGAGCGTGTATGGCGGTCCGACGAGCTTGCCTGACACAGTTCTCTGTTTTTAATTGTCCTACTACGTAATTTAACTGTGAAGTAGACATCCTACACGTACCGTAACGTAGCTCAACTGAGATTTAATGACAAAACTGTGCATGCAAACCAAAGAGTAAAGTTATTAAACAGATGCAAACCCTAACGTGTATGTGTAGTATGAAACTCGGTTATGCCTGTCGGTTATGCATGCACAGTTAAAACCATCATGCATAACCTAGCGTGTATGGCCTCCATTACACGTGCTTAGGCTAGAGGTAGGTGTTGCCGACATTCTGCTCGATTAGAAGAAGAAATTCTTGAGAAAATGGAGGCATGGTTTTAAAGTAATTAAAGAAAGTAGGTAACCAAGGTAAGAGCATTGGCCGTAGGTTGATAGCTACGGTCGATGCTCTCAAACGACCGTAGGTATAACAAAATTATTAGACAAAACATGTTAGAGATATGCAAAAATGATATTTTAAGGAAACGTCCGGGATTGCAAATGATTAGAATTTATGTTTTTATTTTATTGAATAAATGCTATATTATGGTTTTATATCATTAACTGAGTATATACGTTTCGGGAAAACAGTCAATTAGATTCCACGGTGTATAGGACGACTTACCCTACTGGGTAAGTCGTCCTATATATATACACCTCGAGCAACACAGCCATTAAATAGAGATGCCAGGTGGGGAGCACGCCACTACTACACATTGGACCGCAACCCAACCATTCGAAGTAATCCGCTCCCCTAATGAATATTGGGCCATACAGCAACATCACCTGATGCACGGCGATGCGCGCTGTTATAACTGCCCGCTTATTTGCTATTATGTTTTTCGCTCGCATATTTCATATCATTGTCATTGGTTTTATAGTAGTTCATTATATGTAGTATTCATTTCATTAAATCATTAATCGTATTGAATAACATTCTTCATATATGTATAAAATCCGATTACGAAATGAAAAATGATGTCGCAAGCGGGATTCGAACCCGCGCCTATTGGGATTCTGGCCCAATTGTGCTGCCACTACACCACCGCGACTAATTGTAGGACATGCAAATTTCACTTCGTATTATATTTACGTCTTAAGGTGACGGTATGTTATCTACCCGACAATGTTTACACATTGTTATAGGCTTAATACTTCAAACTTTACAGTTAGAATTGTATTAAACGATGACACAACCTTGTTATTTAAATTACTGAAATTTAGCATTTAATATGCTTAATTATTTATAAAATCCGATTACGAAATGAAAAATGATGTGATGATGAGTGTCGAACAGTGTATGGCTGTGTTCAACAGTGTCGTTGATGGAAAGCGCTTTATCGAACACTGCGTTACACTGCGTCACTTTTTGTATTAAATGGAAAGCACACTATGTGTGCTTTTCATTTAATCGAAAAAGTGGTGTTTGACAGATGCTTACCTACTTTCATAGAGTACTTTAAATATATAGGTACTACTTTGCTTGAATTAAGTATCATTACTTGACCTCGCAATTTATTTACGGCATATTCTAGTAGTAGTATTTGAGATTATTAAATTGAGCTTGTCTCTTACTGCTAATTAAAATTTAATAAAAATTTAGAATGTAAATATTGTATTATTGAACTGAGCCTTGATAATGTGGTTATGTTTATAAATTATTGAGTCAAGACTTTGTCAAGGAACTTGCATTTAGGTATACGACGCCCAGAATTTTGCGATATTTATGCACTCTAGTGTTATTTTGAGACAACCAGCTGTTTCATTTAAACTTTTACACAGTGTTTGGCAGTGTTTCACAATGTACCGCAGAGTCCCTCTGTGTTGACTAAATGGAAAGCAACCATAGTTACTACACGCCCTCCTACAGGCTGTACAAGTGTTATTTCCTTTACCTATTTGAATGACCGAACAGAAACAAAAAAATAAAGCTGCGGAGTGTGGTGTTTAGGGATGACGATTTCTTTCTGAAAATATCGATTCATGAGTGGTTTCGAATCGTCATTCAATAATCGATTCACAAAAAATTCGAGGTCTAAAAGACTGATTTTCGATTAATTAATCTTATTCGAATATTCTTCAAATTTTGTATTTTTTATAAAAATGTAAACCAGTCTTAAAAGACAAAAAGAGCACACTGATAGATGATCTTTTATCATTTTTAAATTATCATTTTATTTTATTTGACTGACCACAGTCTGGACGCACGCCGTTTATTCCATCTGGGGCGACGATAGGGTGGCGCGCGGCCCCTTAACCCATCGTCTTCACTCCCTTATCTCCAATGGGTGGACCACCGATATAAATTTATTAATAACCGTGGCTAGCCCGGCGGCTTATCCTATCGGATACATGCCTGTTGATGATCCAGTGGACAATAATGCTGCAGGGGCGTCGCTTTCGTGTGGACAGCTTTTCTGCGGGTGACGAACTAATCCCCAGTCCGTCCAGACGCGACCTCGACTAGGGCGGTATTATACGCAGATAGTCGCTTCTGCGCTGCCCGACGCGCTGGCGGGTTGGATTCGTGGATATGTTGAATACCATAAAGAATAGAGTAGATGCATAAGCAAAAGTAACTCCAACGGGGCTCTTGGTTGGTATTAATTTGTCTTATAGAGCATGTACAATTGTACATTTAAGGCTAGCTCACATTTAAGTTTGGACTCCTCTACTATATACAGCGTGACTGGTAAAAGATTGTACATATTGAGGGAGGGTATTCAGTACTCGATTCTGATACCGAATATATAAAAAAAATTGATACTTAAATTTTGAACTAATTGTCCTATAAAAATATTTATTTACACAGTACACCTCCGCATAGATATTGAAATTACATTAAAATAGTAATTAGCCGAGCGCGTGACCTTGACAACAGTGCTAAGTAGTGGATCCCGCGCACACTCTGCCCTGCATCCCCGAGGGATGTCCCCGGGGTGAGTGTCCGTCTGTGGGCAGCTGATCAGTCAAAGCACGTGCGCCGTATCGGGTGTTTTGCATTTCCGTGTTTTTTAACCTACGCATCTTTCGATTGCCCGCGTTTTGATTTTAACCGTGACTATTTGTGTGTGAAGTATGATAGAATGTGTTATTCGCACTAAGAGTGTTGGGAAATTGCATATCCTCAACCAAATGGCAGTGTACGAGGTGCGATTGATTTGTATCGAGAAATGTTGAGAAGGTGACCATCTTTTTGAGAATCCTGACACACTAATATTGTTGAGGTTTACTATCTAGTTATTTAATATTACCTTCTTATTATATTTTTATTTGTTAGATGTGACCATTATCTATCGTCTCCTTCAATATGTACAGTCTTTTACCAGTCATACTGTATATTCGTATATTCTCGATGTTAAGTACATTCAACTTTAGTTGAATGTACTTAACATATAACTTTATATTATTTATTAAACAGAAAAAAATCGAACGACGATTTTCTACGTAGAAGTATTGATTCACTGTGTCGATTCCGGGTTAAGTATCGATTAAAAATCGATTTTTCAGTTAATCGACCTCAGATCGCCATCCTTAATGGTGTTTCTACGAGAAGCTGACAGAATTATAATTTATCCTTTTCTGTTTAATTTATTATTTTCATCTGCAAAAGGATATTTGCTAGGTTAGGTTGCATTATCTAATTCTAAAAGGGTTAATCCATGCCTGAAATTACTGAGTGCTTCTTCTTTTTGTATTTTCTGGTTTAGTTAGCATCAAAATGTCCTTATTTCGTAAGCCGAAGAAGATTCAGCGTCGTATATTTTGTGCTGACGATGATGAGGATGCTGAACCGGAACCTCCGCCACCACCTATCATCAGTTACGAAGTTAGGAGGGAGCCTAAGATTGCTATGAGTAGCACACTTTTAAGCTTTGCTGATGAAGGTAATTAGCTCCTCTTGTTTAAAGCTTTCAGCGTTAAAAGTCTATCTTTTTTTAAATTTGTACATAATTTTATCATTACCTCTAAATAATTATAGCTTTTACTGTTATACTTGAGAACCCTCTCGTCTTTATCATCAGTCCAATTAAAGTTGTTATAGCCATCTGTAGCTCACACCATATTCTTGAAAATGGTACTGCTATGTTAATATAACACTACTATTATTTTTATTATAATAAAATTATAACAGATGTCAGCTCATTATAGATAGATGTTGAAGAAAAATCAATATGGGGTATCTATTAGAGCAAGAAGTCAATAGACAAATTTCAAAATATTATCTGTATGTTTGTACATATATTATGCAAAAACACTGCATGGAGTTGAATGCAGTTTTTATGGATATATTACTAGAAGTCTAACTTAAACATGGTGTGTCTAGGATAAAAACACAGCTATATAATTCAACCGTTGATTTCATTTCTTAGATTTTACATGAGACTAGGACTGTAATAATAATCTTCAATAATAATAATCTTTATTGAACACTAAATACATATGATAGTTTTACATAGATATCTTTGCCTCTTGAATTAGGTAATACCTGTGTTTTAAGATACAGTTCTTCCCCAAAATACATTAACCTTAAATTATTTTGCAGTAACGAATATATATACATATATATATATCTTACGTAATAAAGACTAACTATAAAGAAATCTATAATAAATGTGTAGTTACAATTTTAAGTCCCTTAGCGTGTAATGTATATTATAACAAGGTATAATTTAGTTCGGTGGTGGTTCGGACATGTGGAAAGAATGCCGAACGAACGTCTGGTTAAGAAGATATACAATGCAAAAGTGGAAGGATGTAGGTACCGGGGAAGACCGATACTAACCTACCGAGACCAGATTGGTCATGTACTGAAGGAAGGTGGAGTCAAGAGTCTCCGAAACGGGCGAGCGTGTATGAAGAGAATTATGAATGTTGAGGAAGCGAGTGAAGTATGCAAGGATAGACTCTGTTCTTTCTGCCTACACTGCAAGGGATATGGCATGATGATATGTATGTATTTATGTATAATTTAGTAGAAAATCAACACCATTTGTTGTTTCTATTTTTAGAGGAAGAAACGGAAGTTTTTAAAGTTAAGAAATCATCTCAGAGTAAACGATTGGCAAAGCGACGGGAAAAGGAGAAACAGCAACGCACTGTGAGAACAGATGGTGATAATAACACATTTGAAAGTAACGGTGACGAGGTAAGGTGGTCTGATACTTTTAAAGGACATATTGTTCATGTATAACAATTTTTCTTAATATTTCTTAAGATGGTGTCTAAAATGTTGTTACCAAATTGTCAAAAACAATATAGGTTTTAATTTTATTAAGGCTAGATTTTTAATTCTGAAATTGGCTATGCCTGTATGAATATTTGTTCTAATAAATTAAAAATGTAAAACAATAAATTCCACAGCTGTTCATCAAGTCTTGAATGGTTGTGGGCTTTGGGGATGGCAATAGTTCCACTTTTTTTTTGTGTGTCTTAGTTGGTAGGCTCAGATGGCTATGACAACTTTACCCAGACTGTGGGTGAGCGCTGAGGGCTCTCAACCCGTGCAATAGTTCCACTGTAGTTCTAGGCCATTTATTAAATTACTAATTATTTATATAATTAATGTAGCATATACACTAAAGTTGTGTAGCTCCTGAGTGAGTGATATAAAAGAGCTATATCACTCACATAGACACAATCTATCACTCACTCACTTTACCGCCGAATATATCACTAGCTCAGTTCTAGCTCATCGCTCACTTCGCATCGCAGAATGTTTCACCTCTCACAAAATGAGCGAGATAGGTGCATTGCGTGGCCAGCCGACGAGAATGATATTTCACGCTGTTTTTGTATCAATGTAATTAAGTTATCAAAAGAGAATACACTCTATTTCCTTAGCTATAAAGTTTAATAATTAATATTTATTATTAGAAAATAGATGAATTTGACAAAATCTTCTAAAAAATATAATTATCTGAAAAATAAATTCGAAACATTATCAAGCTAATGTGAAAAATGAGTTATAGATTTGTTTGAGCGATAGATTTAAAGTGAGCGATAGATTTAAAGTGAGTGATAGATTTAAAGTGAGCGATAGATTTAAAGTGAGTGATAGATTTAAAGTCAGTGATAGATTTAAAGTGAACGATCTTTGAAAGTGAGCTAGAGGAGTGATTTAATAATGTGGTTGACTGCTGAGCTAAGTGAGCTAAATGAGCTAAATGAGTGATATGTATCTTTACACTCAAAAGATATGTATCACTCTTTTCAGCGCAGTGATCTATATTGCGCATGACTAATATACACAGTATATGTTATTTAATGGGTTTGTACTACGTTAGTTGAATTAATAATATAATTATTAGCCTTATACATTCTCTGATTCAAAGTTAGTAGTGGGTAAACTCAAAGTTAGTAGTCTAGTAATATTACTATTTATTAGTAATGAAGTTGATCTCTATGCTTCAAAGGGCATTTTTTGTATGCCTGACCTTACTTTCAGTATTTTGCACTGCAGCTTGAATGTTACGGAATAAAAGAATTCATCTATACCAAAAAGTATAGTACATATATTCTGTGCTTAAGGCTAGAAGCAATAGTCTCTGTTGATATTTCACTGCAAAATATGCATTTTCCATTATGTAAATACCTATTTAATTTTTATTATATATGCCTAATATCTATATGTACACATAATAGAAATGTAACAAGTCACTGTCTGTACATGGAAGATATATGAGAAAAATAATATTGGGACTTTTATCAATGCAAATAACACCCAATACAATGGTTGTTAAAGTTTTTGTCTGTTTATCTGTTTGTCTGCATGTTTGTGCACACATTTAAATGTGGTTTTCACCAATATATTTTGGTAACCTTCACTTAACATTTAGTCTTTGTTTAATGTCAATTCGTTCAAAAATATAAAAAGTAATGCCAATTAAACAATCATGTCAAATATTTCGTTAATAAACTATTTTCTTCTATTTCTATCTATATATTTTCTCCGTTCAGTAGCACTGACTGAAACTTTATTAAACTTCATAATAAATAATCTAAAATAAACCAAAAGATATATCCCAAAAAATGCTGTCCAAAATTACTATTCCTCACAGATGAAGTCACGGGCACAACTATATGTAATATAAAGGCATTTCCACAACCATAACTAACTCTAGCTTGTTTGCAATTATTGAAAAGAACATTGCAATTGGTCTTTAGTTGTTCAAATGTGTAGTAGATTGAAAAGTTCATTGTCTTTAGTTATAAGTATGGCTTCACAATATTAAAATTTAAATAAACTTTAATCAAGTTAAGATACTGCAAAAGAATGGTAGAACTAGGTTATAAATATCAGAGATTCTGGTAAGTTTTTTTAAATCTTTTATTTTTTATTTATTGTACAAAATCACTGTAACATTACTTTGAATGTAGGAAAAGAACAACCACACAGAAAACCACACTGAGCAGAAACCGAGGAAGAGAGTTACTTTGGAGGGTCTAATTCTTTCTGGGAGGGAAGCGTTGGCGGCTGATGGGCAAGGAGATGTGTCCAGTGGGGCTGAGGAGGAGGAAGAGGAAGAAGACTCGAGAGGATTCCACAAGTACCGCGCGGAGAATGTACGGGCCGCACTGGCGAAGCCTGGAATACCTGATGCAGCACTCATCCATGCTGCCCGCAAAACCAGACAGCAGGTATGAGAGGTGAGGGAATAATGGCTGCTGTTGGGGCTGCGTCGTTTTCTTCAGGTTGGAGGTTTTTACGGTTGACCATAGGCTTTATAAGAAGAACTTTTAGTAATGTTGCATTTTGTTTATGGAACATATTTTCATATTGAAAATTTTCTTTTGCGTGCTGTTTTATTTGAACAAATGTTGAAATGAAAAAAAGTTTGAATATTTTAAAATATAATTTAGGTTTCTTAAGTCTTCTACAATAATATTCCATAAGTTGTCAGAAATATATCATTCTTGTAGCTAAGAAAGCCAACAAAATTTGGTGCCTATCCAGACATTTATTCTTAAATGGAGGAAAGGAAGGAATATTATATATAATTCCGCAAAAATTTCTGTGGAAAATTGCATGTTGAAGTTCTGGAGGTGCTCATCACAGGAGTAAGTTTTACTTGTGTTCTATTTCACGTTGATCCTGACCCGTATTCTTTCCTTTCCTGAGGTGTGCGGTATATTGATTATCCGTGGGAATGTGGTGGGTATTCCTTCCTTTCCTCCATTTCAGAATAATAATGGATTTCTGCCATGTATCGCCTAATTCAATCAATTATATCTATGCAGACAATCCTTCTGTATGAAGAAATTCTTCTGTATGTTAAAATTTTTATTTTCTGATATTGTCTTCATATGTCTTCTAAGATATTCTCTTTGCTTGCAAAATCACTTGATATTTGGTGTATAAAGAGTTCAACTATTTATACCTCCCATCTCAATATACCATCTTCGCCTTATTCATGGTGATTCCTGAATATCTTTGATGAATATAATTTATTTTTAAGAATGTTGCCATTGTAATTTATAAGGTTTTTATGTTTTATAGGTATGTGCAGTTTGATTACAATACTGCCAGGCTGTGTAATATAAACTGTCAATTATTTTTAACTGTATTTGTCCCATGAAGTCTGCGTAATTTGATATATAGGTACTTTTTTATCCAATATGACATAGGCTATATTTGAAAAATTTTAATTAAGAAAGGTTTCCCAGCGGATTCAGGGTGTCCTCATGCTTTAAATTTCCGTGAAGTGGCTAAAGCGACCAAGGTAGCAAAAAGCGAATGTAGCTCAAATCTCAACTCTCCTGGAGGGCTCATAACGCCGGCTACAATCGCCGAACAAACTAACTAGTGTGATCATTATGTCAATTAAAACTCCTCATTGGAAAGTCATATAATGAACGTCAGTACACTAGTCTTCAATGGGTTAACAAGATGATAACGGCATTTAAATTGGAGTATCCTGTACACAGCCTTGCAGCCTTTCAAAACATTTATGATCCAATAGCTTCCACTACTAACAGGCTCGTGAACTCGGCGGTGATTTCATTTCGGTGACTTCGGAGTCTAATCCAGGCTCGAGGCTGGTTCGAGATGATGGTTCCGGTGACGATGATGAAGAAGAAGAAGGGAGGATACTTGTCAGGGGCCTGGATATGCCAGATGATAGACCTAAACGTAAATCATTTTATCTATTTATCTCAGATCATATACGCCTCACTGCTGGGCTTGAGTCTGCTCCATAATAGGAGAGCAATTGACCTACTGTACGTGGTCAGGCGGGTTCGTACACTTCATTTCGGGTTTTCCCCCTCTTGCATAGATGTTACATCTAAAATCTCTTAGTTGTCTTTTAAGATTACCCACAGTGTAAGAAAGGGAGTGGTGAATGGTATTCTTGTTTCATCACCACACAAAAATTTTAGATATTAAATTGTACATATTTTTCAAACGGCTCCGGTTTTTATTTCTAAATAAAATAATTGCGGATCTCAAGGTGGATTTAAAGTTTCTTTATTAAGCATTTCCCGGGATTTGTGGCTCAAACCTCGAAATGAAATGTTAAAAGGCGGAAGCATTTTTTTTGGCGGCGGGCTATGGTGTGTCACAGCCCGCTCGATCCGTTGAGGGCGATAATAGGAATGGCGCGCGACCCCATAATTTGCACATCAAGTACTTCTCAAAGTTGTGCGATAATTTTTATGTGGAAAGTTTTAAGTATGAATGTGGCAGGCTTAAGGGTCAAGACAGGCGCGGCTCAAGTACATGTAGCGCCCGGGTGCAATTAATAACCTGGCGCCCTCTTGTACCAAAGTGGGTGAACAAAATGGAATAGGTTGATGGTTACAAGCGGCTCTCAGCGCCCCCTAACACCCGGCGCCCGGGTGCACCGCACCCTCTGCACTATAGGTAAAGCCGGCCCTGGGTCAAGATCATAGAAAAGATATATTGACTGCGTGAAGTATATATGTATAGAAAAGTAGTGACAGATATGACATCTGAAAGGTTTATGTGGTATTCTTGTGGAAAAAGAAGATAAGAGCAGGATGATGATGGGCCTTTTTTATTTTGGGACTAATCCCACCACACGTTCCCACCATTGTAGTTCCTGTAAGTCAGGATCCACAATGGTCTCCACAAATGACACCGAGAGTTAACCCTCAGGTAGTCCCATCAGATGATTTTAAACAAATTTAATTAGAAAAGGTTAAGTCAAAAAACATTATCACTTGAAAGTGATTTTTTTGTTTTATGTATCAGGTGGTGCGACTGCCATGTCTGAGGAAGAGTTGGATAGCGGAACAGAGGAATGGGAATCTCAACAGTTGCAGAAGGCTCGCCCCGCCATTGTGGACATCACTGGTCTGATGAATATGCATTTCTTTGTGTGTTTCACACTAAATACTTATATTTTGTTTTATATATGTATTTTTTTTAAAGACTCTCTTTGTTAAGGAACTAGTTCTTTTGTTGAGGGGGACTTTACAAATATTAACAAGCAGAAATTAAACCAAGACTCAGATCAACAATTTCTAGATCGCATAAATTATTTATCTGCGTGAAACTTGAACCGGTGTCGAAATATTGCTATGTTAATGTTATTTTGTTATTATAATTGCCATAATCGTATAGCGGCCTGGTGTGATTTGTTGAATTCAAAACAGAACATGTGTTAAATCAATTTTGCTATAATACTTTATTGCTGTTTTGTGTAGGCATGCCTGTCGAATTTCGACCTCCAATGTAGTTAAAGGAAGTATAGCCATTTTAGTTGTTGACCTATTAGGGAACGTACCCAAACTAGGTGACATGTTTAAAATTGTTTCACCCCTCAGTGACCACCGGAGTACACAACAACCTTACAATCATACCTTGTCATATTGAGATAATAAATTACTCTGCATTGCAAGTAGTCTTTTGTATTTTTTAATTTTATTCATTGCAAACGCGGCTCCCTTTACTTAGCGCGTCAGTATTTTAATTTCTTTGCTTCAAATCCTATTTTTTTTCATGAAATAAATGTATTCACCTTATGATATCAATTTGACAAAATCGATCATACCGTTTCTAAGATTACTCGAAACATTTTTTATTCTTATTATTTACATTACCATAGGTATATAGTCCCTTAAAGGCCGTTCATAAATTACGTAAGGGTTTTTAAAGAATGATTTGGCCTTTTCCCCCATACCATAAGACATCATAAGATTGCAACTAAAATGCCCGTTAATAAGAATTTTTGTAAGAAAATGCCCTATGGCTCAAATATAACTCCATTTATTCTGAAAATATCTTTTATTACAATCTTCTTACTACAAGTAGGTATCATTAACTCAATAATATTAATCTATTACAGTTTTGACCAAAATTCGTAATTTTCAATTTAATATCTTTCTTAATGTCAGGTTCACTACCTCCTCCCTGCCTATAGTAAGAAGTTATAATATTCAGTTAACACGAAACATTCGCCTAGCATAATTTATGAATGGCCCTTATATAGTTTTCTTTGGTTTTAGTAAGAAAGTGTTATTTTTGAGTCATAAATAGACAATTTTATTTATCTGTATACACTACTATAAACAATCTTTGTAATATTAACTTAAAAATTAAAGTAGCTCCTGTGTAGAATTTTTTATTAAGACGTCTCGCATTTATTTTAATTAAGCAGAAAGATGTTTGGATGTATCTTCTCAGTGATAAAGGAGCGTTGAATGTTTATGAACTGCTTTATATTATAGGTGAAGGTGCTATAGAAGTGAACCCCTTCGCGGTGCCGTTGCCTGCTGCACAGGTCGAGGCACCAGTCTACCTGAGACCTCTCACCATAGACGATATCACACCACCATCTTCTGTTAATGAACTAGTTGAGGCGTTGAGGAAACGGTCAGTATAGGAACTTATTATTATCATCATCATGATACATACAAGTGCCATTGTTGGAATCGAGCCTCCGCCATGATGAGCGAGAAATTGAACTGCCTCACTGTGCTGATCTGATATAGATTTTTTTTGTCAAGTTTTCCTTCTATTGTATATTTGTCTGCTGTATAGTCATACAGGAATAGTTGTATTCTACGACATCCACGGGAAAAAAAGGAGGGTATTGAATCATATTCTTATTTTGTTATTACACGGATAAGTTATGTTTATTTATCAAAGATTTTATTTTAGTATAAAATATCTTCTAGAATATTGTATTAATATTAATGTTTGATATGCTGTTTTGTAAAATATATTTCTCAATTGAAGAAAAATATGTTGTCTCCAAATTTATGTTATTATTAAGAAATATAGTGTAATTTATTCTCTAGTGATGGCAAACAAGCAAGCAGCACAAGTGATAGAAGGGTTACTGCTGCTCATGGACGTTTGCAATATCAGGGGTCCAATATAGGCCGCTGTTTACCAATGAATATCTCAAACCAATCCCGAAAGTTGGGCTGATGGATCTCTCAAATGAAGTACAACAGCACATTGCCACTGCTCAAACGTTGATTTGTGAGAGAGTGTGCAACTACCGCGGATGGACGGCCCCGCGGCTGTAGACAGAAAATTGTCAACATTGTGACGCTACCACTATCATAATATATGGTTACCATACATGGGACTTAAACCCACCGTTTCAAAAGCAGATAACCAAATTGCGACTCGTATATTATTATACATTCATACATATGTACATATCATCACGCCATATCCCTTGCAGGATAGGCAGAGAGAACAGAGTGCCAGAAAACTATCCTTGCATACTTCACTCGCTTCCTCAACATTCATAATTCTCTTCATACACGCTCGCCGGTTTCGGAGACTCTTGACTCCAACTTCCTTCAGTACGTGACCAATCTGGTCTAGGTAGGTGTGTCTCGGTCTCCCCCGGTACCTACATCCTTCCACTTTCGCATTGTATATCTTCTTAACCAGACGTTTGTTCGGCATTCTTTCCACATGTCCGAACCATCGGAGCATTCCCTTTCGCATCTTTACACCAATACTCTCTTTCATACCTGCTCGCTCTCTTACGTCGTCGTTGCGAATGCGGTCGGTCAGCCTAACTCTACAGATTTTCCGTAGAGATCGCATTAATTTTCCTTGTATATTAATATTATTTATTATCTTTACAGGAAAGGTGATTTTTAATAATTTTTTTATTTTTTTATTATCAGCGTGGAGGAACTACATATGGAGCGCGGCAATCGTGTGAAAGTGCAATCGGAGGTGCGCTCGCGACTGTTAGTGGCTGCCCGTATGCGAGAGTCCCGCGCCGCACGCTGCTCAGAGCTAGACGCGGCATACCGGCGGGCGCAAGCCGTACGCGGCTACCTTACCGACCTCATTGAGTGCCTGGATGAAAAGGTAATGAACAATCTTGTGACTATGAACACTGAGAAAGTTTTCGAAATAAAAATCCGTAATAATATTTTATTTCATATGTTATTATATATACAAAATTACACTATTTTTACGGATACTCTAGTAACCATCAGAAATCATTACCTAAATTATAAATAACTTTAATTCAATCAAAAAAAAAATGTCTCATGGAGGATTTTAGTGATATACAATGAATGAGCACATATAAACTAACATTTATTTATGGATCGCACAAAGGTGTATGTGTATATCGAATCAGCAACAATACTTGAATTTTAGGTAATACTTAAAGTAATTCAAACATCAAAGTTAATATGTTGACAAAAACCTGATCGTATATAAAGATATCATAAAAAGGTTTAACAGTGCCAAGTGGTGGTCACGGACGGCAAGGATTCGGTACCAGTGGGCGGTCTAATGGCGACGAGGAGGGAATAATGGTGGGTTATGGGACCACGCGCCGTCCTTTCGTTTCCTCGTATGGAACGGACGGCGTGTGTCTAAACTATAGCCTGCCAAAAAAGGTCTTTAACAGTAATATAAATGGCTCAGTAATATAAATGGCTCTTCAAATAAAACAATTGTTTCACAGATGCTGCAGTTAGAAGCGCTTGAAGCTCGTGCTCTAGCTTTACATAAACGTCGTTGCGAGTTCTTGGTCGAGCGTCGTAGAGCTGACTTACGAGATCAAGCTCAGGATGTACTCGCCTTAGCTGGTAAGTACCACTCATTAACGTCATCTCAGTTCATATCCATGGCCACTGCTGAACTCGAGTTTCTGTTACAATAGGATAGAAACTGACATATGGTTAGATGGTTGGGCATAGGGTTTTATTTCAAGTCCTCCTTCTGTTGCAGTTTTGTTACTTATAGCATTTCTCGATATAAAAGTATTTTTTTTAAAACCACCTGTTCTTTTCTTTATAATAATAATATGGATTCATAAATGTTTTTGTATGTATGTCAGGTCGTGCAGGATGTGCGAAGCCTGTTGAGAGTGAAGCTAAAACTCGGCGGGCAGCGGAGCGCGAGGGACGAAGGCGTGCGAGGCGATTGAAGCGCGAAGCTGCCGCTGTGGCCACAGGTGCGCCATCCACGCACAACGATGGCGATTCCTCCGATGATGAACTACCACCACATGAAATGGCTCACTACCATCAAGAGAGAGGTAAACCTATGCATGTAATACGCTAAGTACCCAGTCTTGCCAGGCATAATTTATTTCCTGAAAGCTGATATGTGGGAATCCATATAATGCTTATATTTACATTGACTGCCACCGTATCTGTAAAGTGTCTGCCTATTCAAGACAGTAATTTAAAAATTTAGAGGTACCAGGTGAGAAAGTTAGTTAGAAATAGGAAAAACTTATGTTAAATTTTCATGATTGAATTTTGTATATACTATAGGGGAATGTTTTAAGCCTGTGATTGTTTAGTCAGAGAAATCGTTATGACTAAACATCCCACCAGAAAGCAAACCTTCAGATGTAAGTTGTTTTTTTTTTTTAGGTAACAGCGCCATCTACCCAAATATATTTTATAATCTATGCACTACCCTGGGGGGGGGCATACTTAAAACATTACTTATTTTTACTGACCGTCGCGCCGCCTACAGATTGGTTGTACAAACTTAACTGCTGCCATTTTGTCCTGCCTGTCAAATGTTTGACAACTGAGAATTGTAATTTTTTGTTCCTAGCGTAGGTACTTATTGTCATCGATCTATTGTATTTTCGGTTATTGATGTACTTTCTGAAAATTATCTCAATTTTAATTGTAAAGCTGATATTGTTATTATTTCGTTATCAGCTGATATGTTTTTTTTTATATTTCAGGGTAGCTTTCATAGTAAAAGAAAATTCTATATAATTACACATACACATGTAGATATGTATATATATGATTTCAACTTTAGTTCACCGCCTAAACTCTGGGTAGCAGCACTTTCCATACATGCATATTTTATCATCGAGTTGCCACTCTTTTTTAGTTTAATAACTTTACTCTTTGGCACTACCTTAATCTTATTTTTTTATTCCTTGTAGTGGCATACAAGCAATCAGCACACCTAATGGCAAGTGTTACTGTCGCCCATGGAGCTTTGCAATAGTAGGGGTACAGCCAGGCCACTGCCTTTCAATGAAAACCCCAAACCAAACTAGAAGGTTGTGCTGCCGGCTCTCTCGCTCACCGAATGAAGCACAAGAGCGCATTGTCACTGCTCAAACGTCGATTTTTTTACGATGTGTAGGATTCTAGTGTGGTACTATCCCGGACGAACCAGCCCGCGACTGTAGACAGAAAACTGTCAACAGTGTCCTACCACTATTATAGTATAATTATCCTAGTATTGCGGGCGGACTTGACATGCATATAATTAATGGACACAAATTACACCTGGACTCAGGACAAGAATGTGTGATTTACACAAAATATTGTCTTGCGTGAGAATCGAACTTCGTACAGTAAGTCGGTATCTTAACCGTTATGTTATCTGACTATCTGTTCTGTCAATTAGTAATTAAAAGCTATTATACAACTTAGTATTGAATGAGAGTTCTCTTACTTCTTTTTAGTCTATATACATTGCGCCTTTGGGATTTATTTGTATGTGTTTAGCTGTTAGCCGCGTAAAGGGGAAGTCCAAGTATTACGTAACGCAATTTTTGAAGATTTTTGATACTCACTCCCCCCCATGTAACGCGTCGTAACGATTCTCTGTACCCCCATTCCCCCTCCCTGATCGTTACGTAACACCCAAATGACCGTTTTTAAACGTATTTGCGGCAATAATACATAAAAAAAGAGCGTCCAAACTCGCGATACATGTATATATTGTTTATTCATCATCTAAAAAATAAAATTTGCTTGGCAACTTGGGAAATTTTAATTCCCTAGTTTTTTTTAAATAAAATAACAATGTTACGTAACGCGTTGTTTGAACCCCCCTCCCGGCTATGTAACGCATTGTATCATTTTACAAGACCCCTCCTCCCCCCAAATTGCGTTACGTAATACTTGAACGCCCCCAAAGCCGTTTTACGCGCAGCAGCTTTACGCGGACTTTGGACGCTAAGAGCTCTCAACCCGATTAAAATATATACTTATAGGTAATATATATAAAAAAAAATTGTCTTTTTAACCGACTTCAAAAAGGAGGAGGTTCTATGTTTCATTGTATGTATTTTTTTTTATGTATGTTCAGCGATATTTTTGTCAATTGTGAACCGATTTTCAAAATTCTTTTTTTCCATACGAATGCGATTTAATCCATACGGGCAGACGTCGTTCACGATTGTGTCAAATGGTATTAAATTTGTGGCATTATAGTGTTCTGAATACATCTTTTAATTCTTATTTCCTTTAATAATTTGATTTTATTAATTTTTCACCCTGTATGTATATCATGAAGCTTATTGTTTTTTGTTAATTTAAGCTTGGCACCAACTTCAAATCGTGTTAGTGGATTTCTAGCATACATTGTAATTATATTTTATAAAAATTAATACATAATTAGAATTAGACAAGAATTAAATAGTTCGTCTTATTTTTCGGTTTTTAGTGTTTTAAATAAGTATGGTTTTTGGCTGATCTTATTTTGAAGTCGGTTTACATTTTTTTTTAAGTTTAATTATTATTAATTATCTTGATATTTAATGCGAAAATCTTTAAAAAAAATCAATTAATTATAAACAATTAAAAATTTATAAAATTTGAACAAAAATCACGTGATTGTGAGCGCCCCATGGTTCGTCACCATACTGTGACGTCATAATGTTAAAGCAATTCAAAAGTCAAAACTTTCTACTTATTATCTCTGTATGCTACAATGGGTTAAAACTAACATTTTTTTTAAATGTATTAGCCCTTATGGGCAGACCATAGTCAGTCGACCTTACCGCATGTCTTACATATTAATTTTCTTCCTATTCCATATTCGCGCCAAAACTGTGAAAACAAAATTATGACGTCAAACGCGCTCGGGTTCTTTCGGGATTTGTCGGTGGGCCTTCGGTACTGGATTCAAATTTTAATTTTTATTTTGATATAACTTTTTAATTATTGTGAAATATATATATATATATATGTATGTATATGTATGTATATATATATATATATATATATATATATATATATGTATGTATATATATATATATATATATATATATATATATATATATATATATATATATATATATATATACATACATATACAAGGTGGAGACGACCATACGACAATAATTTTAATCTAGTGTATCTGATGACTTGCCCAGCCTGTATACAAACTTTGAAAACAATATGTCATATAGTTTAGCCGCAGCACATTACTTTGTATTATTAACAATTTCCACACTCTGTATAAAAATTAAAATTATTCGCCTATCACTAAGAGATCAATGAGCTCCCGCGCCGCATCGGTATAAACTAATATGAAACTAGTACCTACATATCGCCATGTTTACCAGTTCAAGTCTTCCCCAAACGTAATACAAATCAATGCATATTATACCTTATTCCTAAGTCTTTATATACCGTGTCATCAGACTTAGATGAGAAATTTAAAACTACCTAATGCGGCTTAATGAAAGAAGACCTCGGTCTCATGTTCAAAACTATTATAATAGGTCTCTAGGTCAGTGTGCCATCGTGATCCTGTGACGTGAATGTGCGTAATTAGACGCTTACTTTGTATTAGAATAGTATTTCTTTCTCATTTACAATGCCTCGTTATAATTACACAGCTTCGGGTATACAGATATGATTTTAATTTATGGAGAATGTCACGGAAATGCAGCTTTAACCATACGTACGTACCAAAAGAGATATGGAAACACACGTGTTTGTACTACCAATGGCCGGACTATTGTGCAAGCTGTCCAGAGGTTACGGGATAATCAACCTTACTGCCTCATATGGATAGTGCTCCTTCGCGTGTAAGAGTCACCCTAGATGAACAAATTTTAAATTATTTTGCTCGCAAATTTGACAGAGGTTGATAATGTGGAGAACTTAAAAAAAGGAATTGTACGATCTTTCGACAAGTTAAAATACATCGCCGTCAATGGCGACCTGTTAACAAGAGTTCGAAATAATATTTTAAGACGATATAATTTGTGCGTTCGGGTCCATGGCGCACATATCGAAAATTTAAAAGTTTAACGACCAAGTGAATTATTAAAGTTATCGTGATTATTTTAATAAAATAATCGAGTGAGAATGAATAGCGCATAGCGCCCAAACATTAAGTGTATGTATTTACCTACGTTTCGAAGTTGTAACATATGATACCACAAGGTCACTCGCGTGCCGAACACAGGTTAGTGAACTAATATTTACAAACGGTGTTCTATTTTGTTTCAATATTTATGATAAAAAGTTTGTTTGAAAAAATTGTTTTTTAAATATGCATGCGAGGACTTTTTTAATAGTTTCAAAATACTTCTATACACTAGTATTGACGGTGTTTTCATTTATTGTCGTATTGACGTCTCCACTCTGTATATATATATATATATGTATATATATATATATATATGTATATATATATATATGTATATATATATATATATATATATATATATGTATATATATATATATATATATATATATATATATATATATATATATATATATATATATATATATAGGTGGACAGACGACCTAGTGAAGGTTGCTGGGCGTCGTTGGATACAGGCGGCACAGGACCGCACTCTGTGGCGTAAAATGAGGGAGGCCTACGTTCAGCAGTGTCGGCAATAGGCTGAAATGATGATGATAATGATGATATATATATATATATATATATATATATATATATATATATATATATATATATATATATATATATATATATATATATATATATATATATATATTTTATATATTTTATATATAGTTTTGAACATGAGACCGAGGTCTTCTTTCATTAAGCCGCATTAGGTAGTTTTAAATTTCTCATCTAAGTCTGATGACACGGTTTATAAAGACTTAGTAATAAGGTATAATATGCATTGATTTGTATTACGTTTGGGGAAGACTTGAACTGGTAAACATGGCGATATGTAGGTACTAGTTTCATATTAGTTTATACCGATGCGGCGCGGGAGCTCATTTGATAGGCGAATAATTTTAATTTTTATACATCATCATCATCATCAACCTGCTCTTATCCCAATTTATTTGGGGTCGACGCAATATGTCTTCTCCTTCCATACAACTCTATCAGACGTCATCTCTGTGGTCACTCCTTGTCTATCCATGTCATGTTTCACGCAGTTCATCCATCTTTTCTTCGGTCTTCCCTTACCCCTTAAGCCTTCAACATTCATGCTTAAAGCTTTCCTCACAACATTACTTTCATCCCTTCTCACCACATGTCCATACCATGTCAATCTTTCACTCCTTAATTTTTCCGTCACTGGCGCAACTTTCAAACTTCCTCTTATATGTTCATTCCTTATTTTATCCATTCTTGTCACACCACACATCCATCTCAACATTCGCATCTCCGCTACATGCAGTCGTCTCTCATCCGTCGCTTTTATCGCCCAACATGCTGATCCATACAGTACAGCAGGTCTTATTAGGCTTTTATATATTTGGCCCTTTAATTTAAGGGGTACTTTGGGGTCGCATGTTGTACCCGTGACCTGCCGCCACTTCATCCATCCCACATCAATTCTGTGCTTCACCGCACGATCCAGGTCGCCATCGCTTTGGATAAGAGAACCGAGGTATCGAAAGTTCGAGCATACTGGGATAGGTACTCCATCTAAAGTTATGGGTGTAAAATTGGAGAGACCGCCGAAATCGCAGAACATGTATTCTGTTTTTGGTCTGCTGATTTTCAAGCCTACATTCTCCAACTTACAGCGCCACTTTTCAAAATTAATTTCCAATTTTAATTTTTATACAGAGTGTGGAAATTGTTAATAATACAAAGTAATGTGCTGCGGCTAAACTATACGACATATTGTATTCAAAGTTTGTATACAGGCTGGGCAAGTCATCAGATACACTAGATTAAAATTATTGTCGTATGGTCGTCTCCACCTTGTATATATAAAAAAAGAATAATAATAAAAAAAACTCAATCTTGGCGGTTATGACATTATCCTCTTCTTGAGGACTATATTTAACAGTGACAGTCTGACTCTCTGTCGATGATCCTGCGTTTCGTATTTCTTAAATAAATTATTGTAAATATAGCATTTTCTATTCAGATGCGATCCGGACAGAGTCATCTCGTCTGTTCGCGGACGCCCTGCCCGCCTGGCGCAGTGTGTCGGGGGTGTGCGCGCGGCTGGCTCGCTGGAGAGCACGTGCCCTATCACTGTATACTGACGCCTACGTAGCTGATTGTTTGCCCAAGTTACTAGCTCCCTACATCAGGCACCAGGTCAGTAGCCCTTGACACATTTTTTTTTTAATAACACTATATCATATTAAGGAATAAGTCTATACTGTGGGGGACTTTACAAACATCCAAGTAACGAATACAAATTAAACACAGACGCATCATTTGTGGACAGCACCAAGAACTGTATTGTATAAGGATCGAATCCACTACAAGTGGGTGTAGGTGCAGGGGATCTTTACCTAGACCACTATGCCTTCAGTGCAGTCGCCATTTATTCTTAATTTTTTTCCTGCGCTAAGGAAATAATTCTTGTATTGCGGGGGACTTCACAAACATGTAATTAACGCAAACAAATTACACCCAAACTCAGAACAACACTTTGTGGATCGCACATCGTATTGTTCTGCGTGGGAATTGAATCCACGCCACTGGCACGGAAGGTATCTTAACCACTACGCCATCTGCACAGATGGTGGTTAAGTCGAAATAAAAAGAAAACACAAAAAAAATTCAAAGACTTAAACATAGTAATGTTTTTTTTTATTGCTTATGGTGGCAAATAAGCAAGCAGCACACTTGATGGTAAGTGTTACTGCCACCCATAGACCTTTGCAATACCAAGGGTATCACTAGGCCGCTGCTTACCAATAAAAACCCACCAAGTAAGGCTTCCGGCTCTCTCGCTCACTGAACGAAGTGCAACAGCACATTGCCATTACTCAGACGTCGATCTTCTGCGAGAGTGTGGTACCACCCCGGACGGACCGGCCCGCGGTTGTAGACAGAAAACTGTCAACAGCGTGGTCCTACCACTAAAAATCATCATCATAATAATTATCATCCTGCTGTCATGCCAATTATTTGTGGTTGATGCAGTACGTACTCGTCTTCTATCATACATATTGCTAAAGTTTTGGTAATGGTTCTATGACCGGTCGTCTACTTGGGAATGTAATTATAGATAGTGCAAAAATAGGCGTCTTCCGCATCCAGTCTGTCCTCGTTGCCTTTCTTAGTTCTTCCTCGTCTTACCTTACTAACTTTTTTATTTTCATTTTAACAGTTAATATTATGGAACCCGTTAGCTGATGAGGACAATGAAGATTACGAGAAAATGGATTGGTACAAGTGAGCAATAATTACTTTATTTTAAATTAAAGATTCATTTCATTTTGACTAATTTTTGCGAGAATTTGATTATCAGTTTTTTGTGACTTTATTTACGTATCTGTAGCCTAATTTTTTTTGCGTGTGACTTAGTTGTTAGCCACAGATGGCTATGACAATTTTAGCCGGACTGTGGGCGAGCGCTGAGGGCTCTCAACCCGAATGTGGCTTGCGTGGAATGTGTATATTGTGCATTTTATTAGGCATTATGCCAAATAAAATATTAATTTAAATTACCATTATATAATCTATACCAACGTGGTGAATGAGAATGAATACAATTCACCAACCCCTATCTTGGTCATGGGTATTTTAAAAGACGACTGAAGAATATAATATGCGTATAGATGTTCTATGCAAAAGAAGGCAAACTCGAAATAAAACCCTCTCTGACCAGTGTAATGTAGTAGGATAATTTTCTATCTATTATGGTAGGCTCGAGCTGAGCAGTGGGTATTTGGACTGGGACGATGATAATGAAGACGAACCTATAATTATTACAAATTTCAATGAATACTTTGAGGTGTTAAAAATAAAAATGGCTGTAATATTGCTAGGTTAATACGAAACGAATTTACGAATCGGACAGGTACTTAAAACTTTCAGACTTCAAATTAAATTCAAATTTGAATAACAAGGTTGTGTCATCGTTTAATACAATTCTAACTGTAAAGTTTGAAGTATTAAGCCTATACAATGTGTAAACATTGTCCGATAGATGGCATACGTCACCTTGAAGACGTAAGATACAATATGAAGCGAAATTTGCATGTCCTAAAATAGTTCACGATGGTGTAAGTGGCAGCACGATTGGGCCGGATTCCCAATAGGTGCGGGTTCGAACCCCGCTTGTGACATCATTTTTCGTTTAGTAATCGGGTATTTATAAATACTGTTTTATTTCAAGGTTTTCTTCTCTAGTATCATCTGCAAATTATACGTCGCCTTAGGCGTCTTTTACGACCTCTATGGGCAAGAAAGGGGTGGTGAATGTTTAGTCTGTCACCACACGGAAAAATTAGGACTTATTATCGACAGTATATTGAAATAAAAGAACTTTAATAT